>CM076583.1:446561908-446950328 GCA_034641835.2 Pinus albicaulis
CTTAATTCATAATCCAGAATGAATTTATAGCATGTAAAATCATGGTCAAGGAAAGTAAAAGGTCGACATAATCCAGAATGGGGAGTTAATTTTTTATGTGAATATCCATTCAAATCTCGACGATACTTCTGGTTCATCGAGTCTCTGGCTCTCCTCAAACCTGTGAAATATTTTTGAATATAAAATATCTTTCATATATAAGTGGAGTGAAGCCCAAGTCTTCCTCAATTTTGTTGTGATGTCCATTCACGATTATTAGACGATATACCTACTGCTGAAGACAATAATTGTTTAGATCTAATTAATTTGACATTAATTTGTTTCTATTGTTTAATTCCAATTCATTCATATATATAATTTTTAATATCATAATTAATAAAAAAAATTAAATAATTTTAAATAAACTTGACAACTGTCCTTTGTTAATTATGCCCTGAAGTAAATGCATCCTCGTCACAGCTTGGGCTTCTTCTCTTTTTGAAGGGTTCTCTGCCGCCATTGGGGCTCTGATCTTGGCAATGGCTCTGATCTTGGTTCCTCTATTCTTAGTAGGCTTTCTCCTGAAGTTTTTTTCTGGTTTTCGGCGGACAGATTCTGGGCTCTTCAGCCTCGTATCTTCCTGTTTGATATCCTTGCTGGACAAATGGTCTATTAGATCTATGAGGTTTACTCAATAAAATTTAGGAGGTCGGGGAAATACATGACCATAAATTTACTACAAATATTATTTTCAGATATATAGTCACTGTAAAATCATCTCATAAGAAAAATGTGGCAGAATAGAGAAACAATCAAGATAAATGAAAGGCCACATCCTAACTAGACCAGCTAGTAGTTCTAACAGGCACTTTTCATTGTTAGTAAATTCCTAACTGCCAAGCTTGAGGATGGTCTTGCAACAAGAGGCAGTGATTAACTAGTGACGGACATAGAGAAAGGAAAGTTGTTGTAGTCACACCATGGCTCAGCACAGAGCAAATGATGTAAAATTGGTGTCAACATTCAAATCCAAGGAAATCATTAAATTCTATAATCTGTTATCAATTTAAATATTCTTATAGTTCTTCTGTTCTGCAATGGACATGCTTTGTTCTTATAGAAAATATCTAAAAGGTATTCATAAACTGCAAGGAATAGAGGATATCAACGTGCCTCTATCACCAATCTAACACTTCCATTACCGTGTGAGAGGTAGTAGTGTGTTTGATGCAGTAAATGCCTAGGATATAATTTTAAAAAATTCATGAGATCTAGGTTCAATTTTGAATGTAGCCTAACTTTAATTTGTTTAACCCTTAGAAAATATTCATGACATCTATGGTCAATTTTGAATGTACACTAAGTTTAATTTGTTTAATCCAATTTTGAATGTAGTCTAAGTTCAATTTGTTTAACCCGTAGAAAAGATTCATGAGATCTATGGTCAATTTTGAATGTACACTAACTTTAATTAGTTTAACCCTTAGAAAATAAACAGGACAAGTCGTTCATACATATACGTTTGCTTCTTTCTGAAATACATACTAACTATTCACACATCTTGGCCCTTGCCTAAAGAAGAACAGAGCCATCAATTAAAGAATACTAACAACCATCAACAAAGAATACTAACCTTGCTTCTTACCAATCTTTCTTTTGCAGTTGAAACTTTGCAAACTCGTAGTTTCAAAAGAATCAGAAACTCCTCATTCATTGCTGCAAAAACATTGGAAATGCTACTCTACCTCAACCCCCAATGCAAACACTTGCAGACACACAACCAAAAAAAACTACACAAAGCACATTGCATACAACAACACTTCACAAAGCATACAATATCACTACACACTACAACACTAAACAGTACATTTATGGAGTGCTCCATAAGACAAGACATATTTCTTGAGAGAGAAAGAAAAAGCGAACAGCCCAGATGATAAAACATCTATGCTTAATCTGTTCAGAAAAGACAATTTATCATCTTACAGAAATGTCCATGTCCCTAAGGAATGAATTAAAGAGATAGAAAAACAAGAAATTACTGTGTGAAAAATCCACTTGATATATAGAATCACTCATGAAACTTTAGGTCAAGTTTTAGGTTTTTTTGGATAGTTGAGTTCAAATTCAAAGTTAATTTTTTTGGATAGTTGAGTTCAAATTCAAAATTATCTTTTAATTAAAATATTAAACCATTCTTTTAATCACCATTCTTTAAACAATATTTTGAGTGAGTATTAGTGTTTTGTAATTTATGATGTTTTTTAAAATTGCACTGTTTTTTCAAGTTGTTTTTATTTTTTTTTAAATTATGTTTTTGAATGTTAGACTTTCAAGTGATTCCAACCTTTTTACTGACGAATGCTGTTAAAATCTTAAACCAATCTTTTAATTACTATTCTTTAAATCAATATTTTAATTACTATTTAAATGAAAAAAATTGTCATGTGCTTTGAACCTTGTTTTATTTTGTGATATTCTTGAAAACTATACTTTCTTGTGTTTTCAAATTTATTTTTTTAATGTTTTTAAATGAAAAATATTCTCAGATATAAAATAAATATACTAAATATCTAATATAAGTTAATAGATATAAAATAAATATATCTAATATCTAATATTTTTATTTTCATTTTAAAAAGTAATTATAAAATTTAAAATATAATAATAAATTAATAAAAATAATGATAATGATAAATATATTTAAGATTTATGTAATATTTTTAAATTATATATAGACATTTTCTTGAAGCATGGTTAAAGAATAAAAAATATTGTCCCTTTCTATATTTAAATGGACAATAAATTGTTTATACATATCCTTGGACACCTCATACATTTCTCTACTTAAAACTCATACTTCTTTTTAAACGAGTAGTCTTTAGTGTGGCTTTTTGAAGGCTTTTACGGTGATTTTTTACGGTGTAATTTCTCTAAATTCCGGCAGGAATTTATTGAAAAGGGAAGTTTGATTGCTAACTTTGCACAATCGAAGTGCCCTAGAGGTTTTTGAGGGTGTTGAATCCATATATAGAGTCAAAAAACCAGTTTGAATAACAAAAACCAAGATTTTACCTCAATTTTTCACCGGATTCCAGCACCTGAAACTTCAAAAAGTCGCACTAAAGACAACTCCCTTTTTAAATTTCCATCTACTATGTAAAACCTCCTCTTAATCACATATTACTGTCATGATTCACTCACCAAAGACGACTATATTCAAGGCATTCCTGAAACGACAAGTCCGGTTTTAAGCATTTTTGGACCATAAGCTAGCCTTTTACTGTAGAATCCTATTGAAATCTTAAACCCATCTTTAATTACCATTCCTTAAACCAACCTTTTAATTACCATTTAAACTGAGTTGAGTTGGTATGTGCTTTCAAGTTTGTTTTTAAATGATATTTTTCAAAACCTCCCTTTCATTAGTTTTCAATTTTGCTTTTAAATAAAAAAGTATTCTTTCAAGTTTGTGATATATATTATATAGACTGCAATTTTAGCTTAAATATTATTAAAAAAAAATGAATGTTATATTCTTCACTGTAATATCTAATTTTAATATCACATATAAAATTAAATATTAACTTGAAGAAAGTAAATTTATTAAAATTATAAAACATAAAAATTATTTGAAAAAAAAAAAAGAGTGTAATTTTTTTTGTGATTAACTTGGTATTAATTTTTTCAAAATTGAATGATAAATGGTTTTAATGAAGTATATGTAACTTATCTTGATATAAGAAATTATATATGTAGATTTTTATTTTACTTTAATGAGTTGATTGATGCTAATAAAATGTATCGCGTTTTTAAATAGTTTGAAAATGACAAATCAGTACCAGCATTAATTATTATCAATCCAAAAAATTTACAATAAACAAATAACAAAACATTTAACTTTTAAATCAGTTCATACTCTCTCCCCTTTGGTTTTGAACCTTTGACCTCTTAGGAGGAAACACATGCTCTTAACCATTAGGCCCACTCAAACTGTATTTAAACATTCCAATAAAAAGAATTAAATATCATAAATATTTCCTTAGAACAAGAAATATAAAAACCCTTATAAATTATTTTATTATAAACATTCCAAATAAAAAGAAAACATCATAAATATTTACTTAGAAGACGAAGTATAAAAACTCTATTAAGATGATAAATGATTATTTATTGTTTTTGTTTATTTTAGTATGTCTTTTCTTACTCCAATTTCTCAATTTCATATTAGTATTGGAAATACTTATTCAATGAAAATTTATAAAAATATTCATAGTTTTATTAAAATAATAATTAATTATTTTAAAATAATCAAATTATATAAAATTCAATCAATGAATTTAATTTGTTAATAATTTATTGCATACTATATTTATTATTAGTGATTTATGTTTACCATATTTTATTTCATAAAATTAAAATTATAATATATTGGGTTTTTACTAATATTTTTTTTCATCTTCAACTAGGTGGGTGATGCAGATATTGGAGAAAACTATGAAATTTGTTTCTTAGTTATCTCTTATTAATCTAATCGGCATCCTCATAATTTTTCTCTAATATCTCACCTCATCTTTACTCATAATAAGCGCATAGATGAGAAAATACTCACAAAAATAATGATTCTCCTATCAACATAATAGTTAATTAATTCTAAAATAATTAAACTTATATATAAATAGTTTTATAACCCAATCAACTTTAATTCAACTCATTATAAATTTATATCATGATATATTTAGTAGTGATTTTTCTTTCCATATCTTATTTCATTAAATAAAAAATTGTGATATATAAATATATCAATTATTTTTATCTTTAATAATAATAATTTAGAAGTTATAATTTAGTTAATTTTTATGATTATTTTTATTTTAGAAATTTAAAATATGTAATAAAATATGTTTTAATGTTTATTATAAATTGATAGCTATCTACATTTACCAATCATTTAATTTATATCGCTATACTAAAAACAAGACTAGAAAACACATCACCATACTTTTATAAAAACAATGTAACTATATTATATATTAAAAGTCCACTTGTTTTATCTCATAATCAATGATACTTTAAAAAATCCGAACTCGCATTATAGTCGGACCTACTTACGTTCGCACACCCTTCAAACCATTTATAAAAATCATTTATGCTCCAACATTTTAACGAGTAACCAAATTGTAAAATTGGACAAAATTGTACCTCACTAAATACATTAAAATTTATTTGTTCGAGGTTCTTTATCATCTTTGTATTCTAAATTATATATATAAAAAAATTAAAATATATTAAATTAATTAAATTATCAAATTTAATATAAATAAATTTTAAATAAAATATTTATAACAATATATCTTATTTCAAAATTTAGATGCTATAAAACGATTATATTAACTAATTTAAATTAATAAAAAAATAGATTATCTTATTATTTTTAAAATTTATTTATTACTTTTATTAAATAAAAATAAAATTAAAATATACAACCGAGTTTTATTTTTTAAAATTTTATTTATAAATTTTATCACAGACCATAGAACATAAAACTGAAAATATTGATGATAATATACTTTGCATTAGGATAGTTCATATTTCGAATGAGAGTGGAAATTCTGAAAATGTATTCTTTCTAGTATCATTATTCATTACTTTACGATATTTAAAAATTAATAATTTATAGGTATGTATAATTATTTTGTTTATATTAGTTTAGTGTTTTAGAATTTTAAATATTATTTTATTTTTATTATTATTATATTTTTATTATACAATTTGAGTGGGCCTAATGGTTAAGAGCATCTGTTTCTTCTTATGAGGTTATAGGTTCAAAACCAAATCCTTCAAATAGAGTTTATAACTTTATCAATAATGACCAATATAAGCACACATACATACAAACCTTCAAATAGAGTTTATAACTCTACCAATAATGACCAATATAAGCACACATAGGTTCCTTCACACAAAGTTTATATCTCTCAAGTTCCTTCACACAAAGTTTATATCTCTACCAATAATGACCAATTGTTGATGTCCATATAAAGGAACAACCATCCACTTGAATGCATGAGATCTCCTTTACTCTTAGTCTGTGTATATATATATATATATGTGTGTGTGTGTGTGTGTGTGTGTTAATATTTCAGTGTAGTTATTTTTTTATATATAGTGGGAAACTTAATTATCAAATAAAAAATGACGATAATCATTATTGGCTACTATCCACGAATGCATGTTGACTCAAGGAAAAATGCGTCACCCAGAATTACTTTTTGGTGGTCTGTAAGGGTTAGGCTTTCACTCCTACAAGATTCCTCTATGTCTTGGGTCATTAACCTATTTCTTTATGTTAGAAGAAGAAGTGATCTTAGCCAAGAAAAAGTAGTTTTAGGGGTGGGAAAATTGTATTTCTATTTCGATGTAACCAATCAAACAAATGTACAATCCTAATGTATAAAGTCACCTTAATAAGTCATAAGTGTGTTATTTATTTAATCTCTTACTATTATTATTTCTACTTCAATGTCACCAGTCTCTAAATGATGTCCATCTAGATAATTGATTGGAATCATTTATCTAAATGTGTTTATGCATTGAGAGATGGAATATAGATTAAAAACATGTGGTGACATCCCATTGTTTGTTATTTTCTTTAGACTAAGGCCATATTGGTGCATCATTCAATTCAACCATTTTACTGATATTTCCAATGCTCTGAGGGGATCTCAAAATAAAGCTTCGCTACTCGTCTAAATTCATATCATCCATCAAATAATATGACAACGCATAGTGTTATATAACAAATAATCATATGAAATATTGGAGTGCTAGCTTTCAAATTAAAATGAAATCTTATACAAGTGGAGTCATCTATCACAAATCAATCAAGCTTTGCTTACATGACATATTGACAATTCCAAACTGCATATCTCAATTATTAAAATGTTTGGTTTGAAGAGATATACAACTAAAAACCTAAAAATAGCCTCATCTATTAAAATTTTTGGTCGGCTAACGGATATAAACAAAACAATGAAATTAGGCGAAACAAAAACTTCAGATTGACCAAATAGCTTCATCTCTGGAAACTAAATTTATTACACATGTAGATCATGGATATGGATTCTTATGGAAATGACCAAACACAAGTGATGGAAAGGTAAACACTATATGTTACATTGTGTTAGAGAATGTCGAGATTAACATACCCACAAGAAACATTGTAGTTTGTAGCTTCCTTGATCGTTGCAGCAGTGCCTTCTTGGTCGACCTGATATTGAGTTGGTAGAACTATATAATAAAAAAGAAAAAAAAATCATGGCAATTGGGTGAAACAAAAACTTCAAATCGACCAAATAGCTTTATCTTTGGAAGCTAAATTTCTTACACATGGATATCATGGATATTGATTCTTAAGGAAATGACCAAACTTGAGTGTTGACAAGGTACCCATTGGAGCTTTTTGTATTAAAAAATGTTGGGATGAACATACCCACAAGAAACATTATAGTTTGTAGCTATCTTAATCATTACATTAATGCCTTCGTGATCAACCTAATATTAATTGTTGGTAGACCTATATAATAATTATAAAAAAATTGCAATTAGGAAGAACAAAGCCTTTAGATTGACCAAATAGCTCATTAGGGGAGTCTTGAGGTCTAAAATGGACCTCCTAAGAAAATTGTAAAATAATAGTGGAAATAATGAAAGAACATTATATTGCATCATCAAATTTTAGACGAAAAAGAAGAAAAAAACTATTTTTTCAACTTATCTCCCTATGGGTTTACTCAAATTTCGAGCGGGGACACTCATTGGATGCATAATTCTATTCCTCATATAATTAGTACCCATGTTGCATACTTTCGATGGACCCTGCTACACGAAAAATAAAAAATGCATGAAACACGTTATTGAAATCACGTTTTTTCATGTATTTCTATTTTTTGGTATAGTAGGGTCCGTCGAAAGTATGCAACATGGGTAATCCTTGGATGGGGAATTAAATTAGGCATCCAATGAGTACTCACGCTTGAAATTTGAGTAAAAACATAGGGAGATAATTTGAAAATACAAGTTGAAAAAGCAGTTTTATTATTTTACTATTTTTTAATCATTTTACCTTTTTACCCCAAAAATGGTGAATCATCCCCCATGGTTGAAATCATCATCTTGAATCCTATTGGTTCTTATAAATTTTATTTTGGTTTTACATTTTTCTTAGGAGACCCATTTTAGACCTCAAAAGTTCTCTAAAAACTAAATGTTTTAGAGATGGATATCTTGGATACAAATTCTTATGGAAATGACCAATCCCATTTTTTTGTAAGGTACCCATTGCAACTTGTTGTATTAGAGAACATTAGGATTAACATACCCATAAGAAACATGGTATTTTGTGGCTACGTTAATCACTGCAGCAATGCCTTCTTGATCGATTTGGCCTATTGGGTTGTTGCACACTTTGGTCTCAACCACCCTCTGGGAATTCCGAATATTGACAAGCTTCTTAAGTTAAAAAGTATCCATGGAATTTTTCCATCATATATTATATCATGTGTTCCCAAAATTGCATACCTTCATATTATTTCTTTTATGAAACTTACATATGAGCCGGTTTCTTCAAATTATTCTCATGCCATTGAAATGCAGTTTTTAAGTGATTTCATGCTTTTGAAGAAGAGATATATATAGTGATGTGTGTGCCCAATGTGTCTTATGTTATATTTTTAGTATATTGTACAAGTGTTCTAGTCTCTATTGGTGTATAAGGGGTTGAAAAACACAGGAGGATAATGACCTTCAAGACCTAGAAGAATTTTCTAAGGAAAATACCTTAATTATATTAATCAGCCAATTATTAAATATGTACCTCGCAGTTCTAACTTAGGAAAATTGGTTAATTAAATCAAATTAATTAAGGTAAATCGATTTTTCTCTAGATAACTTCAAAAAAGTCACTTAATGTGGTCAATATGATCTTAGCCATCAATTGTAATTAGATCATTATATTGATTCATCAATGAGAGATTATAAGATAAAATCAATGAGTGAGTTAAAGATATAATCACAAGGACTTTGAATCACCTAGTTGCAGAGATAGCAAGAAGTCAATTTAAACGAGGGAGATACCGACATAAGGGTTTCATCATAGAATATTGAGGAGAGAATGTTAGGAGAAATGTCCATCGAGATTTCAACATTCAAGAGAAGTAAGAGGTCAAGTGATTCTGCAAAAGGGAGGTTGATTCAAATGGTGCATATTTCCAGTTTATCAAATGCAAGTTTCACAGGAGACATTTCAATTTCCGGTGCTAGATATAGCTCCCGAAGGAGGTGTGAGTGGATTTAGAGTGTTGCAAGAGGCATTGTGTTTTCCGGAACAAATATTTGAAGGTTGAATAAATTTCTCGGAGCAGGTTCTGTGCATTTTCCATTCACCAGTGCAAGAAACAGGAGGAGGTGTGAATAGATCAAGGGAGTTAAAATTGTATCTGTAGAAGGAAACTTGCATTTCTAGTTGATTTTTCCAATGGAGAAAAGTGTTTTCCAGAGATTTTCTAGTGAGAGGCAAGGTTAATGTAATTATCAATTTTTGTGGAAGAATAATAACAAACCTTCATCTACAAAACTGGATTTCCCCACACTAGGCTTTTTTCTAGGGACAATTTGTCCAAAAACAATGGTGTCAATTATTTTGTGTGTGTGCATTATTTCTGAGTTCCTGCTATTATTTGTGAAAATTGCAATAGTGATTTATTTATTATTTGTCGTAATTAATTTCTGAAGACAAATAATATGCATAAGATAGAAGAATAAATTCAAGTAACTATAATTAAGGAAATTTCACATGGTATCAGAGTAGATTAGTTCAGAGGGTTTGTAGGAATAAAATAACGCAGGGCAGAAGAAGAGAAAGATGAGGGTTTGTAACCCAGTTTCTATTCTCCAGACTATTTTGGGTTTAGCTCTATTTCCAAATTTCTAGAGATGGATGCAATAGGTTTGAGAGATCAAGATAGATTGGATAGAGTCTCAAAATTTGGCAGGTGGAAAACCATAATGTATTTTCTATTAGACGAGTATGGACTAAAGGAGTATGCGGAGAAAGATATTTTCGTACCGACACAACCAAAATAGCTGGAAACCTATAAAAAGGAGAATTACAAAGCCAAGAAGATTATCCTTCATGGATTCAAGGACCATATAGTCACTCATATCGCAAGGAAGGACACAATGGAGCAGATGTGGGAAGTGATTGTAAATTTGTAGCATAATCTTACATAAAATAGGAAATTGATTCTTCGAGAAACTTTTATGACTGTCATGATGCAGAAGGGTGAATATGTAGTATCATATCACCCCAGAGTTCAACTTGATAGGGATGAATTGGTTGCAGTTGGAGATAAGTTGGGTTATGACGAGTTGTTGTGAATAGCCCTAAATCTATTTTCAAAGAAGTGGGATAAGTTCATCCAAGTGATTAATGGATGAGATACACTACTGGGTTGGGATTTCCTATGGAGTGATTTCACTTAGGAGGAGCTTAGGCTTAGCTTGGTCAATGTACATAGCAGAAACAACGGAGAAACTCTTAAGGTTGAGAAGGAGCAGGAAAATGTAGCCCTAACATGAAAATGGAAGGGGAAGAAGGGTTCCAGTAAGGTATCAAAACCAAAAGGATAAAAGAAGAAGAAGGACTTGAGTAAGGTCAAGTGTTTTCGTTGCAATCAACTAGCTGCACACTATGTTATCCAATGTCCTAAACAAAAGAAGAGATATGAGAAGGGGAAGCATCAATCAACAACTTCAGTCAACATAGAGGATTTTTCTTCGAAGCTAGAGGACGAATTCACTCATAAATTTCCTCTCTAGCCCTACATCCATAGGTATATATTATATATAAAATGGAGCATTAGGACTTCTAGATACATATGGGAACAAGACTAACTGTACTCTAGTGGGGAGAGGTACCATCAACATTCAAAGGGAGTAGGAAAGAGTATCATTGTTATAGATGTTTTGCATATGCCAAGTTTAGGCATGAACCTCATTTCAGTTTCTACACTACCTGAAAAGGGAAATGATGTATATTTTGTGGGGTAGAAGGTGTACATCAAACACCATAATTAGAATAAGGTCAAAAAAATTGAGGCTCAAAGCAGCAAGTTATTCAGGTTGCATTTAAATTCTCCAAAGGAACTGATTAGAAGTAGCAATAGCAGAGACATGTAAGAGTTATGGCATAGGAGGATGGGACACCTACTTCATGCAACACTCAAGTTTATTAGGGGGACCATGACAGGAGTTCTAGAATTGAGCCCAAAACATGACAATGTGTGCAGAGGATGTTTTCTTGGGATATTCATCAAAGCAACATTCCCAAGAAGTGACAATAAACCAGTGGCATGCAATAGTTGATACACTCAGATATTTGTTTCCAGTTTTCTACTAGATCTCTTGGGGTTTATGAGCATTTCGTAACCTTTATCAATGGCTTCTCCAGGAAAACATTGATACATTTCTTAAAGACAAAGCAAAATGTCTTCAGATACTTCCAAGAGTTTAAGGCTCTTGCGAGAACATGATAGGAATAAGTATCAAGGTGCTTCAAACCAAAAATGGAGGTGAGTACATAGATAAGGCCATTATAGGGTTCTTTTTGGAGGGATTGGGAGAGATTGGACATCTCCATACAACCAACAATAAAATGGGGTCGCAAAGTGGACGAACATGATGATTGTTGGGGCCGTAAGGTTGATGTTATATGACCAAGAAATTCCTATCTTTCTATGGGTGGAGGCATGTAGAAAAACAATGTACATTTAGAACAGGGTCCTCATAGAGCATTGGGAAAGATAACACTAGAAGAGGCCCTTACAAGGAAGAAGCTATATGTTGGACACTTTAGCATCTTTAGCAGTGTCGCTTATTGTCTTGTGCATAATTAAAAATGAAAGAAATTGGAATAGACTGTAGAGAAGGGCTATTTCGTTGGATACAACGAAATTTCTAAGGCGTACAAGATCTAAATTCTTGGTTCTAGGAGGATCATCGTGAGACAGCATGTCAAGTTCCAGATGGAGAATGTCTTTAGAAGATCTCATGAGTTTTTAATAAATGATAAGAGTGGAATAAAAAAATATCCAAGGGTTCAGAAATAACCACATGGATACCAAATCAAGAGTACTATTACCAGTACAAGGACTAGCTCATGTGCAAGTGGTCTAGAGATTTTGCGGAAGATGGAGCAGCAGGGTCAAGATGAGGATAATGCAACTCCAATCACCACCAGCGAAAGAATAAATAGGGATGTTCTTCAGAAATTAAAGGATGTGCATGAGTTCATGGGAGATCCTAAATAAAGCACCAAAGAGCGTCATTGATAGAGAACCTTCCAGCCATTAGGAGGTTTCAAAACATCAGGTGTGGCAAGATGTTATGGTGGAGGAGTACAACTCCATAATGCTCAATGATGTATGGGAGTTTTTAGACCAATGAAATGTCATTTTTTTTATCTCAATAGATCCATAAGATCAAGTATGTTGTATATGGTAGCATGGAGAAGTATAAGGCTAGGTTTGTGACCAAGGTTTATGCACATAAGGAAGCCATAGAATACGAAGATACCTTTTCTCCTATGGCTAAATACACTTCTATTAGGGAAATGATCTTATTAGTGACTAGATGGGATGAAAGAATCACAAAATGGACATCAAGAAAAATTTCTTGAATGGGGTGATAAAAGAGGAAGTGTACATTAATCAGCCAGAGTGATTTGAGATGCATGGGAGGGATACCCATGTGTGCAAGTTGAAGAGGGTTCTATATAGACTCAACCAAACTCCCAAAGCATGGTATTGTCGGATTGATCGCTACTTGCAACAGATGGGATTTGTGATTGGAAACTAATCATACTGGTACTTTATGTGGATGATATATTCCTGATAGGGTCATCAGGGCTCATTGAGGACTATGAGAGGGACTTGGAAGCTATCTTAGAGATGAATTATTTGGTACTAATGCATTATTTCCTTATATTAGAGGTGTGGCAGGCATATGGGGAGATATTCCTTCAACAAGGGAGATATACTATGGATATATTGAAGAATTTCAGGATGTAGGATTGTAGACCCACATCCACACCTATGATTACCAACTAGAGTAATATAGACACATTATAGGATGAGGCAGTCAACCCAACCTTGTATAGGAAGCTCATTGAATCTCTAATGTATTTGGTCAACATGTAATATCCCAAAATGGGAATTTCACAGCAAGCCTGCTAAATTAACGCACTCCTAAGAATTTAGTGCACTAAAATGAGTTTGCAGCTCCTAAATCCCTTAGATCAGCTCATCTAAGATCTGAATCCAAAAGGAGAGAAAAAAATAAATCAAACAAGGTTGGTTAAACATATCTCCCACAACCTAGTCTAGCTGAAAAACACCCAAAGAGAGGGGTTGCAGCTATATGCAAGGACTTCTTCAGAAATAACGCAGTTCATAAAATTACAAGAATGAGACCAACATGGAGGTTCATATTTTAGCTATACATCAGCAAAATAGATCTACAATGCAGCTTATACAGTGTATAACATAAATAGAAAGAATGTATAAGACCAAAGCCTCAAAATGAGCTGCTTACAACGACATGAAATGGAAGAATTAGCTTGACAACGTTATTTTCATTATTGAAGCATGCAGTAGGTTACAACTCATATCTATAGTAGATATTTACAAAAAATGATAGATCTATTTCAGATCCATATATTAGATAGGCTCCTTAATACATTCCCCTTGGGGATCTGAGAAAAACATGAATAACAGTGAGTAGATCTGAGATCTAAGTTGCAGATCTACAGTAATATTCAGAAAACTATGAATCATATAATGTACATGTAGATCAGATCTGAACTAACATGGATTGGTTGGCCAATCCATGGATCTCCATAGTGTAAGGAAAATTCCTCAACACTAGAGATCACTCCTGCAAAACGTTTCTCACACACCCTGCAACTTCCCTCTTGTAGATAACGCATTTATGGGAGAGAAAATGCATTGTTAGCTTCAGTACTGAGTAGGCCTGATGCCTTGATCTGAAAATGCAACTCAAATGATCCAATACACTCTTCCAGGAGGATAAAAGACTCACTCACTGAGAAGAGGCACTAGATTGGCTGAGATCTGAGTAGATCTAGCCTCCACTGCTGCAGCTTACAAAGACAAAAAAATCTTAAACAGGATCTGATTGCAGTTGGAAGAAGAAGCTTGACTTCAAAGCCTAATAGTGGTTAAGATAGAACAAGTCCCCTCCAAGAGCTCCTCAATGGAAGAGATGGGATTCCCAACCAGGAACACCCAAGTGCCAAACAACACTATTCTCAGCTAAACAGCTAGAGAACGATGGATGTCTGAATAGAAAATACCTTCAACAATATCAAATGATCAACCCCATCCTTGGTGTCCTCCTTTTTCTTTTATAATGTGGGAGTCTTGCCAAACCCTAAACCATATTGATGAATTAGCCTCATTCACATGAGTGGCCTCCAACTTGGACCGCGTTGTTCCTTTTGGAGATACATTGCACCTAGACAGCACTGTTGATTTGGTCCTGTTGACCTAGTCAATTGATCCAGCCTCTTTCCCACTTAAGGGTGTTTATGAAAATAGTTCAGATTTAGCTTTGTTCACATTGAGCATTGATTTATTTTGTTGTTTAGGAGTTTTATTGATTCTCCTTCAAAATTTTATTCATCAACATGAAAATTAAAACAAGACAAAGTGAAATTGAATATTCCCACTAGCTTGGGCTAAGTGGGAATATTACAGTCCTCCCCTCCAAAATGTTGCTTGTCCTCAAGCAACTAATAGGGTGAGTGCTGCAACACTTCTCCTTCTCCTTTGGTGTCACAAATGAAAGATAGCTTCTCCCATAAGCTAAGTTATCACCAAACCATCCATCCATGATTTGTCCCAACAAGGTTCTCATGAGATGCAAATAACTCCTTTCGTAATGGAACAATGAATCACATGAAACAACCATGGTTTGCCCAATGCCCTCCCTAAAATATAAGACAAAAAATACAGGGAGAGTAGTCATCCCATAGGGCACATGCATGCCTCCCCTCCTCTCTCCATTCATCCCCATGCAAAGTACAAGCACATCATCAATATAGGGGATCAAAACAATGTACAAACAAAAAAAATTGTGTGCACAAGGAGGTGGATCATAGTCCCATATGTGGAACCTACACAAAGCATCCCCTACCTGCACCAAATCAAGATGTGGTAAGTGGTCCTCCCATCACTTACTTGTTTCCCAAGTCATCTCACTATTGCAGAGAATGTGAGATATATTTGGTGCCTTTGGGAAGCACCCATCATGAAAATAAATCTCACTTTTCACATCAAGGGAGTGGCCAAGTTCAAAATTCTTAGTGGCCCAAAAATTGCAATGAGATTTACAAAATATGTTACTCCTCCTTGGAGTCATGGCCTGCAATAACATGGTGTAAGAATGCATGAAATTAGAATATAAAACACATGTACCATGAACGTGCTCTCCACCAGCAATCCTCCTCATATCAATGGAATGGTGCATAGATCTACTCTCTCCTTTAAGGGAATGAAGAGAGGGCTTATTTGAATCTTCCTTAGAGTCATGTTGCTTCTCCAACTCTACAAGGTCCATGCATCTCTGACAATGCTGATATAGCTCTCTTTCAAAGCCCTCCCAATAGTAGCTCAAGATGAGATTGTTGAGCTCCATAGAATATGTGTGGCTGAAATTGAACTCTTCATAAGCCCTCTGTAGTAACTTCTCCTTCAGCTTGGAAGCTCTAGATAAGAAGATCCTACTATGATTATTGATGATTCCATCAAGGATTTAATAATTCCCTTCATGCAACCAGCCATCAAGAATCATGCAAGTATGAATATCCTTGGAATATTCCACCAGCAGTTGGGATTTCCAATATGGATCTAATGTGCCCAACAATGACAACGCTGATAGTGTGTCATCTGAAGTATCTGCCATGTTGTGGTTTTCATCCTTGACATCTCCCATGCCAAAGTTACAAGGTGGAAGGTTGCCAGTCCTTCCTTACTGCTCTCCTTGCTCATACACATGCTCAAAAGAAGATGGAAGCTCTTGGAAGTTAGTCTCCCATAGAAGGTTGTCATCTATCGAAGAATTCTTTGTTTTTGCCAAGGCATGCATGTGAGACCACCATCTCTCTTCATGTATGGAAGAGTGTCTTTCAAGCAAGTTTGTCTTCTAATTCATGTCTTGCCTCCCATGCTTCATGATGGTGTCATTATTTCTCCTTGCAGCATATCTTCTCAACGCAATTTGAGAGGTGAGAATAGATAATGATGTCAAAGGAAAAATGCTTTCCCTCTCTCTATACCTGACCCATAATCTCAGCGCTGTATCATGGTCTTCTAGTGATCCCGCCTCCCTTGGATCTATGAAGGGAGCATCAATGTATGAAACATCTTTCATAAAATCTGAATCAGGTGGTCCCCCAGATGGCATACCACAGGATAATGATGTCTCATGGCTCATTCCCATGGGAAAAACAGATGGGAACATATCATGACTGCTTCCACTACGCAAATCCATCTCTGATTTCTGTGTGGAAGTACCATGAAACTTGGAGACCCCTCTTAATGGTGTAAGAGAGCCTCTGATTAGATCCCTTGCCCCATATTATGATAGTGGATCAGCTGTGTGACCCTTCCTTTGTTATGTCTCATTGTATTTTAGCAAATACACATGCTTCTCATGTCCTCCATAAGGAAGAATCTCTGGAATTCCTTTCAAAGGTGCAATAATCCCTCTAATGGAAGCCATTACTTCATCTCCATCTCCAAATGAAAATAGATCTCCCTCTACTATCACAGCACTAGAGGGCCTTCTCTGCTTTGCTTCTCCCTCCTCAACAATGTTTAGGATTGGAGTTGGCTCCATGGAATCTTCCAACTTATGCAGAAAGGCAGATCTCTTGGGCTTGATTGGCTCTTCCCGAGAAGTCTCGGAATTTTTCTCATCAAATCTCTTCACTAGTTTCCTAGTGAACTTTGCATAAGAAGAAATATTTATCCCCTTTAAGGAAGAGGATTCAAACAACCACCAAGCATAAGCTTTCCCTTGAATATGCAGCACTTCTACTCTCAAGGCTTCTTCTTCTATCACTTGATGCAGCTGCAAGTATGTGTCAAGATTTCTTACCCAAGACTTGGCTGAGTCTTTAGGTGATCCATCAAATGTAGGTAGAGAGAATCTACCCAAAGTGTGCTGCATGTACCCTTTCCTTCTTCTATAGCTGCTGGATCTTGCTTCTTTGATTTGACATAACTCTGGGAAACTAAGATGCTCTTTGAATCTCTCTGATAGAGACTCATATTCTTGGAGAAAATCACCAGGAGATTCCTCCTTTGGTGTTCCTCCTCTTCCTCCTTCCTTCGACAAGAAAGTAGGCATGTTATAACGTTGTGGAACAAATTGTGAGGCTAAATGCTCACACACATCATATGAGGTAGTGGGGCTTTCTTCATGTGCAACCCCTTTCAGAATATCGGCTTGTATTTCACTCCTCACTCCCTAATTTCATTCTTCATCTCATGCATAGTTTGGAACAGAGTTTTAGAAAACTCTTTCGCAAGCAATCTTCCCGATGAAGGGTTTGGACCCTCCACTTCTCTTTCTTTGGTTTAACCACATTTCTTCATCAGTATTTTCCTCCCATGACAAGACATGTTGGATCTTAAAAATCAAAGAACAGCCTGTGCCAAGAAAGTTTCTTTGATACCACTGTAATATCCCAAAATGGGAATTTCATAGCAAGCCTGCTAAAATAACACACTCCTGAGAATTCAGTGCATTGAAATGAGTTTCCAGCTCTTGGATCCTTTAGATCAGCTCATATAAGATCTAAATCCAAAAGGAGAGCAAAAAAAAATCAAAATAGGTGGGTTAAACAGATCTCCCACAACCTAGGCTAGCTGAGAAACACCCAAAGAGAGGGGCTGCAACTATATGCAAGGAATGCTTTAGAAATAACGCAGTTCATCAAATTACAAGCATGAGACCAACATGGAGGTTCATCTTTCAACTATACATCAGAAAAATAGATCTACAATGCAGCGTATACAATGTATAACAGAAATATAAAGAATGTAAAAGACCAAAGCCTCAAAATGAGTTGCTTACAACAACATGAAATGGCAGAATTAGCTTGACAACGTTATTTTCATTGCTGAAGCATGGACTAGGTTACAACTCAGATCTAGAGCAGATCTGTACACAAAATGATATATCTATTTCAGATCCGTATACTAGATAGGCTCCTTAATACATTCCCCTTGGGGATCTGAGCAAAACATGAATAACTGTGAGTAGATCTGAGATCTAAGTTGTAGATCTGCAGTACTATTCAGAAAAATTTGAATCATATAATGTACATGTAGATCAGATCTGAACTAACATGGATTGGTTGGCCAATCCATGGATCTCCATTGTGTAAGGAAAATTCCTCAACACTAAAGATCACTCCTCCAAAATGTTGCTCACACACCCTGCAACTTCCCTCTTGCAGATAATGCAGTTATGGGAGAGAAACTATGTTGTTAGCTTCAGTACTGAGTAGTCCTGATGCCTTGATCTGAAAATGCAACTCTAATGATCCAATACACTATTCCAGGAGGATAAAAGACTCACTCACTAAGAAGAGGCACTAGATTGGCTTAGATCTAGGTAGATATAGCCTCCACTGCTGGAGCTTACAAAGAAAAAAAATTATAAACAGGATCTGATTGTAGTTGGAAGAAGAAGCTTGGCCTCAAAGCTTGATAGTGGTTAAGATAGAACAAGTCCCCTCCAAGAGCTCCTCAATGGAGGAGATGGGATTCCTGACTAGGAACACCCAAGTGCCAAACATCACTATTCTTAGCTAAATAGCTAGAGAATGAGGGATGTCTAAACAGACAATACCTTCAACAATATCAAATGATCAACCCCCTCCTTTGTGTCCTCCTCTTTCCTTTATAATGTGGGAGTCTTGCCAAACCCTAAACCATCTTGATGAATTAGCCTCATTCACATGAGTGGCCTCCAACATGCATTGCGATGTGCCTTTTGGAGATACATTGCACCTACACATCGCTATTGATTTGGTCCTGTTGACCCAGTCAATTGATCCAGCCTCTTTCCCACTTAAGAGTGTTTATGAAAATAGCTCAGATTTAGCTTTGTTCACATTGAGCATTGATTTATTTTGCTTTTTAGGAGTTTTATTGATTATCCTTCACAATTTTATTCATCAACATGAAAATCAAAACAAGACAAAGAAAAATTGAATATTCCCATTAGCTTGGGCTAAGTGGGAGTATTACACAACACAAGGCTAGACATTTTTTTTGCAATCAACATTCTCATTAAGTTCAGGGTGGAGTTGAAGAGAGTACATCAGACAATAATGAGACATGTATTGAGGTATTTATGAGGTAAAATCAAGTATGGATTGTGATTTACTTGAGACGATGGTGTAAATTTAATGGCATATATAGATTCATACAAGGTAGGAAATTTACTGGATCAAAAAAGCACCTCAATATTTTGCTTCATTATTGGATCAGGAGTTTTCTCTTTGTTATGCATTAAAATCCATTCTTCAGAAAGAAGTGATCCCTTTAGCCTAATGAATGGTTCTAGTAACAACCATGACAAAGAATACAAGCTTTACTAGTTTAGCATTGAAATAATATGAGAGAGGGAGATGACCTACCTCACTCCTTACGTAGTCATTTCCTCAATGTCGATGTCGATCCTTTCACTTCTAGGCTCGTTCCTCGCTGTGTCTTCTACGTCTGAATACCTGTAAGAAATATCATATGACAACAAATGAAAGATACATAGCATATATATATTTCAAATAAAACCACATGAAAGATCAAGGAGTATCATGCTAAATCAATCAATATTAACATATTCATGGGAAGCAAAGCTTAATTTGTATTATTAAATAAAAAAGGGAAGCTTATAATTGGTGCCTTGATGTTGGAGGCCTCCTTTAGAGTGTAAATCCAATTCCAAGCCACGCTCTTTAATATCTTGTCTTTCTTCATCAAATCAACAACATGTATGCACAATTAGGCAGAATAATTACAAACAAAAATGACCAACCAAGACTCACTAGCATGGCACTTTTTTATAGCAGAGCTGAGGAGTTTATGGATCCACTAATGAGGGGGAAAGGCCTTATCTCAAAGGGGAAAATATTTGGAGATAATATCAAGGGTAAAAAATTGGAATATTTTACCATATCCTCAACCAATAAGTACCAGACCTCTATTCTCGAGAGTTATAGAGGATGAAGCTTCTGCTCCATTTTTGGAAAACCTGCATGAATAGGACTAGCACGAATTTACTGCTAAATTCTCGCGATGTCATCATTGTTCACAAGTTAGGGAAAAGGTGACAAGCGAGATGTTATTAAGGGGAAAACCCCATTGGGCTTACAATTTAGGGTTTTTACAAGCTTTTGCTGAAAGGCTTCAAGGAATTTCTCTTTTAGGTCTTGAGGGATATATTAAGCATATTATCCAAAATGAATAATTTTACACACCTCTAGTCACTTTTTGACGTTTTTGACATGGACGACACAAAATACAACACTTAGGTTAAGAGCTGAAGACCACGAAAAAATACTGTATAACAGATGCCCCCTAAAGCATGAAAGCATAACTAGAAGTGATGGTTGAATCACTTTATCAGCCATGGAAAGGACTTTGGAAAACCATTATCAGGAGACCTGCCAATCAAACATAATAAAATATATGACATCTCTAAGATAATCATGCCTAATAACAAATCTCTGAATAGGAATCAAATAACACATTAACCCACAGCATGGACACAACCATCCTTTTGAAAGTGATAATGGAAATGGATCTGTTAGGGTCCCGTGATTTGGCCGATTGGCTAGCAAAATGATGATGTAACATCAAACCAAGCTTTGGAGCCCAAGGACCTAGCCTTCCTGGACTCAGAGAGGGCTCTCTCTATATGTGTAAAAGATGTCGGTGTGTTTTACTTGCAGTGTTCTGATATTAGGCTAGTTATGAAGTATGTTTTTAGTTTTTTGGTTTTTTAAGTTTGTGAGGGATGAAACTGATCAAATACATAAACTGGATAACAAGATGTAGATAAATTGGGCTATGGGGTCAAACAGGTCAAGGAAGCTATGAAGTGATGATATAAGGCTGCTGTAGGGCCGATTTGATTCACGGTAGAAGGGATCTCTGGGAAAAATGGATTAAGTGGACAACAAGTTGGTGAAAGACAAGGGATTTCAAGTGTAACTAGTTTATAGCAGACATAAACATGTTATAGCAAGCCATTAATCATGCTAAATGCAACTCTGAGCTAATTAATACATAGAAATCAAACATTCCAGCCATACATAGAGGTATAAGACCCTCTAACTTCGGGAAATGGCTATCAGACTTTGGGGAAAACATATAAGACAAACTAACAACTCATAAACTACGCCGGAATGCCTAAACATAGTCTCTAAGTCATTGGGCACTTTGACAAACAAGCTTTCGTAGTTTTAGGCAAAGGGCTAGATCGGGACTAAGCCTCCTTGGTTCAACAAGATGATCAACAAATCAGTCAAAGAGAAAGTTTTATGGACAGAACTATGGGCAGCTAATAGGTAGGTAGGGAAAACCATACATCCTACTCAACATACATAGAACTTATGAATAAAACTTAGCAACAATACCTTAAGTTACTAAAGAGCAACTAAGAATTCTTTAGCATAACTAAGGAAGAAGAAAACATCAAGCTATGAAGATTCAGGGATTTTGAGGTGCCTCCATGGGCATATCTCAAAATCAATCTCTATTGATCTATAGCAGCAAGAAATATGTATTATGAATGAAAACTAGAAGACAAAAACATATCAAGAAACACTATACCATTCTACCATGTCATGGAATCCATCAACAATCCTTCATCATTCCTCAAAAGCATCCAAGAGGCAGTCCAAAAATCATAACTCAAGTGTATTCTTCAAAGCTCATATGACCAATGTATTAATTCTTCTCTCAAGTTTAGCCTCTGATTTACAATGAGAACCATGGAATAAATAGGCTTGAGGAGGAAAACCTCATGGAGCAACTAGCTATCCCATTGGCCAAGTCAAAATATCTAAACTTGTCCTTGAGGCTTTGCAAAGCCCAAGGCACAAAATATCCCATAAAATATCTAAAAAACTGCTAAAAACGGAAATTATATTGACTTTACATCATTTCCCAATGATAAAAATAGCTTAACGCACATTTGGGAAAAGCAGATTTTTGGAGTTCAAAAATTACAAAAATACTTCATATTTATGCCTGAAAAAGGTCTCCTGACTTGCTAGATGCAAATGGCAGCCTTCCCGATGTCGAAATGGGGCTCATGAGGGCTTGCTGGAAAGCTCTCTGTGTCTACTTTCCGGCGCAACTGGAACCAACTCAATCCGAGGTCCGGAAGTCATACAAAACTGTACCTGTGTGAAAAAACCCAGAAAATAGCAGACTGCTGATATGGCGGGCAGAACGTGCAAAATGAGGGTGTTTTTCGCCAATTTGAGGGGGCGAATGATCTTCAAATGCCCTAAAAATCGCTGGAGACCTGCTCATGGAATTATGGCATCCATCGGTATCATCCTCCTCCCTTGAAAACTCATCAAACTGAAATGGCGAATTTATGAGTTTTTGACCAAAAACCCAAAAAATGCCAAAAAACAAAAAGTTGCCGAAACAGGCCCAAAATTGGCATGCATGACCCTCAAGGGTCCATAGAAACATGCTCCGAAGCTGAGGCCAAAATATCAAGGGCTGATATGCTTTTCCCTTCCTTCCGTGCTAGGTGCTTCTCCTTCAACTTCTTCAATTTCTCTTGTGCTACCTTTAATTTTCGCCTGGCAAACTGATTTAGCTTCTGAAAGTGAAGAGTCCTCTTTCTTTGTAGCTCAAGATCCCTGTTTGCCCTCTCAAGCTTGGTTTCCAAATGCTGGTTAGCTCTCTCAAGCCATGCTTCTTTGTTTTCCTCAATTTCTTGCTCAAGGAGGGCAGTGAGAGGAAAGGCTTCGAAATGAGCTTGTTCTTCTGCTCTCTGCTTCTCCAAGGCTCTTCTAAGCCCGATGGTCCTAGGCCTCTTCCGCCTAGGCTGGTCTTCCTCCTCTTCATCATCAAACTCACCAATGAGCTCTTCAATTCTTGCATGTGCCTTTTCTGCCTCTTTCTTATACTTGATTTCCCTTGCCTCATGAATAGCTGCATGAAACTTCATTTGTTTGTTTTCAACCTCCAAGAAGTGGTTGAAATTCCTCGCCCTTTGAAGGCCTTCTTGTAACACCTCAATTTGCCCCTCTTTGTGAATGAGGAGGTTTTCCAGGAGGTGGGCCTCATTGTCACTATCATCGCTTTGGATAGGAATAATAGCTAATTCCCCTCCATGCTTTGTACTCTCCTCAACTTTTCTTTTTCCTTTCAAAGCCAATCTGGCGCTTTTCCTCCTTGGCATGATAGAAGATGGCTTTTTGGGCAATTTCCTCTTGCGAGGAGCGACCTTTGTCACTGTTTGGGTGGCAGCCTTAGCTTGCTGTTCCTCATCAATGTTTTGTCCAATTTGTGTTTCAAGAGGTGTTTCAATTTCTTGCCCAACTTGTTGTGCTTCATCAACTGTCTGCTGCTGTCCCTCAACATCCAAATGCTGTTGTCCCTCAATATCCATCTGCTGCTGTCCCTCAATATCCAAATGCTGCTGTTCATTTCCTTCTCCTTCTTGCTGCTCATCAATGTGTACCTGTGGCTGTTCTTCACTTTGTATCTGTTGTCCTTCATCATCTGCCTGCTGGCCTTCATCCTGTATCTACTGCTGTTCACTGCTTTCTCCTTCTCCCTGTGGTTCACTGCCCTCTCCTTCTCCCTGTTGACTTGGCTTCCCAGTAGTCATTTTGAGTTTTTTAGGTGTAGGCCTACTAGACAGAGGCACTGGGCGATGGACAGGCTGAGTAGGAGACACATGAACAGGAGGGACAGTGGCAAAATCTGAATGGCTAATGAATGAATCCCATGAAACCCCTTTCTTCTCTAGCTGGTGTAAGAAGATAATCTTGATCAAGGAATGATGAAAGAGAGAAGGGATTTGCTGAGGTGGAGCCTTCTTTTGGACAGTAGCTGCCATTTTCTCTATGCTTTTGGACAAAAAGTACGAAAGGTTTAGTTGCCTGCTTCTGGTAAAATGCATCAACAAGCGGACATGGTAGGCATAAATTTGATTAAACCTCCCTTCACAAGTGAAATATCTCATTATGGCTTTCATCAGTGGAGCATAACTGTCAAGAAGATAGGAAAAAGGGAAAATAGCAGTGATGGTCTCCCTATGTTCAGGCTTGATGAAAGGTTTATAATCCTCTAAATCAAGATGAGCTTGTTTAAACCACTTTTCACCATGATACGGGATCTTGGTAGCTTTGGACACATACCTTGGGGAGATTTTGAAATCAAGATCCGCCAATTGGAAGTGTTTGTCCTTGAATCTCAAAGCGCACAAATGTGTTAGTGGCGAAAAACTCTTGACTTCTTCTATCTTCTGGCAGAAATCAAGACAGCCTACTTCATGGAAATTGAAAAGCACGGATGGGTGAGCATTGATTTCTTCTGTGGAGATAGGTTCATATCTCTTATGTGGACCGCTCCTGTGATCTTGCTTTGGAGGCATTCTGACTTGAACAAGCTTTGGAAGAGGCAAACTGCCTTCACTGTATGTAAAAATGCTCTGCTGGATTGAAACTGGTCACTAGACTGTTTGGACAGATATGGACAATGTGGTTTGGATGAAATGCAACAAGCTTTTGTAGCACACAACTTTTGCTCCCTTTGAAAACAACTTTCTACTTTTGATTGTACTTCAGCCAGGCAAACAAACTGCTGTGTATATTCCCTGTGCACAGTATTGAAAATCACCTTTCCTGTGGATTTGTTAGAGGCCAATCCACACACCAATATTTGGTCTTCAAGACAAATATTAATTATAAAAAACCCTACTCTTCAGAAATGGTCTTCCCTTTGAAAAATATCACAGTCAACATCTCTTCAAAATGATACAATGTAGTGAAAAGAAGGGCAGACCTAGGTTAGGTGAAATAGCAGTGCTCAGTGTTTTATGAAGAACACCTTTCACTTGTGAAGTTAAGAAATTAACTATCACATCTATACCTCTGTCTCCAATGTTAAATTTCAACCATCAACAACCTGCATTTCAGAAGGTGTCCTGTTCATCTTTGGAAAAACTCTGTCAACAAATTCTCAGTATGAAATAATGTAGTGAAGAAGAGGGGCAGACTATATGAGGCAGCTGTATATAATGCCAAAGTTTCCCTGCTTGGTGATCTTTGAAAGTTTAAGCAACACATCTTGTGTCTTGGATCAACATTATATTTTCCAATTATTCCAAATCTGCCTTGACTAAGTATACCAACAGCCAATCAGCTTTCATGTGTGAAAACAACTGTTTGTGCAATTAAAAAGTCACTTGGCATAATCTTGAGCCAAGATGACAGACCCTTTAAAAAACCACAGAGCTTTGGGCAGAGGCTTATGTGAGTTTTCTTTTTCAAAACAGTCAAGGGCCCCTTATACACGTAACCCTAGCTTTTGGAAGGGAAAACCTTTGTTACACCTGACAGACCTAAGCCCTGTCTCTATGACAAAATCTTCTTCTGCAGCTTAAATCTATAAGTTTCTGCTTGAACAATAACCCCTACAACTTTACATTTCAAAACCTCACACAGCAAAAACACTGTTCTTCCTTTCTATTTTAGCTATGGTGACAAGGTTTTGAAAGGTCTTGTATGCTGGGGTGTGAAAAATTTGTAGTGGTTTCAACACACGCTTTCCTCCATAGGCCTCTTCAACAATACATCTATCCTTCCAGCATAGTTACAAATCAAGGCATACATAGTTCAATTTTGGTATTCGAGATTTTCAAGGGCGGAGTTTGAAATACCTCTTGAATTTGATGGGAAAACCTTTGGAAGAAAACTTGAGTAGCATCGGAGCCTTTTAATCCTACGCGACACTCTTTGAAAACAGCACGTTGCGCAAGGAAATACCTGTCGGGTCGACCTGTCGGGTGGTCGGGCGGCCTGTACAGGCACGTCGCGCCAACGTACAGGCACGTCGCGCTAACACAGGCGGCCTGTGTAAATCCTCTGCCAGGCACGTCGCGCAATCACGCAGGCGCGTCGCTCGGCCGATAGACGGTGTTTCAACTCTGCAAACCGACCAGAAACTTTTCTTTGGTGCTAGGGAGGCACGGGATTTGTCTTTCAGTTTTGAAAATGACATTCCTACTCTCACACTTACTCCTTTATGTCATTTCAAACCTTTTTTCAACGGTCACCTTGCTTTGAAATTTAACGTAGGTTTTTTCAAATCTGTTTTGTTTTCAGACTGTGGGTTTGTCATTTTGAATATGTAGACCCGAACAATGACTCTGCCCCAAGCTTTAAACCTTGGCAAACAACTCAAAAATTTCTACATCACTTCTGCCACTGTGTTTTAAGAATACAGGTAATATTTATGATGCATAACAACCCTTTATAAAACTTGTCAATGAAATACCTGAATACTGCTTCGTTCTTTTGAATAATCAAAAGGTTGTGCTTCTTTTTAAACTTATTCAAACAATGATCATATGCTGAATGACTTTCTGAACAAAATGAACAATAACTCACAAGGGGATATCTTCTTGGTGATGGAATTCAAAAACCCTGTCTGCTGGTTCTCTTTCCATGTATTTCAAAGTTTTCAAAGCTGGATAATGACCTGTGAAAAAATGTATTGACTGTTCCCCTGCTTTGCAGAAATGCCTCCTCTTTTTAAGATTGGTGTTGACAGAATCTTGTAGATGTCCTTGGACTGGATTTGCAATAGTGAAGTGCTTCATGGGTTTTGAGGGCTGCCCAGACCTAATAAAACTCATTTCCAACAAAACCCTGTCTTAATCTGCTGATGGCTATATGATGAGCAGGCTTTGGCAAAAGTTCTTTTTGTTCATGGTGGCAACCCCTACTTCCAGGTGATACACAAGCTCCTTTCTGGACTGTAAGTGCACTCTTTTGGCTAGATGCTTTCACACTATACTTCTCTGTTTTACTCAAAAAGAGCTCCTTTAAACTTCTAAGTAGGTGATAGTGGAGTACTGTTTTAACCACTTCCTTTAAAGAAACTGCTCCTTTTGGTATCAATGCATGCATATATCCAATATTTTCTCCCTTCCACTACAGGCACAGTTTGACAGAAATCTCATTTGAATAGGAAAACCAATACCTTTGTATCATAAACACTATCATTTACCTGTGTAATGACTTCTATCAAATTTCTTTGTATCCTTCCACTGCACCTTTAGATCAATCAGTTTTCAACAACCTGCAATAGCTTCGGCCATCTGCTCATACATGGAGGAGGCTCTTCATCAGGTAAGGTATCTGAAGGTTTTTTAACAAATCTGTTTGACACAGCTTTTCTCTGGATGTGATGGTAAGTGAACCTCTTGAAAAACATCAATATTAGCATCTCTTCTTGCAAGCATCACTGTGTTTCAGCAAAAACCCTAGCCAAAGTGACATTGTCTCTCTGCACTGCTCTAGGGGTGACTGAAATATCATCATTTGGTTTGGTCATCTCATGACAGATTTCTTGACAAATAGTTTCTGTGACTATGGAGGTTAGTGCCTTTTGAAAAACCAAGAACTTTCTTCCTGCCTGTGTAATGGCATTTTTGTCAGCATCTACTCCATTTGATCTTGTGGATAAACAGGCTTTTTATGATTGGAATTTTTACTAATGACAGGCCTTTCTAAAGTTCAACAATTCACATGACTTGAAAGCTTCAGATGACCTCCTTTATCAGACCAGACTCCCTTTTCTTTTGAGCTAGCATATTTCAACTCTATTCCTGTTATGATCATCAGTCACATTCATAAAACCTGGAGTCTCTGTTTCATTTGTTCAGTTCAAGGCAAACCTGGACTCTTGCAATCTTCAAAGTCAATAGTGGCCAGCGCCCTCTACTTGTGGATGAAGGAGGCGCCCTAACCCTCTGCTTGTAAATGAAGGAGGTTCTGGGCCATGACCATTTGCCAGTTTGCTGTGACAGTGGTGTCTTTCTGTGATTTTCATGATGGAAAGAACTGTAAAGTCTAGATGAGTAGCTTTCTGTTTTGCAGGCATATCTCAGGCTCAAGCTACATTTAGAAGCAGTTGTTCCTCTAACTGTAAATTCAAGCATTTACTCCATGAGATGAAATTATATTTCCTGCCTTTGTAGAAACCATAGAACACTGTGAAAAACCTAATAGTCAGCTTGAGATTGGGGTTTATGCAGTGCTGAGATCTAGGGGATATGAGTGGCGCGACTTAGGGCTGCTTGTCGAATTATTTTGCAAAGTAAGAGGTCGGTCATGGTAGGTCTGTTGTAGATGGAGGCTTTTTGGCTTTTTGATGATTTCCAAGGGTGAAATGTCTTAAAGCGCCACTTCCTAACATAAGGGAGACTCTTGAAACAGATGTGGATTTGCCTTTTAAAGCTGATGGGCAGACCAATAAGGCTGAAGCTAGATAGGATTGTGATAATGAGGTTTTGATTTCGACATGGGCAAACTGAAAAGGTAGAAGGGCGAAAAAAGTTTTTAGGAGGGTTTTCTGGATGACATATTGACATAAGGAAATCAGTCTCTAGAAAACTCAGCTGTAGATATAGTCATCACTAACATGTAAAAAATCCGTGGATAACGGTGGCTCCATTTGAGGAGAGCGGCTCCTCGTCGGGAAGTGTCCGAATTCAGATTTTGGCTTATGAAGGTCCGACTCACTCCTAAAGTAGGCACATGGCATTAATTAAAGGTCGAATTGGGCACGCGACAAGAGGACATTACCATGGTATCGGTGGTGGAGGCGTCCGTTTTGGAGAGCAAACACTGCTATACAAAAGAGATAGCCTCCTCATTTTGGATCATCATGATAATTTTGTATTTGAACTAGTCATTACGACTACCGAGCACGCGTCGGTACCGTGTGCAAAGGTTGTTTAGCGCATTCAGTGTCTCTGTTCGGAGATCACGCCCTCAGCCCCAAGGGACTTCGAGTGCCTGCTCGGGTGAGGTAGTCCCGTCAGTATCTGTGTAGGAAGATCAATCTGCTATATTTGTGGAGGAGCAGCATGTTTATTAACTGCATAGCACTTGTGGAGGATCCGCGCATTTATTCACTGTGCAGAAGGACGCAGTCTGCATTTGGGAAGCTCCAGGTGTATTCTTGGAGGATCGTGGATAAGAGATTAAGCGCAGGAATAGTAGCGCGTCTATTGGAGGAACTTCTGCATCAGTGGGTGATTGTATTATTTCAGATCCTAGATAGTGGAGGTGTGATTAATTGGAGGAAAGCATAGATCTTCAAGGAGGTATGTCTGAGCAGCAACATAGCCATTTTTCATCAACTGGAACGCAGATCTGAGACACAGCCATCCCATGCAGTGTAGATCTGAAACATAGCAGCGTTCTGAGAATAAATCTTAACTTTCCTTATGCAAGTTTAGGAGCTATCACTTTGATCACTTATTGTATTCCTCTATATTTATCAAATTAATAAAATGGCTCAGCATTCCCGTGGTATTTCTTGAGTATCTGTTCATACCTTGGATACACATTATTGTATGTCTGCATGTCTGTTATTTCTTCCCCTTGCATTGAGATTTCTGTACCACTTGTGTTTTCCCCCACACTCTTAGACAGAGTCTGGAAAGGGCCAGATAGCCTCCAGATCTCATCCTCTTTCAGAGGTGATAAATCTGGTAAATGCCCTCCCAGTCCATCTCTGGTTAGAGTTTTCTATGTTTTAAAAATACCCCTAAAAAGAAATATTATAGTGGTATTAGAGCATAGATCTAGCTCAGCCTATGGAGCTAGTAGTCTATGTCATCATAAGAAAAACCCTACATCTGCCATGGAGGTAAGAAGTACAGAGATATTGAGCATAGGTTGAAGAACACCTACGGAGAAGGATACTACGTTCGAGTGGTTGATACAGAACAGGAGGAGCCTGCGGTAGAAGCAGAGCAGAGAGGGTTAATGGTGGATGATAGCGACGCAAAATAGTTTGGGGAAGCACTCCTCAAATTAGTGCAGGATCTGGCAAGGCAGATAGAAGTGATGGGCCAGAGATTCATGGTTGTGGAGGCTAGACAGCGTGAAATCCCAAAGGGTTTCCATGTTGATGAGGGGTCGGACACATCCCACCATTTGCAGGAGAAGGTTGCCGCTCCACACCCAGCATCACATGCCCCTGTTCATGCCACTATGCCCACTTTTCTGAGTACAGATACGGGGTCAGGAGCACAAGAAGAACCAGACCGCATAAGTGAGTATTTTGCTGAGTACCAGGCAGCTAAGCAAGATTTCAGGGATGCCATTTTATTTAAATACTTTGTTCAGATCAAGCAGGACAGCAGACCCCATGACCATCATAAAGGGCACAGACATTATCATGATGGAGATACCTAGTGCACAGCAAGCCAATTCCATTTGCCTGCGTTTTATGGTTCATCAAACAGTTTAGAAAAGTCTTGGGTAGAGAAGCTAGATGTATACTTCCAACTCAACCAGATGTCAGAAACAGAGGCCATCAAGGTGGCCACACTGCATTTGGAGGGTGAGGCTCAGGATTGGTGGTTCCATGGAAGGATGACACTTGGGCATTCCTCCATAACAACCTATGCTGAGTTCACTCAGAGACTGATTGAGAGGTTCGACTGGAAGGAATCGGAGGAGCACTTTGTTGAAGTAACAAGGCTCAAACAGACTAGGAGTCCTAAGAAGTATATTGCAGATTTCCTAAGGATTTCAATAATGGTGCCAGATCTATCTGTAGCATGGATGATCTATATTTTTGTGGAAGGGTTAACAGAGCCACTTCGAGGTTTTGTCAGATCCACTAGACCAGCCACACTCCAGGATGCCATTGGCAGGACTAGGGATTTGCAGGATGCCTTACCCCAGACCAAGACATCTTATCCCCAGAAACCAACTTTCCAGCCAAAGGGGAAGGATGTGAGGATTTCGCCTCCAAAAGGGAATCAGGGAAGGGTACAACTTGATGATGATGCCCAGAGGGAGTTGAAGAAGAAGAGGTTGTGCTTTACCTATCAGGAACCATGGGCACCAAGTCACATATGTGCTACTGGAAAAGCACATTTTATTGAGGTCTTCTCCGAGAGTAGAGGGGAAGAGGATGAGTATGAGGATGGGAAGGAAGGAAACAATCAGACGGAGCAAGATCATTTGCCACCCCCACATTCAGGGGAAGGAGGTGCAGCTTTCACACCCACAGGGGGGACCCTTGCAACATTACGAGGAGTACCCAAGTATCTGACACTACGGATCCGAGGGACAGTACGTGGGCAGCGAGTTTCAATCCTAGTAGATAGTGGGGAAACCCACAACTTCATAAATGCACATATGGTTGAGAGGAGAGGCATACCGACAGAGAGCTTCGATGGATTTTCAGTATTGGTCCCAGGGGATCAGACGATGCAGTGCGCTAGGTATGTTCTAGAGCTAGCTGTGACGATGGGAACCTACACAATGACCGACCACTTTTTCATGGTTAACATACCAGACACCAATGTGGTATTGGGTGTACAATAGCTGATTAGTTTGGGGAAAGTCACCAAAGATTGGGAGGCCTTGGAGATGGAATGGGATGAAAAGAAGACTGGGAAGCATGAGAAGATACGTGGGATGCACACTTACCCACCTCAGACTGTTTCAGCTCACCGGATGGAGGCAGACTTTGGGAAGGGAGACATAGAGAGGGCAGTTGAGTTGCGGGCATCAGTGGCAAAGGCTACCAGGCAGACAGTTCATCTAGATATACAGGTCATCCTCGACAAGTATGAGATGGTATTTGGAGAAATATCGCCAGGACAACCACCAGATCGGGGGTTTGAGCACACTATTGAGCTAGAACGGGGAATCCAGGGCGTTATTACCACACCCTATAGGCACCCCAAGGCCTATCAGGATGAGATTGAGCGGGCCATCTAGGAGTTGTTGGCTCCTGGACATATTTGGCCTAGCACGAGTCCTTTTTTGTTCTTCGGTGGTGTTGGTGAAGAAGAAGGATGGCACATTGAGAATGTGCATTGACTATAGGGCCCTAAATAAGAAGACCTTGAAGAACAGGTACCCCATACCGCGGGTTGACGAGCTGATGGATGAGCTAAGAGGAACCCAGTTCTTCTCAAAGATCGATTTGAGATCTGGGTACCACCAGATTTGCGTGAGGGAACATGACATTCCCAAGACCGCTTTCAGGTGCCATTATGGCCACTTTGAGTTTTTGGTCATGCCTTTCGGGCAAACCAACGCCCCAACTACTTTCCAGTCATGCATGAACCACATCTTCTGCAGTCATCCAAGGAAGTTTTTTTTGGTATTTTTCGTTGATATATTGATATATAGCAGGACTTGGGAGGAGCATCTGTAACATATAGAGGCAGTACTGCATATCTTGGAGGAGCAATAGTTCTATGCTAAGCTCTCTAAATGTGAGTTTGGGATGACAGAGATGTTGTATTTGGGACACATCATAGGAGTGGATGGAGTAAAGGTCCATGAGGAGAATATCAGGGCCATCAGAGATTGGCCAGAGCCGAGAAACGTGACGGAGCTTCGAGGATTTATTGGCATCTGCACCTATTATAGGAAGTTCGTCAATATTTTCTCTCAGCTTATGGTACCCCTTACATATCTGAAAAAGAAGGGGGAATTGAGTTGGTCAGATACAGTGCAGCGGGCTTTCGACAGGCCCAAGGAAGTTATGAGCAGCTATCCAGTGCTTGCATTGCTAGATTTTATGCAGCCTTTTGTTTTGGAGTGTGATGTGTTAGGAGAGGGGATCGGCACAGTCTTGATGCAGGGAGGCCACCCTATAGCCTTCGAGAGAAAAAATCCTCTTCCTCATGAGCAGTTGTACCCTATATACAACAAGGAGATGTTGGCCATTATGCATGCATTGGCCAAATTTCGGTAGTACTTAGTGGGCAATAGGTTCCGGGTAAGGACTGATCACAACAGCCTCAGGTTATTTTTGGAGCAGAAACAGCTATAGGAGAGGTAGCAGAAGTGGATCAGAAAGATTTAGGCTTATGACTTTGACATTGAATAATTCAAAAGGGAAGAATAACGTGGTAGCCAATGCACTTTCACATAGGCCAGCCACGTTGTCTCTGATGAGCTTGGATACAGATTGGAAGGCTCGACTCTTGGTGGAGTACTCGAAGGATAGATTTTCCTGTGAGGTTTTGGATGGTCAGGTGACAGATGATAGATATAGGGTGATGGATGAAATCATCTACTACATAGATAGGATCTTCTTGACAGAGGGCTCCCAGCTCAAGGAGAAGATACTTCAGTCATCTCATGACTCGCCATTATCTAGACATCAGGGGTTTAACAAAACCTACCAGGCCATCAGAGAGAGGTTCTCATCGAAAGGCCTCAAGGAGGACGTGCTCTGGTATATCAGGGAGTGTGAATTTTGCCAAAGAAACAAGGGGGAGATTAACAATCCCCCAGGCTTGTTGCAGCCTCTTCCCATTCTGGAGGGGAAATAAGAGATAATTTCGATGGATTTCATCACAGGGTTGCCCACGGTGCAGGGCAAGGACTGCTTATACGTCGTCATTGATCAGCTGACAAAGTATGCACACTTTTTCACCATAACTGTACACTATAAAACAGCACAGGTGGTGGAGCTATTCTTTAAAAATATTTTTAGGGTGCATGGTCTTCCCAAGACCATCATCAGTGATAGGGACAGTCACTTTATGGGCGGATTCTGGCAGGAGATTTTTCAGCTGGTAGGAACAGAGCTAACACCAGGCACCAGCTATCATCCTCAAACAGATGGGAAAACTAAAATAGTTAACAAGTGGCTGGAGGGATACTTGCGTAACTATCTTAGTGGACAGTAGAGAGCGTGGTTGAAGTGGGTGCATCTGGGGAAGTATTGTTACAATAACACATATCATATGTCCATCGGTATGACACCATTCTATGATTTGTATGGGTACCATTATTTATATTTTTTTGATATGATGTTGGGTGCTAGCAAGGCTTCGAGAGCCAAATATTGGATCCAGGAGAGTCAAGAAATTCTTCGCGCTCTCAAGGATAACATTACTACAGCACAGAACCAGCAGAAGCGTTATGCCGACAAGGGTCGGATGGTAAGATAGTTTGAGGTAGGAGACTTGGTCTACTTATATTTACAGCCATACCGACATTCATCACTAAAACAGAAGGGAGCTAAGAAGCTCAAGCCTCGTTTTTATGGACCATATAGGGTGATACGTAGAGTTGGATAGGTTGCGTATGAGTTGGATCTGCCCAAAGGCAGCAAGATTCATAACATTTTCCACATGTCATGTCTGAAGAAGGCATTAGGGCAGTAGGTGACAGTGACAAAGGAGCTGCCACCTACAGATGATGAAGAGCATTTGGTATTACATCCCGAGGAAATTATTGATACCAGGGAAAGGCAGCTGCGGAACAAAATAATCTGAAAGTTCATGGTGAGGTGGAAGAATTTTTTGGATGAGGATGCAACTTGGGAGAATGAGAAAATCTTGCAGCATCCATTACTACTGTTGCTTGGGGATAAGAAACATTCTGCCGGGGGAGATTGTAATATTCCCAATTAGCAATGGCTAATTGGAATATTCGATTTTTGGTCAATTTTGCTTTAAGTAGTTAGCTTATGAATAAACGTGAGTAAAGGGACCACGACTCACTCTAAAATGAGATGCACGTCGTAATTAAAGTGGTCGAATTTGGCATGAAACCAAGAGGGATATTACCGTGGTATCGTGGGTGGAGGTGGCCTCTGGTTTTGGAGAGTGGCCAACGCTATATAAAAGAGATAGCCTCCTCATTTTGGATCATCATGGAGAATTTACGTATTTGAATTTGGTCATTACGACTATTGAGCACGCTGGACGTTTAACTTGTCTACAGCGCTATTTAGCGCATTGAATGTCTCCGTTCAGAGATCTCGCTATCAACCCTAGGGGACTTTGAGTGCCAGCTCGAGTGAGGTAGTCCCGTTAGTATCTTTTTAGGAGTATCGATCTGTTGTATTTGTGGAGGAGCAGCGTGTTTATTAACTGCATAGCACTTGTGGAGGATCTGCGCGTTTATTGGCTGCGCAGAAGAATGCAGTCTACATTTGGGAAGCTCCGGGTGTATTCTTGGAGGATCGTGGATAGGAGATTAAGTGCAGGAATAGCAGCGTGTCTATTGGGGGAAATTTTGGATCAGTGAGTGATTGTATTATTGCAGATCCCATAAAGTTGAGGCGTGATTAATTGGAGGAAATCACAGATCCGCAAGGATGTATGTCTGGGCAGCGACACAGCCGTTTTTCATTAGCTGGAATGCAGATCTGAGACAGCCATCCCATGCAACGCAGATCTAAAACACAGCAGTGTTCTGAGAATAGATCTTAACTTGCCTTGTGCAATTTTAGGAGTTATCACTTTGATCACTTATTGTATTCCTCTATATTTATCAAATTAATAAAATGGCTCAGCATTCCCGTGGTATTTCTTGAGTATCTGTTCATACCTTGGATACACATTATTGTATGTCTGCATGTCTGTTATTTCTTCCCCTTGCATTGAGATTTCTGTACCACTTGTTGTGTTTTCCCCCACACTCTTAGACAGAGTCTGGAAAGGGCCAGATATCCTCTAGATCTCATCCTCTTTCAAAGGTGAGAAATCTAGTAAATGCCCTCCTAGTCCATCTCTGGTTAGAGTTTGTTGTGTTTTAAAAATACCCCTAAAAAGGAATATTACAAATACAAAATCAAACTCAAATCACAACTAGAAGAGGAGGCTAATATTTGTCTCTAAACAATATGTAAAATAGGTTACAGACAGTTCATCCTACACAGAAGTTCTCTTGAATTGTTTTTTCAGCACCAGAGGGAGAACTATGATGAGAATTATTATGAGAAGAATGATTACGTACCCCTATGCATGTCCAATTTTTGGTATTCTTTTGAAGTTTTCTTGCATGTCTGAGCTTCCTCATGCCTCCTTTAATAAAAGAGTTTGCACGCCCCACATTGGCTTCAATGTTGTCGAGCTCCTGACCATGTGTCTCCACCAGCACAACCATGTCAAGGAATATCTGCTGCAATTCCAGAAAATTCCTCTCGATATCTTTGATAGTGTCATATCTCTCTTGAATCTCACAGATCACTTCAATAACCTGCTCTCTCCCCTGCTCCTGAATCACCCTCTGCAATATATTTTCACTTTCCCATATTTCAATAATATGATCTATGGTATCTTCATCATCTCTCTCACCAGTAACAATATAGTACCTTCTCTCAGCCGTTTCCTTGTACTATCGCATGATATTCTGTCTCAGACTCTGGAATTCCCCCATCAATTTCTTCAGAGAATTCCTCAAGCCATTGGTGGTGGAAATGCACATTATGTCGGTGGAACTCCCTTTCCCTCACATGGGAATCCCATGGCTGGACAAATTGGCCTTGTCAAGCTCCTCCAATTTTTCTTAATGAACTTTTCCTTCTTCAGAATCTGCACAATATCTTTTTCCATGCGTTCTCTGAGATATTTCATGGCCTCAGCTTTGTGGATCATTTTGCTTTCAATTTATAAAAAACTAAATGAATAGTCATGAATGATTCATAGGAGGAACAATGGAATGATGGCAGCCCACGGGACTTACAATCTCGGAAGACAATGTTGTCTCCCCTCTGTGAGATCATGAAAAATTGCGAAATCATGTTGAATTTTTTCGTTGAAAACCCTTTAGTGATAAGCAAGATTTCACTTCTACCACATTCACAGTAAGCTATATATACAGGATCTTCCTATCCTTGCTTCTTCAAAGGAATTTTTGTAGCTTCGAGCTTAGGATTCTCAACCCATTTTTATGGTCGATGTTGGTGTTTTCAGGCACGTATCGATCCCAGGTGGACAAGTAAGTTCCCACTGTATAATAATCGATCATGTTATCACCCAGACTCGCCTTCAAAAAATGTGGAACCTATTTGTCCCAGTGATAACCTAAATACCAACTATATTTAACCTCTCTTTCCTACAAATAATTGCAACCTGAACTGTACTGGTGTGCCCATTTTCAAATTCTCTCCTAGCGTTCCCCCCCCATTACATCAAACAAAAATGCTGGGAAAAATGGGATCAAACTCTTGAGAGTTTTTCGTGTGCATCCCCTAGCTCTATGTCTACACTAGCTATGCCAACTAAAACATATTGATGTTTCTCCTTGATTCAACCAATACAGATCAATACATAGAACATCAAAAGCTATTTTCCAACCATCATAGATACAATCAAAGAAAACAAAGCAAATAAAACTGAAACAAAGAAGAATATGGATTTTGCATCACCATTATTTCCTGATGTTGGTGGAATACTAGTACCACCCAAGCCACCAGATGTAGGTATGCTTGTATTAAGAAGTGATGAACTGCTACTGCTGCAAGAAATTTGGAAAAATCAGAATTCTACAAAACTATAAGCTGAGATAGAACATAAAATATATCAAAAATCCACAATCTTGACTCTAAATTCTGTATGAAAACTTGAAAAAATACTTATTGTATAATAGAAAATGGTACAAAAGATAGGAAGAATGCAACTCCTTAGTATATACCTTGATGTAAATGTGCATGTCCTAGTACCTGTCATCACAAAATCCATAAAGGAATATTTTCATGAGTGTAATGCATTCTCCAATCTCACAAAATTTCAAGCCTCAATTTGTATATCATGTTAACCCATGAAGGGAAGATTTTAGAAAATGTATGTCAAGCATTTTAATCATAGTTAAATATCTTGAATCTAGCAGAACCAAAATCATGCACAAGAAACAAAAATGTCTTTTATATTCTTATAAACTGAAACAGTAAAATTTTCATAAGACGGAGTGGGTATAACAGAAACTTAGTATGCATACCCTTAGCTTCTCATAACGAAATCAATAAAGAAAAAATAATATGCAATATATCCAGACATAAATGAAAGTTATGTTACATGCACAAGAGAAGATTTCCTACAAATATAACTCTCTCTTAATGCATCACATGGTTCCATCATTACACCAAAAGGAAATATCATGAACAATACAAGTTATCCATAACAAGTGTTTACATTTGAAGGTTGCATGCAGTTTTAAGATAGACAACAGACAGAAAATGGGTCTATAATCCTGTCATTTACTTATCAAGGTGGAACCTACAATGGGAAAATGTATATCAGTGGAGGATGTATTTTGCATTCAGATGAGCTCAACAAGGCATGGAATAAGCATGAAACTGAACAATCATCTAACAGAATGTAGATGATAATTAGTGGAAGGTATCCAAGAAGTTGACTTAGCGAAAGAACACAAGCAGACAAAAAACTGTGTAGAAGTGGATTAAATTTTTTTCATCACCATAGGACCATAGGAATCCATATAAATTGAGAAATTCAATGAAAAGAAAAGCAGTGGGAAAAAAAAAACTTAGCATATGGGCATCTAGCTTACTTGGATCTTGAGTAGTCACCATTGCATTGCAAGCAAAGTCACAAGTACCAGGGGCCATGCCATTATTCTTGTAGTAGCTATCAAAAGCATAGGAAGCATAATAAGAAACAATATCTAGATTATAGCACATGCCACTTTGTTGAATTGCTATACAGTCTGCACCTCTAAGCCCACAAGCATAATTCAGAGCAACCTGGAAGGTTGAATTAGGGATACCAGACTTTGCTACACACCAAATTTGGCTTGAGTTGGTGGTCGGTGTTCTTGTGGTAGTTGTTGAAGGAGTGATGTATGGGGTAACTATTGGGGTGGTAGGGGTTGTGATTTGGGTAGTAGGAGTTGTTGGTGTGATTGTTGTTGCAGGAGGAGTTATTCCTATTGGTGTTGTGGGAGTGGTTGTGATTGGAGTTGGAGGAGTTGTTGTAATAGGTGTAGTTGGAAAATTATCAAACTGAGAACCCAACTCACTTGTCTTGTTCCTGGTAGAGTTAGCTTTATTGTCCAAAATCTCCCTACATTTTGAGCGAAACATTTCTTCCCCTTCTTTGCTCAACTCCTTCTGCATAGAAACTTCCAAAGAACTAATTTTCACTATTATTTTCCATATCCGATCCCTATTCATGCTTTGGGCAAGAAAATGATCCATGAGATTCTTAGTCATTAAAAATATCTTCATTGCTTTAGAAAGCAGACCTTGATCATTAATAACTATTTGAATATCAGGATAGTGAAGAAAGTCCATAGTATTTCTTGCAACAACGACTACAAAGTTAACGAGGTCTTCTTAACTATGTGCAAAATCTCTGTTAAAGTCAGTGTTCAATATTAGAAAAGAACCTGTCTTTAAGACAAATTCCAGCAGTGCGTTAAGAACCCACATCAAATCCTTGGTGGAAGAGGATGGAGGTACACTATATGCATCTTGAATCAAAGTTGATGAAAGTGTGGTTGTGACCTTGATACGCTTATCTAGATTTGCATCCATGGGAATAGAATAAATGGCATTCATAGTAGATACCAATGTCAATACTGCTTCTTCTGATATCCCTTGATGGTTAACAATGATATTGGTTATGAGAGTATCAGGCATGAAACCCATAACGTTTTTCTTCAGCCAAAATGTTGCTTGTGACTTCAATTTTCCAATGTCATTCACTTGCTTATAATTGATACTCACAGACAGTGGACACCTCAATCCCTGTCCCAAATAAATCTTCCAAAACAATGGGATTGGCATCCAAGAGCCTAACATGGAGTAGATCATGTTTCATCAGTAGTTCTACAAGCTTTTTAGGAGATGTCATGGTACTTTCCTTTGAATCATGTGACACTCCAATTGATGTTCCTGGAAAAACATAAATAATATTATAGATCAAAACATAAGCTCAAAATGAACACAGAATTGTCAAATGTTTCTAAACAATGCCTATCATAAGCTCCTACATCCCCACTAATTGTAACACAGTTCTGGAAGATTTTGCATCAGATGCCAAAACCACATTTTCTCACAGGACAACAATTTGATTTACAAAATATTGGGCCAACTCAGAGCAATTGATAATGGGTTGATCAGATATGTTGTTACATGAGAAAATCACCCACCAACTAACATAAAATATGTACAGATTCCAAGGCCACATTTTCTCATAGGACAACAATTTGATTTACAAACTATTGGGCCAACACAGAGCTACTGATAGTGGGTTGATCAGATATGTTGTTACATGAGAAAATCACCCACCAAACAACATAAAATATGTATAGAATCACATAGTAGTTCAAACCCAGATCAGTAAAACATGATGCAAACAATCTAAGTCAGAAAATTGAACTTACCTGAGTAGATAACAACGCAAAGTAGGAGGAGGAAGCAAAGAAACTGTTGAAACCTTTTTCCATTCAAATGTGTGTCCCCATGATGGGTGTGAATAATTGAGAGTTTAGCACAATTTTTACTGGGCGAAAAATATGAAAAAAAATGGGTTGGGATCTCTAGCTATGTTTTTTTCTTAATGCCCTAGTCCTAACATGTCCATCACCATAAATACAGATCGGTGAGAGGTAAGATTAGAAACTTTGAGACACGTGACTTTTAGAGATGATAAACTTGCAATTAATGCTTTTCTTGGAGCTGAAAGGATCTATCCTAATCCTTTGTGGTTAGAATGGAGGAAGAGCATAAAAAAAGTTTTGGGAATCAGCTAAAAACATAGCACTATCAACTTGGGATTTTCGTACATTGATTACAGACAGCATGTCCTCCACCAACTGGAAAGAGAGAGAATATGGAAGGTCCATTTTTATAGGAAATGTATACTTCGTCTTTCGTAGAATATTTAACATATGTCTTTGTTCAATTTCAATGGAATTCTCATTGGGAAAATTGAATGGAAAGAAAGACAAAGCTGGATAGGTTCATTTTAGTAAACATATTATAATAATTTAAAGGGGGACACCACTTTTTCTCAAACCTACAGAAATCAAACACACATTATACTCCACCCCACTCCTGGCACTCACTTTTTCAGAGAAAAATTTGAGAAATTTAAAGGAAATTTCAATGGCATTCCGTAAATTTTAGAATTTCGCAAAAATATCTGAGCCCAACCTGGACTTATGGACCTCCCACTACGATCCCTGAAGAAACTCCCATTACATTCTCCATTGGAATCAAATCATGTAATGGTTTGATGATGGCTCATTATTTCTTTGATGAAGAATGGGTTCTCAATCTCTCATATTTTCATCATTCTCATTGCTTCATTCCTATTTCATTCAACTCCTTTTGATATATTTTCATATGCACAACTCTTTTTTATCATTCTCATTCCTTCATTCCTATTTAATTCTTTATATCTTCACATGCAAACAAGTCTTTTAAAAAAAACAATAATAGCATTCTTAGTTTTGAATGAACAATGACAAGCAATTCAACAACAGGAGGGTAAAAGACAGAGAGTACTTTGGCTACCATATGAAATAAGGAATCAAATCTCATCCTCAAATAACCGCAAGCAAATAAATGCATTATAGTTTTAACTTTTCTATAAATTCTTTTGTTCCCTTTAAATGGATGGAAATAAAAATTATATGCTAGATAGGAGCAATGAGATGCCCTATTCTTTGTATTATGAGAATCCAATCAAGGTTTTATATGCCCCTCATTGTCATTTAAAAAAAGCTTTTTCATTCGATATAAAGGAGATATGGATATCCATGAGATAAACCATATTAGAAATATAACATATAATTCCACTGGAATCAAAACAACCCTGGACTCAAGCAAATCATGCTAACAAAATTCAAGAAAGATAATTTCCAGGGACCCCATGCGTATTTCACAATGCTTTTCAGAGCTTTTTGTGTTTGCACATCAATAAAATAGATTTGAATGAGTGCATTGCACATAAATGATCACCTACAACCAAAAGCATAATTTCCAAATACCCAGAGGCAGTTCCAAGCTTTTTGGATTGATATGAGAAGCACCTAGCTGCGAGGAATAGTTAAACAAGGAAAAAAACTAAATTTCCCAGAATTCACAGAAATTTGCTGAGATATCCATGGGATGGATAACATATTTTATTGGGCAGTAAGTCTTAGTTTTAGTTTGGAAGTACTTATTTTCCAACCATTGCTCATGTCCTACAATGAGCTTTTAGGTACGATGTACTTATTTTCTAATTATAGCTTTTCCATGGATTGTCCTTCATCAAAGGGATATTCAAAACATTTTATTTTTAATGATTTATGTTGATTTAACTATAGTATTAAGGACATAGTTATAATTTATCCACCAATATTTAAATTATGTTTTCTTCTGTGTGTTCTTTACCAATATAGTCATAATTGATTCACCAATATTTCTATTTGTGTGTTTTCTTTGGAATTGATCTTTATGATTTGCCTACACATAATTGACTAAGGATAAGGGACAGTGTAGTTTTACCCACATGGGGAATCCTTGGAACTTCAATTGATGTACTGATAAAAAGAAGCAATCAAGTGCTTCAACATTTAGGTGAAGCTGTGAGTCAAACTGAAAAGGAGTAAAGTATACTTGAAGTATTTATGTCTCCCTTTCAATGGTCAAACTGAAAAGGAGTTGATGACAACAATTTTAAAATTTGAACTCAGATCAGGATTAAGTACAATTAAAAAAAAAACTCACTGTGTAAAAATTCCAATTAAAAACAAGTAATATCCAGCAAAGTATTTGTGCATCTTCAGCAAAGTATATGTGCATCTTCTCTATAACATATATAGTAACAAATTTAAGGTAGGGAATATTATGGTCTAACTTGGTGAATTCTCCAAATGAATATAAGTCTTAATTATGTGTTATTAATTTAATTAATAAGTATTGACAACTCATTTTTCTTTATGATCAAGCTCTTATGCAGGACAGACAAATTATTTTATATTTGGTTAATTGTCTTTAATTCCTAATAGAATGTAGTTGGTCCTAACAATATATGAAATGCAATAACATATTGGATAACTTTTAGGTGTGAAAAAAAAGCTTAGCTTTCCCTTTTTCCTCTTTTCAGGACATGAAGATCAATGTTAGTTTTAATTTCAATGATCAACAATCCTCTGTGTGTGAGATCTATTTGTTGCTTTTCATTTCATTAGTTTTCATATGAATTTTGTTGTCTACTTTCTTTTTTTAAAAGAATCTGTGTGTTTTTATATTAATCTGTTTTTTTATATTTCTTTTTTTGTTGATTTTTTATGATTTACAAGTATAAAATGCCACCTCTTGGTTGCCCAAAAAAGGATCTGAAACAACGTTCACTTGCTGATGCATTTGGTATCTCTCAATGCTCTAACCAACTACACATTTCTCAAAATTAAGTATATGATCATGTAGAAGAGGACCATGAATCAGATAGTGCGGAACTTCTTGAAGAGGAACCGACATCCAAGAGGTACAAAAGAACATTCAAGTCCAGATGGAAGATGGGATTTCCATGGGCTTATGCTGTAAAAGGTTGTAATGGTGTTGAAAGGATAAAATGTTCATGGTGTGTAAAATTTGAAAGGGAAACTCCATTTGCTAAAGATGGAAGCACAACTCTTCAAGTTAGTGCTTTAAACATCCATGCAATATCAGAGGCTCATAAATTTTCTTTGCAACTTTTAGAGGGAGAAGAAAATGAAGTACTCTTCCAATTACAAAACATGTAGAGCTAATGGTTGATGATCAGAAAGAGAGAATTATATCAGTTATTGAGAACATGTATTTTGTTGCAATACATGATTTACCTTTGGAAGTATATAAGTCAATTTGTGACTTGAACAGGTATAAAAAAACTCCTCACATGCCTTTAACAGATGAATGCTCAGCATATACAAATAAAAATCTACAAAATAATTTTTAGAAGCTGTTAAGGAGGTATATTGGAGAAAATTAAAATATGAGATTTTACAAAGCCCATATTACTCACTTTTAGTTGATGAAAGCACTGATCAGAATATGGTGCAACATTTGATTGTTTATATTACATATTTGACAAATGAAGGAAGAGTTCCATGTGCTACAAAAATAATACACTTGCTACAGATTAAGGATGGAACATCACAATCTATGTATGATGTTGTGACATCTCTTTTAGCAGACATGAATCTATCCATGACAAAGTTAGTTGGATTTGGATCTCATGGAGCATCATCCATGAGGGGTATTCGTGAGGGTTTGTCTACTAAACTTCGTCGACATGCCCCTCATTTATTAGATATCCATTGTATCACTCATCGAGAAGCATTAGCAGCAAATGATGCTTCATCATATTTTGAAGAGTTGCAAGCTATTGATAAGTTTTCAAACAAGATCTATTCATGGTTAGGGAAATCTACTAAAATACATGGAGAATTGAAAGAGCTAATGGATTCATTTCAAATCACAAGGCTAGAAGTGTTACAGATTCAACATATTAGATGGATTTCTAGAGGAAAAGTCATGGAAAGACTCGTTAAGCTCATGCCTGCTTTGATAAGAGACTGGGAGTTAGTGGAGAAAAAATGTATAATATGGCTACAATATTTCAAGTTAAATTTTGCATCCACTTACTTGTAGATGTGCTTATTAAGTTAAATAAGCTGAATCAAAATTTTCAAGAGGATCATTTTGACATTACATCTAGTGGAATGACTTTGGATATCACTATGAGCTTGCTTCATAAGCGATTTATAAGAGGCACATTTGGGTCGGGTGCAATGCACACATCATCTTTTTTAAGTAAAACACAACAAGGAACTTTGGAGTTTGCAGTTTGCACAGGTATAGTACATGTACATGAATTGAGGTTTGAGAGTTTGCCAAAGTCACAAAGATCAAGGACACTAGATGGCTCCATTATGTTGGGAAAAGGTTTTGTAATGAAGGTGATTTACTCTCTAAATGGAAGGTTCATAGATTTGCCTATTTTAATGCAGCTAATTTTTTTAGTCCTCGAATTATTATGAGGATATGCATGATAGAGACTCTCAAACAAGAAGATGGTTGACATGTTTATATGAAAAATTTAGTGTTGGAGGCTTGCTTGTTGTGGAAAACATTAAATGTATGGGTGAAATGGATGAATTTGTATGTACTATTTATAAATCTTACCCAAAAAAACATATTCTTGGAGTATGGGATCTATGTGGAGGTGAAATTGAATGGTTTGAAATATTCCCATGCTTAATGCAGCTATGGCAAGAAATTCTTGTTGTTCTGGCTAGTACATCAATATGTGAAAGAGGCTTTTCAAAACTAAATCGAATTAAAAATGATGATAGATCAAAATTTTCTTTAAAAACATTGGATATGTTAATGATTCTCTCTCTCAGTGCACCTCATGCTCTAAATGAGGTAGATTGGAATGTTATTTATGATGAATGTAAGGAGATGAAAACTCGAAAACCTCTTCCACAATGAGAATAGATTGAAAAAACTAGTAAGTTTCAATGCTTATTACCATCAGTGTAAGTGAATTTTTTAGTTTTATACCATTTGACTGTTACTTTATGTTTTATAATATCTTTCAATTTTTATTACGTTTTTTTATTAACATATTGAATTTAATAATTGCAGGATATCACACAAGATATGTTAAGCTAGAGGACCACAACTGTCAAAGGTTTATAACTGGAAGAAAAAGCTACCTTGGATCAATTTTGCGGCCAAGTCAAGGGACTGTTGTTCCAATTATTTGAGATGTGAAATTATTGGAAGTCTCAACATTCCAAAAGAGTTTTAATAGACAATAGAACAATGATTTGGTGAAATCTGAAATTTAGAAGCTAGAACTCCATTGATACCTCTTATATAAGCTAGAATTTATTTCTAATTTTATAAATAAGACCTTTAATATACTTTTAATATAGTATTTATGTTTTGTCATTTTTTTTTCTTATTTCAATTTCATTAATATGTATTGATTTCTATATGTTTATTTTGGTTCCTATTTTAAATTCATAAGAGTGAAAAAATATTATGGGATGTGATTATATTTCAGAAATATTTTAGAGCTAAAACGGCCCATTAGGGCTTTAGATAAGCTCAAGTTATCTTGATATTGATTCTCCAAATTTGCCTCCACTTTGGAGTCTCCTTGTATCCCCACCAATGTTGCGGTGCAATATCTTTTGAAAGTGAATCAGCAACATCTGCCATGGATCAACAACAACATGTGACCTCCTTCTCTACTCTTGGTTACACCAACAATAACCAAGGTTTTGGGATGCCCCCTAATCAGGTTCAACAAACCTGGGTTCCATTTCTTTTGACATACCATATTTCACATTTATACAAAATATGCTAATGGGCATGAAAGCCAAGTGTGAAGCCTACTCTATGGTTATTCAATTGCACAATCTCTCTACCACATTGAATAAGAGATATAGTCAATATGAAATTGTTTTGCTTGCTTTGGACCTCAATTATGGAGACTCTTCTCCATTTTTTCTATTTGGGAAATCAAATATGAGGAGAAGATTTCTTCCCAAAGTAAAACCATATGGTACATTTCATTCAAACACAAGAAAAATCCAGAATTTGACATCTATTATGAATGGTGAAGGTCAAAATATAAAACTTTCCCAAATCAATATCAACAAATTTCTTGTGTTACCTTTCAAAATGACACTTGATCCTATACAAAATCATGCACTTGACTTCAAAATTCATATTCAAAGTTTGCCAGTGAATTCTTGTAAAATTTCAAATATTTATGTTATTTTAAACCATTATCTTTCAAAAGTTCATGTCTTGGATGCTGAAAATGAGAAAAAGACTTTGGTATGAAACCAACTGGTGAATCATTTCCAGCAAAACAACCACTCCCAAGACATGATTTAGAAGTGGAACATATGTGCTTATGAAGCATAGAAATATATCCTTGATGCATTGTCAATGTTTAGCTAGGGTTATTTTTGGAGAAAATGACTCCTTATTCTTAGAATGGTGACCTTCAATACAAGTAAATTCTAGAGAAGAGATATCATCGTGTGACATAACCCTATTAACAAAAGTGGACAAGGAATGATGCTTTATGATGGCATACTAAGTTGTTAGTGATTTTGACTATTTGTCTTTAACATTTAAAAATGTTAAATGCCAAACTTACAAAATCATGGTTTGGCATCATGAGCTTGACTAATTTTCCACCATGCTCATAATTTCATTGTTGTATTCATATCTGAAAACAATGTTTCAAATTAAAAAAAAAAGTTCTATAATAAAAATCCAAATCTCCAGGTTGTTGCTCCTTGTCAAACAAAGTCAAAATTGCATTACACAATCTGACACATCAGAATTATCTCGGTGGTATCCATCCAAATTCTTATAATAGTGTCTTCAAGACTTATGTTGGCATTTCCAATGAGAGATTTAAGCAATGCAATATGCAGCTTCCTTCATTGTTGTATATGTAACGGTATTTTATTAATATAAAGATTGATGGTTTTTTCTTTATGAAAATGAAATGTAAAAATAATATATTTTGGTCAATTGAAATGATTTTTTTTAATCTTTTCATCATGGAAGGGTGACATAAACATATTCCCTTCTAATTGAAATTCGGACCTGTCCTTGAAATTTGATCACTGTTGGGGTTCAAACCCCGACCCTGCTACCATCCTGCACATTTTTGGAATACGATTCCAGCGGCCTTTGCATACTCTTTACCATACGCATATGTTTAATCCTTGGCATTGTTTAATATTTATGCCACCGTTAGAAATTAATACATGGCATAACTAACATCATAATATATGACATATATATATCATACATGCCAATAATGTGTTTATTTACTTTGATATATATATATATATATATATATATATATATATATATATATATATATATATAAAAAATATTTTAAAATAAAAATTGAAACTCCCACATTTAAAAATATTGAAATTATTTGAGATTCAACAAGATGATGAGCTTAGTGAAAAGTCACCTTCACTAAGTGGGCCCATGAAACTATTTTTGAAACAAGTCTATTTTTAGACATGGTGATCATATTTCAGAAGTTGCGGGATGCTATTTGTGGATGGTTGGTCAAGTTGGAAAAATAGATGAAATTCTATTTTTAGAATATTGGGCGAAGTCTATTTATAGATCTTCAATCTAAAAATAGAAGTGTCGATTATTATTAGCTCTTAATAATAATCCGACAATAAACAACAACTTATTCTCTTAGAGCACTTAATTTCAGTGTACATATTTGGAAAATCAGTGGGCTGAAGGAATTACGCAATTCCTAGGGTTTACTGGTGGTTCATGCATGGAGGACTCAGTTAGAACTGAAGTGGCAAAGTTATGACAGAGTTGGAAGAGTATTTCATGGAGTTGTATTCAGTTTAACTCATTTAGACTCAGTTGAGCTAGTTGTATCTATTATAACTAAATGATACACTAGTGAGAGTTGAGTGAATTAATTAGTTAATTAATTCACAAATAATAACTCATTAATCAACTAAACAATACAACAGTTAACTACAGTGCATGTCAGTTCCAGAGGAGACCCAGTGGAGAGATAGGTGAAAGGGCAAGATGGACTATCTGTTGAGACTATAGTGATGCATTTATTGCACCACACACACATTGGAGTTGCCAATGAGGATTGCACAATGAAGGCAAGGGTAATTCGAATTCATTCAGAGGTATTTTTCAGCAAGGATTGCACAGTGGAGGCAGTCTAGTAGGAGGGCAGAGATCGGTGCATGTATTGCAGATTTATTCTATGTTAGTGTGTGAAAATTGTACTAAGAGCTTGATGTACTAAGCTTTGTATGAGATTGTTACATGATCTCCATGATACATAATATATGATAGTTGGGGTTTGCAGCTTCAGGCTTTCCCGTTAAACAATTGTGTTATGTGTGATTGTTTTTATTTATGCTTCACATGTGTTTGAAATTAATTTTCCGCAAAAGATTAACAATGGAATGATTCTGTATTTTGCAAGAAGTTAAATATTGTGAAATCAGGGGAATCTGGATTTATGCATGCTTAGTGTATACTAATTTCTACATAAATTTCACCCACATAGACCAAACTGGCGAATCTGAAACTACCACTTGTCACAGCCTCATTATCAAAAACCTATAGAATATTCCCATAGGATTCATTTTTGCTGACTTGGCTGCCATGTCAGCAACCTGCAATTTTTTTAGTTATTTGAGTAAACAAACAACAGGTCATAGCTTACTCATACGAACTTGGAATTTTATGAAATGAGTTGTGTTGTAATCCTGGATACAATATCTATGTTTTCATCCTCATCTAAAGCATTTATGAGCACTTTGATTTTTTAGATAAATTTTAGGTCCTGATCCAAATTCTAATCACTCCTTCCCACTGACTGGATTTTGGACCCACAAAAGCTAATAATTATCTACTTGAGCTTCAACACTCTTCTGCTTTCAAGTTATATCAACTGATTTACTTGACAAGTATTTTTTACAATCGCCTTGACATGCCTTGCATCGCAATTGGCTATGTATCTCAAACATTGCTCTCTGGTTGTTGCTGACCCACTTCAACATTGTTGGCTGCTGCAAACTAATACATATACTATTGTACCAAATCGATCTATATGTGCTTGGAAATTGTTAGCCTTCCCACTGAGAATCAAGTCCCTCTTGAAACAAATGCATACAAGCTTCTTCTTGGAAATCCTCTTACCCAAATTAAGCTTGCAATATGAGTGAAATCTTGTCGTCAACATAAGAAACCGTCTTGTTCTGCAATGGATACAAAAAAATTTGCATCTCGTCCACTTCTCACTGAATGGACCTCAAACTTCCTGCGACATATTGTCATGAGAACACACAATCAATATTGAAAAGAAAACATTATGTAAGAATTGAAATGAGAACCACCTCTTTTTTTCTCGTTTGAAGAAATGACTATCACCTCCTGTAACATCAAGTACATGGTGATCTTCTTGCACATTGGTGTATCCAATATTGATTCACAATCGACAAACACCATTAGCTAAAACATAAGTCGATCAACATAATCGACAAACATAGTCGTCAAACAACATGTGACATCAAAAACACAAGTCGATAAACATATGATACATATTGACAACACTCATGCATGCATATATTTACAATGAACCTATCACAAGTTCTCTATTTACACATACACAATCTCATGCATATGTACACTTTTCAACTCTCTCTTTGTAATATTCCCAATTAGCTTTCAGCTAGTTGGAATATTAAATTTTGTTTTTGCTTCTTAGTTAGAAGAATAAGAGGGTAGGGAGACCCATAAATATCTTTAGCAGGAATAAAATCATTCCTAATGTGAATGCAGCTCATCAAAGTAGTTGGATAAATCTCCCTTATGTGTGACTATGGGATGAAGCATGTGGAATGTGTCAACTTTGACCAAATCAATAGCGGTAGTATGGAGGGAGTGGATAATCAATGAGAGACAATGCAGTTTTGGAGGGAGATTCCTTGCATGGAAGTAGTGGCTTTAATGAGTGGGGCCCAAGTTAAGGAAGCTCACCAAGAATATAAGGAAGGGAATGGCAGCCATGGAGAGCATGTTTGAGTATTATTTTGTTTATGGTCTGTTATGACTTATTTCTCTCTTCAGCTTCTTAGTGGATAATGCAGTGTTGTTTAGCACAAGGGTGTTCCCGAGCGGGAATCCCACCCTCATCCTTGGGGGACTTCGAGTTCCCACTCAGGAGAGGTGATTGAGCTACATTTACAAATTCTGGCATTATGCCAAGCTCCATATTTCTTCTACAGTGCAGTTCCTGTCAGGGTTGTGCTGTGTTGCAGGGTTACAACAGTGGAGGGTTTGATAGGGCCATTTATGAGCTTGCGTTTTAGTGGAGAGGTAGCCTTTCCATTGGGAGGTCAGTAAGGAAGGTCCTTAGGAATTATTGTAGCATTTGGAACAAGGCCAAGCCATGACCATCCCCTACAGTTCATTTTCAGTCTTGGACTGTGTTATTTCTGTGGGTAGTTGGATGGGTGATTTCAGTGCCTCATTTGGGGTGTTTTCTTTTTAGTGAAGGGATCAGCCTTTCACTTCAAGATCCCGTTGGAGGAGTTCCACTTAATTATTCATTATTTCTTCCTCCTCTTTCTATGTGCTTCAGTTGTAGTGATTCTTTAGTCATAGGGTTGTAGATCACCATTGGTATTTTTTTGTATTTCCGGAAACCCTCTCTAGGTTGTCTTCAAAAAGTGTTGTAGAGCCTTGATCTTTATTTCTAGTATCTCTTGAGGCATCTATCAATTGTTTTATATCATTGCATGCTCCTAGCTACAGCTATAAATGCATTGTAGCAGCTCTCTGACATGTTTTATAGTAGAAACATCTCACTTTTGAGAGTGTTTGATCATTGGAGGATTGTTTGCTTATATTATATGATTTGTACCTCAATATATTGCACTTATTTTTTATTGATTTGCTTAATAAAATGGCTCTATATTGGTCTCATATCCTGAGGTAATATTATTCACTGTTATTTCCATTCTTATATGTTATATTGTTGCTTTTCCTATTTTGGAATATTACACTATTTAAAGTACAAATAAGTACATAAAACCAAAACATATGGGTGATCATAAGAGTTGAAATAAATGATAAATTTTTGCAACATATATGAGTGGGATACCCATCTTTTACACCATCTTTGAAAAATTTTGCAAAAAATAAAATTCCTTCAATCGAGCAACATTCACTTGCAATCTTGCATCATACAAGTTGTGATAGTTTGCTGCAACTTGTCATACTTTCAACAGAAACTCAGGCATACATAAGGCTAAAATTTGCATCTTTGTACAAAGGAAATGCATGCCTTACTTGGTCAAGAAATCGATCCATTTCTTACCAATCCACTTTAATGCTAATTTTTCCTGTTGAACATCCTCTTCTTGTGAATCATGTTGACTTAAATTGATGATGGAATCTCTTGTTCCATTCTCGTCAATATTTTTCTCCACTTGCTTCAAATACTTTGAATGGGTGGTTGGATGCAATGTCCAACATTGGTCAATGAGATGTCCCTTATTCTGACAATGAGTGAAAATATTTTGCATCTTCTATTCAAGTCACCTTTCCTTTGATTGTTTCTTGTATGCTATCATTCTCTTCCAACATATTGAAACTTGATGGTTATGAAAACCACAATATGAACAACAAATTTTTCTCCCATTCATGCATGTAGATTTTTCATGCTTAACATAATCATAAATAACATGATTATAGGAATAATTTACCTTGAATGATTCTTTGAATGTTCATCTTTATAACCTTCTTGAGGAGATGCACTTTAAGAGGTTCCATCTCTCTTTTGAAGACCAACAACAATGTTCATGTCCTTAGAGTTGTCACAACTCTCTTGTTCGCCATAAGCTGCATGTATAAAAGCATCTTGTTGCAACATGGGTTTAAAATAATTGCATTCATCTTGAATACAAATTTTACATGTTTGAGGGTTTGAACCTACAACAAAATTCCTTCTTGGAATTGTTTCAATTTCCTTCATGGCTTTATATCTTTCTCCATAAATTTTTCCATAGCCAAGGCCCAAATACTTAGGCCTTTCCTCAACCATAATTGTCTCAACTATTCCTTCTGCATGTTTGCCTAATCCTTTACCTACATAACCCATTTTGATCATCAATTTGGACCCTATTCCTCTAGTGTGTTTTTCAAAAGAACCTACACATTTATCTTGAGAGGAAATTGAAGATAAACTTGAATTATTTACCTCTTCTTCAAGCACATGCTTGGCTAAGGCTTCTTTGGCATCATGGAGCTGAATCTCCATCTCATGCATCTTTTGAAGAAGTTATTGATTTTCTTTATTCATAGCAGCCAGCTTATTTTGAAGTTTAGTTCTCTGCTTTACATCTTCATATAGTTTTTGCACCATATCTTTCATGTTGTACAAGTCCTTCTTCATATCTTTATCAAAGAGTCTTGCAAAGGAGGATGGTTTAGAATCGCCACTTAATGAAGTTTCCATCACAATTGTAATGAATAAAATCTTCACAACAATTCACAAAGCTTCACAAACTTATTTATTGTGATTTTAGAACCAAGCTCTCAATCTAACTTCTCCTTCACACATAAGATTTCAACTGTTAAATTCTCCTTTCATAATTCAACAACCAATAGCTAACCCTAGCTATATTTGGCTACAATGAGCTAATCTAAACGTTGATACCAACTTGATTTGAAATAGGTGGCTGAATTTTTTTGTTGTGAAAGCACCTTCTATTCCATCTAAACAACCTAAGGATCATGCTCATACACCCATTTCTGCAATTCAATTATTGTGTTAAGTTCATGTGTTTTTTACATGCTTTATGTGTGAGAAATTAACAATTGTTTTTAGCTGAATAAATGTATGAAAAAAAAACATAAATTGCAGAGAAATTACCATAAAAACACAACAACAAAATAATAATGGAGTTCACCCTAAACACTTGGGCTACGTCTCCTTGAGCCTCCATCAATGGACTAGGCTCTTTGGGATTAAGATGGTAAAATTATTTTACAAGTTGATGATCAAATCCATTGGTTTTTAAGACTATACCAATGGGCTCAAAATGCCAAAATACCCCTATAATTATTTTTCAATCACTGGAAATGGACCATAGCTCCCTTGGGCATGATCTCTTCTGTTGGTGGCCTTGAGCTTCCCTGAGCTATCTTGTGGCAAAAACACCATTACAAGTCCTCATATACTCCTGAAACATATCTCACTATCTACAAAACATGCCAATCATCTAAAATGCATTGTTCATTCACTCAGAATAGCCTCTGGCTCCTCTATCTATGCCTTCAACACTTGGTAGCCCTAGGCTCCATGAAACTTATCTATAGCATTTTCACACCTAGAAGTCTCCAAATTACTTTGAAAAATGCACCATTGGCTTCAAAAGTTACAATATAGTAAAAAATGGCTATTAATTTTCGAAATTTGGCTGAGTGATGCTCAAGATAGAGCACATTCAATCTTTTTCCCAATTCCCTCCGCCAAAACTGGAAAAAATCCAGTTAGCATGGCTAAAAATAGCTTAGCCACCAAAATTGGCATGCTCCGCCATAAATTCCACCAACCTTAACTATTGATTAACTAATCCATAAGCGCAGTTTAATGGTTAAGCATACTTAGCCCTAATGGCTTCATCAGCCCCACCTGTATTGGTTTAAATATAATTTAATGCAGCAAAGTTTAATGAATTCAACCTGCAGGCCAATGGTAAGGTGCCCCCGTGGTGGGGCAGAGGTTTGGGGTTCAAACCCCGACCTCAGTCCCATACTGCTCCTTTTTTGCATACAATTCTAGCGACCTTTGCATACTCTTTACCATACACATATATTTAATCCTTGGCGTTGTTTAATATTTATGCCACCGTTAGAAATTAATACATGGCATAACTAACACCATAGTATATGATATATATATATATATATATATATATATATATATATATATAATATAATACTTAATATAATATATATATCATGCTATAAACATAAAATATATTATATTATCTATTATATATATATATAATATTTAAATTAAAAATTGAAATTCCCACCTTAAAATTATTAGAGAAATTTCACCCACATAAATCAAACTAGAAAATCTGAAACTGCCACTTTTCATAGCCTCATTGGCAAAAACCTGTAGAATATTCCCAAAAGATTCCTTTTTGCTGACTGGGCTGCCATGTCAGCAACCTGCAATTTTTTAGTTGTTTGAGTAAACAAACAATAGGTCATAACTTACTCATACGAACTCAGAATTTGATGAAATGAGTTGCATTGGAATCATGGTGATGAGATCTACACTCTCATCCTAGTCTGAAGCATTTATGAGCACTTTTATTTTTTAGCTAAATTTTAGGCCCTGATCCAGATTATGATCACTAGATGACATAAGTAAACTCATATGTTAATGTATCTCAGGGGAGGCTATCTTATCTACACAATCAATCTAGATTAGCACGATATAAATTCACGACATATCAACTCAAATACAAATAAGATCATGATTTCCATAACAGTAACTATCTAACATGTTCATATCATAAAATCATAAACAATTGTAATTCATGCATAACAATCACATATGCATAGTCAGTCTATATTAGTACAACACAATATCATAATAGGTCTAATCATACTTGAATTTCATAACCCTTTCCATCTGCATAGGTGGCCAATCCAAATTAGCACGATACATATAACATCAATATCTTAAATTAAACTACCATACTCGTCATATGTATGATTACAGTGCATGCAACAACAAGTTACTAACATTCATGACTATCTGACACATGTGCATATGACTACATTGATAAACAAACATTTATCACACATGTAACCACAACAACAATAGAATTAAAAGCATATAAGTAACCCTAATGCTCATAAAAACCATTAACCAACATACCTGCATTTCCAACATAGAAACTTGTATGGTGATCGTCTCTTACCCTGAGGTCCAATGTTGCAACCTTGTTGATTTTCTGCAGCTCCTACCCTATCTCATCCAAAACATTAACATCATAACATACCAAAAACATCATGATGACACAACCTACATAATGACCTCCATGATGCATGCCTAACCTACCATGCATGCATATCCATAACAATGAAAATTCATGCATAACAACATATATATACTAACATGCATAAAAAATTCATATACAATTGATATGCATTCATGAGAAACACATCCCTACTTCAACATCATCAATTTCTACATGACAACATAATTGTAACAATGACCATCAGCATGCATACATAACAAGCACATACACCACCTACATGCATGCATGAAAAATATTTTCCACTCATCCAGTCCAATAGTTGAACCATGCTCTGATACCACCCTGTGGTATCGTATATCACCCAAGGAGAGTGTTACCATTCTCTGGTACCACCCTGTAACACCATCCTCCCACGTTTACCCAAGATAATCGTTCCACTCGGGAAAACATGCGACGATAAGCTATTATGATGTGATTCAACTCCCCATGTATAACTAAGGAAGTGGAACCAACAAAACATAACCTATCTAAACTTCCTCCAGAGCTATAGACCCTTTAGGAGGAAACCAACCCTTCCAAGTGCCTAAATCCTGATACAACTCCTTTTTTTGTTTATTTGCACCCTCATCCACTCCCATGAAAAGTTATCCTTGCAACTGAGGCCTTCTAGTCACTCCTACAGCAAGGCATGCCAACGACCATGGAATTTTTTAGGAATTTTTGAGCCAGCAACCCCGAATTCCAAGACACTTTTTGAGGAATAGGTCTCAGGCCTCTACCTAGAACTTCATGAAACTTTCAGAAATGATAAACAACAATGAAATCAAGCTACTAACATAAAAAATTGATCAAGTACTTGACCAGACCCCTACTAGCCATGACAGGAATTTCATCAAACATGTCACAAATATGTAATCTATACATCATAATAATAGATATGAGAATAGGGGTCTCATACTTATCTGATATTCGTAGAGAAGCATTGATGCCTTATCACAATAATTTCATTATCATTTATTAGATCGTATATTCATTATTCATTCAATTTAAAAATAAAACATGATGAGATCCATGACTAAGATCTATCATAAAACCTTGCTTATAACCAACATATAACCAATATAATAACAATGATAAAACAACCATCAAGATCACATAATAAAATTACATATACCCATCAAATACAAGAGGAAAATAGCTCTCATTAACATATGCAAAATGAAACTAGGTCTGGGACTTCCACGTACCACCCGACCATAGACTGGGTTGAACCAAATATTTATTTCAGCCAATCACCCCCATGCCATATTCCAAGCATGAATGTGGGACTCACAATAAAACTAATCCATATTTCCTCAATATTTACCACAATCCCACCATATACTGGTCCATAGATCACTAGGCTTACACAAGCATGGATGCCTCCAGATATCTCCACCTACATTGTGGGGAATTTTTTTGTCTCCTAGTCTCTAGCCTTTACTGTATATCCTGCCATTCACTAATAGAGGATTCCTAGGCCTAATTGAGACTCCACCCTCTAGTATTTACCATATATCCTACCTTTCATTGATCAAGGTGTTGGTGTCCAGATGTGAACAAATATTCAAACCCCTTTTCCAAATTATTAACAATTCGTTTGCATTAGTTATTTCAAGACTAACATGCATATTATATTCAAGAGAAATAACACAATATGCTATTGAATCACAAGCTTAATAAATTAAAGAAGCAAAACTACTGTAACAGAAATTAAAGATGGGTTGCAGAATTAAAAAGGCATTTACAACAACTACAGAATTATGTCGAAATAGCAGTTACCAGAACAAACCAAAATATGAAATCAAAAAAAAGGAAATTGACACAACACCTGATCAGAAGAGTGGGCCAAACTCTCTTATTAGGGTTGCGGAAAACTCACAGCTCACAAATGGAACAGCAAAACGTTGTGCATTCAATTAATTGAAAATGTTTCTGTTACAATATTTGTCTCTTTTTTCTTAACCCTGACTCACAACCCTAAGGCCCTCTTTATACAAATGTTCAGAAAGTTGTATCTTCCCTCTAATAACTAAATATCTACAATTATACATTTTTTACAACAGCAAATTAGTTTCCAAAAGGAAACCACAAAAATACTGAAATAGATCTGGAATAAGATGGGATTTGTTGCGTTGTTGTAGCAGGTTGAGATAGCGCTGAGAATTAGGAGTTGGTCTATGGCTCACAACCGTAATCCCTTTACTTTTTCCAAATCTATGAAAATAATGGATTTAATACTTGCAAAGGTAAATCCTCCATGACTATTACTTCATTAATCAAATATTCCATGTAAGATAGTGAGAAGGGGTTTACCTCATGTGTTTTAGAAAAATTAATGATGAAAAGAGATAGAAAGGTGGGAAAAATTGGGAGAGAAACGTATACAGATTTGGTACCCAACATCTCCCCCCAACTGGTCTATCTGCATGTCCTCATGCAGCTCGTCATCTTCTCAGATCCGGGCTGCATTGACTATAGCTAGCATGAAGATGTGCAAGGTCATATTCTTCAGCCATATCTGTCCCAAGGGTTTTATAACCTTTTTTCAAAACAACATCCTTCCACCAGTCTGGGTCGATGTTGTATGTAGGAGTATATTGCCCTGCTGGCAACCAAATGAGGGAAAACTGAAAGCTCAACCCCATCCACCTGACCCCACAAGTCTGAATGCATGCTACAAAACCTGGCACTCTTTCTAGTTCCCATGCAAAGTTAGGTTCTCCAAAAGGTTCTCAACCTCTGACAGCTGAAGATGAAAACATCCACCTCCTTTGACAACTATCTAGCGCTTCCTTCCAGAAATTTATTATCTGTTTGACACAGAGGTCAGCACACCATTTATGGGTTGTCAACATATGTCCCCTATGCCCCTCAATCTGTAAAAAGGTAAAATTCTTGTTATAAATATTTCCTACCTGGCCATCCTCCCTCCTCAACATTAGCGGCCTTGTGACTTGGTTTTCTTCAAATGTATCATAGGCATTTCTCCATGTAATCTGATTGATAGTGTAGGAGGTGAAGGCTCTTAAATGAATATCCCCCACGAATGGAATGGGGTTGAAGGCATGATCATGCCTTAAGAAGTAATCATGCATGTATAGTTCGCACATTACGTGTTGTCCTATGATATCATGAATTTTAAAAATACGAAGAAACTGTATTAGGTCCTCAATTTCGTGACAAATTTCCTTATATATACTCTCAAGACAAAAGAAAAGAAACTTTTCATGAAGGAATAAGGCATAAATATGTGTGGGAGGTCTACAGGCCATTAGCTGCTACACCAAATAAAACATCTTCTCCTTATCTGATTGCAGCATTTGCACTTATTCTTCTAACTCCTCTATCCTGCCCTATTGTTTTCATTGCCTCTGTCATGCTCTATAGAATTGGTCTATGTACCCTGTGACAATCTCGGTAGCCTGCTCTCGAACCCGCATCGTCTCCTTCTTATGTCCATTCGCAGCATAATGCCATCTCTAGATTTCATTGGCCAAGAAAAATTCCCTGCCTTCAAAACGATGTTCAATTAGACCAGTCTGTGTATCTATAGAGGAGACCTCAATTTTAGGTTTTACTGCCTTCCACTTATATGCTTTTACCTTCTTCTTTAACCGGGATACTTGCCTCTTCATCTCGCGAGCTTCCTTCTTTAATCACATAGTTTCACTGAATTGAAATTGATACCTTTTCTTGAGAGGTAATCTTCCTTTCTCACATTGTTCAATACACTCCTATTTCACAATAAATTCATCTCCCAGGCTTGTATTAGGCTCAGGAAGTGGTGGAATGATGTTGATGTTATCATCTGGTTTTTTTGTTATGTCTTTTGGTCTTGGCTCCCTATCTCCAGGGGCATTCTCCTCCTCCTTTACCTCAACGCTTTCATCGGCCATCTTGTGTTCTAGTGTTTCCATAGAAATTTCGTCTCCCTTGTGAAATAGCTAAATTAGAAATTTCGTCTCCCTGGTTCTTGTGTGGCAGCCTCAACTATATCACCAATTGTCTCCTCCATTCCCATTCTTTTTGTTTCTTCCAGATCACCCTCCATCTGCATTTCTTCCAGTTCTTCCTGATCAACCTCCATCTCCATTTATTCTAGTTCTTCTTGGTCTATTTCCATTTCCTCTGACTGTGCTTCCTCTGCTAAACCAGCTGGAGATACTAGTTCTTCCTCTCTAGTAGCAATGACAGGTGTTATCTCTTCTTTCGATGACTCGCAAAGTTCTGCCAAAGAAACTCGAAATCAAACTATTGCATGCATGACCAGTAAACAAGCCAATCCATGATTGGATAGAACTGTTGGCATCTAGCACGAACGCTGAGTGGAATGTGCCATGTGCTGTATTTTTTTAATAGAAAGAAGGGCATGTTTAATGAATGCACCTGAGCCTACGAAAATCGAAGGTGAGCTAAGATTTTAAAATGATATTTGAACAGAGTTGTGGCCCGTCCCTTTCAAGTTATGCATTTCATTACAAAACCTGCTACTTTGTTCCCTGGATACGGTACATACTTGCACTCATATCCTCTCCCAAATTGAACGACACTTTCTTCTACCTGAAAAAACAATTCGAGAAACTCTGGAAGAGAAATTCTCCGAGAAAACCATTGTTTCCCTTACTGTCTTAGCTCGCTAACTTTTGCAATTACTTCTTCTATGATGGGAATTTATAATCCTCTGAATTGCGAGAAATTCTCATCCAAATTAAGTGAAAACTCCATTGTGATTCCCCTGTCAAACACCTGCAATCTATCAAAGTAGATATCCCATCCCGCATTGACAAAAACTTGCCACACATTTGGATTGATGCGGACTAAGACTGTATTTTCAGGTTCATGCTGCACATCCAGTCCACCCATCCTATGGAGATTGTAACAACACTCTGGAACAACAGTCCGTTGGACAGAGTGGTGGGTACTAAATTTGGCAAAGACAGAATGGTGAAAAATGAGGGGTAGTAATGGTAAATACATATGGTAATTCTCAAGAAACGAGGAAAATCATGAAAAATTATGGTAAGTGCGATGAATGGAATAGTAATTATTTCATGTGAGGTGGAAAGCGCTAATCAATCCGTATCATATGCATATTGCATATTCCAATGCATCTTTAATGATTATACGAAATATGGTAAGGATTATAGGGTGTACCATCACGCGAAGTTGTAATAATGGCTTTTGGAATCATTATTATGTTGTCGTTCAGTTGTGACAGCACCCCCCCCCCCACAAATTAGAATTTTTCATCTGCGACATTAATGTCTTTCACATGGAATATTTAATTAAATCCATAAGAGTCAAATGGAGACACACCTAACGGCCTACCTGGAGGAAGTGACGGTTGGTAGAATGACGACGCAGTAATTATGAAGATGAAGTAACAGCAATGTGAGTAGCAGAATATGGAGTAACAGCATTGCAAGTAGCAGCACCCGGAGTAACAACATCCAGAGTAACAGCATCCGGAGTAACAGCATTGAGTAGCAGCATCCAGAGTAACAACATTTGGAGTAACAACGTGACGAGTAGCAGTATCTGGAGTAACAACATCTGGAGTAACAACATGGCGAGTTGCATCATCCGAAGTAACAGCATGACGAGTAGCAGCATCTGGAGTAACAACATCTGGAGTAATATCGTGATGATTAGCAGCATCCAAAGTAACAGCATGACAAGTAGCAGCATCCAGAGTAACAACATCTATACTTAGAAAATTTTCAAGCTCTAAAACATTGTTCCTTAGTAGTAACTCCTGGCACAAAAAGACAACAAATAAATAGTAATAGTATATATATATATATATTAGTGCAAGGATGCAGAGGAAGAGTTCTTTGCACTGATAACCTTCAAACCAAATTTCTTGGAGAGATGTTTGGTGAAAGCATCCTTAGATACTGGGCAGTGGTATAATCTCAGGCGGTGTCCATTTTCTATGAATGAAGCACGTGTATCATCAATTGTGACTAGCCTGACTTTTCCATTATCAAATACAACGTCCACGTCGTAAGGTCCCATCCAGCGAGTGCAAATATTTCCCTTAAAATTCTTAAAATGGGAGCCATAAAGTAATGCCCAGTCTCCCCTATGAAACACCTTTTTTTTTATAAACTTATCATGCCATTTCATTCTATGTTGTTGAATAGCACCATTTCATTCTCTATTGTTGAATAGCAGTAGTCCTCTAGATAACCATTGAACGTATTTCATCCAGTTCATTAAGCTGGGCCAGTCAGTGTTTCTGGGCATTTGACAGGTCCAAACCAACTTCAAGAGCTGTTTTGGGCGTACTGATTTCAAATTCTATTGGAAACAATAGGGATTTCCCATAAACCAACTCAAATGGTGAAAACACAGTTGTGTTCTACCATGTTGTTATGTATGCCCAGAGAGCTTCAAGAAGCTTTTGAGCCCAATCCCGACAATGGTATGCCACGTTTTTTTTCAAGATATTTTCTAATGTCTTGTTTGTGCTTTCCACTTGTCCATTTGCCTGGGGGTGGTATGGAGATGTCACCCTGTTCTTGACCCCATATTTCTGCATCAGCTTTGCTATCATGTGTGATGTAAATTGTGCTCCTCCATCTGAAACAATCTCCCTCAGAGTACCATAACGAGCAAAAGTTTCTTCAAATAGAAAATCTGAAACCACCTTCTATGTTTCTTTCACAACAACTTTGGCTTCCACCCACTTAGTCACATAATCAGTGCATACCAAAATTTGAACCTTTTGCTGGGAGGGTGTGTTGAAGGGTCCAACGAAATTGATAGCTCATTTCTCAAAAGGTTCGAGGACTACTTGTGGCTGCAAGGGAATTTCATCAGCTTGACCAGGCTGCCCCATGCACTAGCAACTATCACACCTCTGCACATAATTTTTTGTATCCCAAAATATAGAAGGCTAGTAATATCCCATTTGTAGCACCTTATGGGATGTTCTTTTATCTGCAAAATGCCCCCCACAAGGGCCATCATGGGAAGTATTCATTACTTCATAAATATCATCCTCAAATACACAACACCGAATCTGCTTATCAGCTGATGTATGAAAGAGGTACCCTGCCATCCAAGAATATCGGGCACTGTGATGAATAATTTTTCGTTGTTCCTTGTATGAAAAATGATGAGGCATCTTCCCTGTAGCAAGATAGTTAGCAATATTTGCATACCACAGAGCGTTAGTAGAAATTACAAAAATATTCTCATTGGGAAAACTATCTTCTATAGGTGTGCATTCATCATTGTTATCCATTCTAGACAGAAAAATTAGCAACTACATTATCTTTTCCTGGTTTTTCTACTATTATGATATCAAATTCTTGAAGCAATTGCAACCATCTTGTAATGCGGCCAAGAGTGATAGGTTTATTCATCAAATACCTTATTGTTGCATAGTCAGTATGTACAAAAGTAGGATACCTGGTGATGTAGTGCCACAACTTGTTGATAGCATATATGATAGCCAGAAATTCTTTTTGTCACTGTGTAATTCAATTCAGCAAGAATCAAATTCTTGCTGACATAGTAAACTGCATATGAGTTTTTGTCTACCTGATGTCCTAAGACTAATTCTACCACTCTCTTCTCAATTATAGAGTTTAGCATGACCTATTTCCTAACATTTGGAAATGGGGCCTAAGGGCACTAAGAAAAGATGCCCAGTTCAATGAAGACGTTAGAGTGTTGAATTGCAAGAGCTGACTTGATAGTTTGGAAATGAAGGTCTGAACTTTGCCTTGGTATCATAGAGTTATATAAGTATATTGAAGTGTCGAAAGAAGTCATTCATTTAGGCATGAATAAGTGCATTCTCATGAAGTTGAATTCGAGATAATTGGGTTGCAATAGTCATGAAGAGTTCAATGTATAGAATCATGGTATAATGGGTTAAGAGTATTGATGCATTAATATGTTTAGATGATAAAACAATTCGATGTTTTCGTGGTGTTGTTGACAAAGTTTAGATTGTAGCAACAAAAACAAGAAATACAAGAAGAATTATCGATATAAGTTGGGAAAAAGAACTTGTTCATTCGAAGAATTGGATAGTGGGCTATTGCATCACAATTTTGGCATGGATAGTGTAGAGTGCTTATAGAAGCCAACCATGAAAGAATTCATGAGTATAGAATTGGAGGACAATAGGTTCTTGATAAAGTTGCTAGAGAAAATAATGAATTTTAGTGTGCAATGAAGTGAGGCCATAACCTTGAATAGATTTGGGTGCCATTTTCCTAATGATCACCTCGGTGATTATTGACTATAGTAGATGGAAATAACCAAAGGTTAATGCTAGAAGAGTCGGTTATGGCTAGCCTTGCATAATGGAAAAGTACACCATGGACATGTTTGGTTCCCTCACTCAAATTGGATGCACCATAGACCTTGGCTCACACTATGTGTATGCACCAAAAGAAGCTTGAAAGGGAACTTGGTGAGGAAAGGTAAAATGGTTTTTTATGAGAAACCTTATCTATAGACATGCACTGAGTATGATGTATAAGAAGAATATAGGACCTCTATGAGGTAAGCCTATAATGCTTCAGGGGTTGGATTGTTCATGTTTGTTGGTAGACAGGTAGAAGGTCACTTTTCTTAGATTCATGGTATATTTGTAATAAAGTCACAAGAAAGAGTCTATAACTCCCTCCTTGTATATATGTGGAATTCTTCATATAGTAAAGTTAAGGAATCTAGGCTTGGATGTTTCTTACACATCTTTGTTGTAGACTCTTCATGATTGTTAGATGTTATTGTCTTAACTCCCTTTCTTTGCTTTGTGTTGGCTAAATGTTAAACTATTTCTTTGATGTTCAAAGGTTATGGCTAGATGTGTGCATACTCATGAATAAACTTGGTTGAGTAGGATTCAATTTCATTTGATATATTATAGGTTAAGGTGAAGTTATATACGGACCTTAAGTTAAGAGACACACTCTAGATGTATTAGGTGTAGACTAGCCAAACCCTTGCAACCAAGGCAAGGAAATGGCATACGATGTCATGTGTCAAAAATGACTAGGGAGAAACTTGAGTTTGAAAACAAATTTTGGAAAACTATAGGTTTATGACATGTAGGGTACTAAGTAGTAAAACTAAAATATTTCACAAAGCTAACAAAAAATTAAGTTGATATTAGTGTTGCAATGCAAAATTATGCATGCTTAGTTAAGTGTACATGGGCTAATACCATTTATTTCCAAAGAATTATATCTAAACTACAGTTTAAGAAAAACATATGGATTGTTCTTGTGCATGCTTCTACTAAAGCCTTGTGTATTTAAACTTGATGTGAATTAGATGGTAATGGAAAAGTAAGTGGAAAATTGTTTCTGGTTGAACTTTTTTTTAAATGTGTGCAATCTTAGAACAAATGTTTCTCTATTTTGAATTTTGGATCTTTTATTGTTATAGAGAAATGAAAAAGGGAGTTGTCTACCAACGCAACAAAATAGTCTGGACAACAATGTTTTCCCGGAATCTGATAAATTTTGTTTCAAAAAATCAGGTAGTTGGAGTGTTTGAATACTTTTTTTGATGGTGGAAATGAATTCAGCACCATCAAAATCCCCTAGGGCACCCAAAATCCTGAAGTTTGACACCCATAATCCAGATTTAAAAAAAAAAATGTTGAAATTTTTCATAATCTTGCGAGAATTTCTAAGTTATTTTGTAGGTTTTTAGAAAACGTAATGAAAAGGCTCATCAATATTTTATATTATTATTATTAAATTGAGTTGAAAAAATATATATTTATAATAAATAGTTAAAAAAAAATTGCTAATACAACTATACTCTCCATTTACATCTTCTTTATCCCTCCAACGATACTTGACGTCCTTTTTATCCCTCCAACTACCTAGCACATGCTTGTTTTCCAAATTTTCCCTTGGTATTTTATGTCACTCACACATTAATAGGGAGCCTTTGTGTGGTGTGATATTTTTCCAAAATCTTAGTTGTTAAAATGTACAGCCAACCATGATATTCCTTGTAATATAATCATATATTTTACGCCGGAGGCGTTATCTTTGCTGGAGTGGGCTGAGAAAACATTGTTCATCCCACCCAATCAAAATTCCTTTTCATTGCCCTTCTGTCAAGTAAAAATTTATCAAATTTAACCACCAGCTTCGTCCTACGATAATGTAACCTCGCTTGTACCTCTCCGGATCCAGCCTTAACCTCTCCGGATCCAGCCTTAACCGGTCACCATAAACATCTCAAAGGTTGGTTCGCAGGTAGGTGCCGATCACTAGATTCACAAGTGGTTGTTTCTTGTCCATAGATCTTTGGTGTCTAACCTGGAGTCGATCATTGTCTGCCCGATGCCCGTGTGGTTTGGTAGGAACACAGACTTGGGGATGGGGAGAAGGTTGTTTCCAACCTTAATGCGCTCTAATTTCAGGCTGTAGGCCGCTATGTCGAAATAAGGTATCTAAAGTTGTATTGTATAGAGAGGCGTGTAATTCAAATATTTGGCAATAGGAGAATTTCCAAAGAAGAGGAAGCTTGGAGAATCTGCAGAAAGCAAATGATCAGTGATATAGTATGAGAATTTGGGCGGAATATTGAGGGTTTGCAGTTGAGAAACGAAGTATAAAGCCCCACAGTTGAGACCCATCAGACCCAACATTCCGGGAAGCGCGGAGAATGCGCAATCAAGCACCATGCCTGGAATTCGGAGAGGCGTAGCCATCTGGTTTGAAATTTGAAGAGTAACCACATCGGTGCCTAGGTTTCCCTTCACGTCAGTGTTGTCAGTGTATGTGTATGTGAAATAGCAGAGACGTTTGGCGTCACAGTTGGCGGGAATAGGGGAGTCGACGGTTTTTTGATGGCAGACGGTGGAGTTGCGGGGTACTATGGTGTAAGAAGGAGAGAGTGTGGGATCAAATGGATGGGGATTCGAAGAAGCATTGCGGGCGCAATGGAGCCAATATTGAAGCAAAAGAAATGATAATTTTCTATATATGCTTGGGTGATTATATTGTGTAATACACTAGTACTACAAGCAACCCTTTTCTTCAATAGGTCATTGGTATGGATATACACGGCAGAGTGATAAAAGAGTGACAATCATTTGTTCTAAAATTTAACATATTTTTTCTTCTTCTGATTGGTTATTATTATTTTATTTCTTTCATTAAACTCAAAATAAAAAATATAAAAATATAGGAAGTAGCTACAATTTTGGTGCACTCAAAAGAATTCTGGACAAACATCACCCCACATACAAGCATACAAGCAGAAACTCAATCGATATGCATTGAGGAATTTTGTTAGAATAATTTAATACAAAATTGTGAATATATTTTTGATAAATTACAAGGTTTGAAGAATTTGATTTTGTAATAAATGTTTTTTTAAATAAATTCTATGAAAATTATGTTAGTGTAACTTTATTTTCAATTTAATCTCCTATTACATTCTTTACATTCTTTAAAATATATATAGAAACTAAAATTTCCATATATTTCACTTTATTACTGTTTTCCACATTCCCCAGTTCTGACATTTAATTTGCACCTCTTGGTGAAAATCCTAGTATATAGATGTTTGTGTGGTTCAAAGTGACCGGTGGACCTGGTAATTGTTTTTCAACGTGGACTGATGACATTTCTATTCCTTCTAAGGTAATCATATATATGTTTCGGTAATGAAGGAAATCTATATTCTTGGGTAATTTTGGAAAGCCTGAGCTGATGTGGTGTGGAATCCAACATACATGCTAAATTTTCCCATTCTAACACTCATTGGATGTACGAAATTTGCAGTAAATATGCCCAAGTACAAAAAAACTGTCAAGTTGAGTGAAATTCTTATTATATTTTCGAGTGTGTTAAATCATTTTCATCTATCCTTGGATATAAGAATAACAGCTACATCTATATGTGTATCTAGAATTTTGATTTGATTTAATTATTAGGAATTATTAGGTAGAAGGTAGATTGAATTTTGTCAACATATATTAAAATATTTTTAATAGTAGTAGCATATTAAAATATTGAATCCAAATTTGTTATGTTTTCTCCGGTTTTTTAATTAAAGTGATTACTTAAAAAACATGGTATTTTAAAAAAAACTATTTACAAGTTAAGGATATGTAGGAAAGATCTCCATTGTCAAGAATATTGGTACATGTTTTTCAAAATGTATATATATGTTTAAATTAGAAAAATTATTCTTCTTATCATTAATAATAAAAACCATAGTTAAATTTTTTTTATAATTCAGTTAGTTTTTTTGTTGTTTTTTAATCATGATAGTTTGAGATGTATTATAAATTGTTTTAATTCTTATAAAAATGATATCTATGGGAATTTAGGCCATTTAATTTATATGGTTGGGTTAGTTACAGTGCTTGTATTAAATTGTGTATAATTGACGCAACCTAAAATGTGGCGATCTCTAACTAAAAGACACCAACTATTAAAAAAAATACCTCAACTTTCCTTTTTTCTTGGCTCTTCTTCATCCATGGGTAAGTTCCTTTTTTAAAGTAGAGTAGAATTTACTTTAAATGCAATAATATAGCATTTCTTGCTTGCACTTACTAAATTCATGCAACTAATTTAGGTTTACATTTTTGTCATTCGATTCAAAATAGAATTAGGGTTTTCATTTGAGCACTTATTTTCCTGCAAATATATTAGTGTTCCCTTGATTCAATAGAACAAGTGTCAATTTCATTTTTCCTACAAAGTTAAGTTTATATATATGTTTAACTCATAAAATAATTCTTCTTATAATTAATAATAAAAATAATAATTTAAAATAAATTTATAATTTAGTTAGTTTTTATGTTGTTTTTTCATCATGAGAGCATGAGATGTATTATTTTTGTGTGCTTATCTTAAAATGATTGTTATGAGCATTTATTGATCATTTAATTTATATGGTTGGGTTAGTTACATTGGTTCTTTTATATTGTGTATAATTGTCACAACATAAAATGTGGTAGGCTCTTTTCTAAAAGAAACACCAACTATAAAAAAAATACCTAAAAGTATTTTTTCCGCTCTTCTTCCTCCATGCGTAAGCCCCTTTTATGAAGTAGAGTAAAATTTAATTTAAATGAAATAGTATTTCCTTTCTTTCTTGCACTTATTAAATTCAAGCAACTAGTTTACGCCATTTGATTTCTACAAAATAGAATTAGGGTTTTCTTTTCAAGAACTTATTTTCCTGCAAATAGATTAGTGTTCCCTTGATGCGATAGGATAGGTAAAGTTTCAATTGCCTTTTTCCTGCAAAGTTGAGTGTAGTAATTTCCTTCCTTAGAAATTTTACAAAATGGTCTCTTCACATCTCAATTCACTTCATTGCATTAGATTAATGGAAGAAGGACACATTGCATGGTGTACACATAGTGTCAGAACCTCTTATGTTTGTACAAACTTTGTATTGATAATTAAATTTGGTAGCCTTGGCAGTTGCAACATTATTGTTGCAATAATATAGCTCATCACTTTTTGGCGTCGTTACCATGGAGGTGTCAAAGTATGTATTTTTTCCTTCCTTAGTTGATTCACTTATTTTACAAGTTTATGCAAAAACAAGAAAAAAATCTACATTAAGAATTTTTCATTTCAAAAATAGAAAATTCCATTGCATTAGCATTCTCATTCAAAACAATTTATAAAAATGAAAATAAATATTCAATACCACAACCCCCCACTTGATCACGTGGTGTTGCAAGAACCACATCACCATCCATTTTTGTAGGTAGAAGAAGAAGTGGTGGTAGAGAAGGTATAATAAATGGATGGAGATGATAATAATGAGGAAGATCCTCTTGGATTTCCCATTTAGGATACTGATATCAACATTCATATGAAGAACATCCCTTCATCTTTTCTTCCCAACTTCCATGGTATGAGGTTAGAAGATCTAGAAACCTTTCTCTTTGAATTTGAAACACTTTGTAGATATTATGGTTACTTATTAAACACTCAAAAATTGAGATTGTTTCCAACAATATTGAAGGATGGAGCTCTTAATGGTTCATGAGTTTAGGGACTAATTCAATAAGACCGTGGAATGATATGCAAATGATATTTCTACAAGAATATAAAAATCATGAACTTAAAGGGGAAATCTTTAGAATGAATAAAAAACAAGATGGGAGCCTTGAGGATCTAATAGAGAGATTTGTATAATGTGAAGATGGAAAAATTACATCATTTAGGATTTGACGCACTAAAAAACCTCTTACTTAAAACAATTAAATATGAATCTATTGATCTCCTTGATCTAATGAGTAGAGGGGATGTATACCAATTATCATTTGAAAAAAAATGTGGAATATGCAAGCACATATCAAGAGGAAGGACAAGAGTAAGTAGATCAACATCAAGAACATTAAGTCAAACTAAACTTGAAAAATTTCTTAATAACTTTAAAAATTAAATTCTTAGCTATCTAAGTAAACCAATAGACGTGTTAAGAATATAAAATAATAAAAACTAGAATGCTAAAATTTGTGTTATTTATGAAAAATCACATGCTATTATTAATTTCCCATCATTACCAGAGTTGAAGTAAGTTTACCAGGAGGACAATGGATCAAATCAAACACAAGAGTCACTTTGTTATGTAGCTCTAAGAAGACCATGGTATCCTAGTCGTCCCGGTATGATGCAAGAACCTTACTCACAATTTCAAGGTCATGCACAAAAATATCAAAGTAATTGGAACACACACTTCCCTCGCAACCTTGGCCATCTCAACCCCAAAACCAATCTTGGCAACAAGGTTGGAAAGGACCTTATAGATGAAATCCACAATATCCTTAATATCCTCCATACCAAACTCAATGTTATCCATGCAATCCACCTCCACCACAACCACAACCTCAACCACATCCATCTCAAAGATCCAGTCACACTCAAATACATGCACCACCATTTGTGAACTCAAACAATAAAGTAACTCAACCTACTTACAATGCTAAGATACAAAACTTCTAAACAGCTCCTCTTGCCCTAAATGATATTCATCTTAGATCTGGAAGAGTATTACAAAAATGAAATTCTCTTGATGTCATTGAAGAACAACATCTCGAAGAAGATGATCTAGAGGAGACTAAATAATCATGTATCTGTAAATTTGATGGAGAGTAGCCATTGGAGCCTCAGATTGAAGAATTATTTTTATCACTAGATTCTTTATGTGTTCAAAATATTAATCAACAAAAACTAAATGATATAAATTTCATGGAAGAAGAAAACATACATGATGATCTAGATAAGAAAGAGAACCAAGGGCATCACAAATATATTGAGCTTTGGTTCTAGAAAATCATTAAGTTGGAGCACTACTCTCTTCTTCAACAATTCTTAGCATCATCAAAGAAGTTGGTTTCTCATATTCGGGCAAATGTCACAGCATATATTTTGAGCCTAGACATGAGTTTATCTGTCATCCTATTGTGCACATGGATCCATTGGAAGTATTCCTATATTTGAAATATATTTTCTTTTTTTCAAGTAGAATATGATAGAAAAAAATTAAAAATTAAAAAAAAAAAGATAAAAAGATAAAAATTAAAAAAGATGAAAAAATGAAATCTCATTTGAAAACCTCCTTTGAGGTTCCTGAGACTGGCTCATTGATTGAGAAGCCCCATGAGGTAGTCAATGGGTTGGAAAAAGGAGAAAAAAGAGAAGAAATAAATAAGATCTTAGGTGAAAACCTCTTTTGAGACGCCTAGGCAAACTTGCTGATTCAAAACCTCATTGAGGCAGCCAGTAGGCTTAAGAAAAAAATATGAAAAAAATTAAATAACACACATAAGAAATTTTCTTCTTACCATGATGAATGTGCAAGTAAATTAGAAACATAGAATAAACATTCCAACTTGCATATTTGGCTCTAATCCTAATGCATGCATCTTCAAAGGAACAAGAAAGCTTCCCCACATCACTCTCATCCACTTCATAACGATCCACAACGTTCACCAATATTTCCCAAGCCTTTTCCATTCACTTTTATCATTGTCCTATAACTGCTATAAGAAATTTCTGTGTTGTTACATGATATTATAGAATTGTAAAAAAGACTCAAGGCAAAAATTGTCTTGTCCACATCTCAAAAATCATACATCCTTTGGACGAAATTTTATATGAGAAGATGCATAAGGATGATGGTAACATGCTCAAAACGTAGAAAATTATAAGCAAAATAATGTATTTCCGGACTCCCCTGATCTAACAATTAAATCCATTGTTAAATACAAAATCCTTTTACTCAATTCTTTGTGGAAATTAAATCGCCAATTGCAAACATCTGAAGAAAAATCAATCGAACATAACAAAATGTTTTACTAGGAAAGCTTAAAGCTAAAAACCCCAACTATCATATATTATGCATATCATGGAATCATGAAACAATCTCATACAAAGCTCAACTCATAGAGCTCTCAGTACAATATACAATCATCTCACACTGTCATACAAAAATTGGTTCACACTTGCACCAATTTACTGCCTCCTGAAAGCCTGCCTCCACTGCGCAATCCCTGCTGAAGGAGATCCCTGAATGAATTCGATCTTGCCTTGCCTTGACTGCGCAATCCTCATTGGAAACTCCAATGTGTGTGTAGATGCATTGAATGCAACACTATAGTCACAACTGATTGTCAAACACACCCTTTCACCTATCTCTCCATTGGGTCTCCACTGGATTTGACATGCAAGTAGTTAATTGTTGTATTTCTTCAGTTGCAAGTAAGACACTACTTGTGAATTAATTAAATAATTAATTCACTCATATTTCACTAGTGTATCTTTATTTAAAAATATCACAACTGAGTTTAACTCACTTAGCTGATTTTAACTAAATAACAACTCACATAACTACTCTTTCAACTCTGTTACAACTATGTCACACTGAGTTACAATGAATTCCATCATGCATAAGTCATCAAACAACCTTGGAATGCGTAATTCCTTCAGCTAACTAGTTTTCCACATCAGTTAGCGATCCTATCTCTATGGTATTCGAATTTTCTCTTGGTGATCGCCTTCGTTATAATATCTACATCCTGATCTTTCGTAGGAATGTACTGAAGCAACATGATCTTCCGCTGCAAACAATCTCTGATATGATGATACTAGATATCTATATGCTTAGATATATCATGAAACACATGATTAATCAAGATTTTAATGCAACTCTGATTATCACAATGAATCACTATAGGATCTAAAAGAGAACCGAACAAACCGACCAGGATCTTCCTCATCCGGATAGCCTCACATGCAGCTTGAATTGCTACCATGTATTCTGCTTCCGCTGAACTGAGTGCCTCATATATTTTTTTCTTGTTGTACCAAGAAACAATTGTAGATTTGATACTGAAAACCCCTCCTGATGTGCTTTTTCTATCCTTTGGGTTGCCTGCCCAATCTGCATCCCTGAAGCCATGCAACTTCACCTCATCCGTCTATCTGTACCATAAGCCATACTCAGATGTGCCCCTGAGATATCTCAGGACATTCTTTCCCGCCTTCCAAAAGATCTTGGTAGGCTTAACCATTTCTTGAATAAGTTGTTTCGCCGCATAGCATATCTCCAGTCTTGTATTAACTAAATACATGAGCAAACCCACCAACTGTCGATAGACAATAGCATCCACTTCCTCTACCAATGTAGCATCCTCTTTTCTCCAGTTTCCTGGAAGAGGAGTGTCCATGGGTTTTCAATCCTCCATGTGAAACTTACCGAGTATCTCCATTGCATAATTTCCTTGAGACACAAACAATTCACCTTCTTGCTGCCATATTTTCAATCCAAGGAAATAATGAAGGAGGCCCTTATCCTTCATCTCTAACTCCTTTGCAAGATCTTCCTTGCATGAGTGTATCAGGTGCTCATCACCAAACAGTATTAAATCATCAACATAAAGAAAAATGATTAAAATATTACCCTTCACCATAATCTGGTATAGGTTTGCATCTGCCTCACTCTTGGTGAAGCCAAGTCCAATGAAATAGCTATCAATTCGAGTGTACCAAGCATGAGGTGCTTGCTTCAGCCCATACAACACTATTTTAAGTCTTCACACATGCGACTCGCTGCTGAAGATCTCAAATCCTTCAGGCTGCTAAATGTACACTTATTCCTCAATGATCCCATTAAGGAACGCAATCTTCACATCCATATGATGAATGTGCCAACCCATCTGCGCTGAGAGAGCAAGGATGGTCCTTATGGAAGAATACCATGCGACAAGTGCAAAGTTTTCTTCATAATCAATCCCCTCGATCTATGAGAAACCCCGAGCAACAAATATTGCCTTATACTTCTCAAAACTCCCATCAGTAGCTTGCTTTACCTTGTAGATCCATCTTGAACCTACCACTGATTTATCAATCGACCTTGGAACAATTTCCCAAGCATTGTTTCTGACAATGGAGTCATACTCCTCCACCATTGCATCTACCCATGTAGGCTCCTGCACTGCTTCCTAAAAAGAAGATGGATCTGTCACAATACATTTGCTCATGAGAGCCATGTATCCATTGAATCAGTCAAAAGATTGTCTCTGTCTACGCTGTGAAGTAGGGGCTCCTACATTCTGTGCCGCATCAAGCTTCAGCCTCTCAGCTTCTATGGTATTCCTTCTGCGAGTTATGATGTTTGGCTCTGCATGAGTGGACTCCTCCACTCCATGATCCTCCTCCTATGGTTGATCCACATCTTGAGGCTCATCTTTGGGAACAAGCAGTTCCTCCTCTCCATGCAAGTCTAGCTCCCTCTCAAGCATAGATCGTGCAACACCCACGATATTTATGTTCTTCTTCTCTGTGACCCCATTCTGCTATGGGTTATGAGGCACTATGAGTTCTCTTCGAATTCCTTCTTTTCTACAGAATTATTTGAATTAGTTCGAGATATATTCACCACCATTATCACTTCACAGAGCCTTCACTTGCTTCCTCGACTGCTTCTCCACCAATGCTTTGAACTCACCGAATTTTGAGAATGTTTGATCCTTATTTTGCATGAAGAATATCCATCATCTACGAGAATATTCGTCAACAAAAATAACATAATAAATGTGTTTTTATATTGAAGTAACCGAGAATGGCCCACGCACGTCTGTGTTAACTCTCTTCAGGATCACCGAAGCACGATTCTCCTTTTCATGAAAGGTGGTCTTCACAAACTTACCCATAGTACATCCCTTGCCCTAATCTATCTGTGCAGGTGCACCCTTGGGAATTCCAGTAGAAATCTCCTGCAAAATCTTCAGGGTGCCATGGTGAAGATGGCCCAATCTCCTATGCCATAATTCATCCTCATCCTGGCTCACCACTTCTTCTTCTTTGCCCACCATTTCAGCACAATCATATACCTCCAGCTTGTAGAGATTCTTAACTCGAATCCCTATCCTCTTGGTTTGAACCGTTGTTTTATGTCGCAGGAAAGCTTTTCCATCGCTGAAAACAACATCATAACCTCTGTCCCCCAACATCGCAACTGAGAAATTCTTCTTTAGACCTGGAACATGCATAACATCTTTCAACGGAAATGGTTTACCTGAATCCCTCTCAAAGGTAACGGTACCAATGCCGGTCGCACTATATCATCCATCGTCTCCCATCTCTATATGAATTTGGAGATATGTCTCCTCCAAGTCACTGAAAAGCTCCTTATCTCCCGTCATGTGGAAGGAAACACCACTATCAAGATACCACACCGATCCCATTGTGCTTGAAACCAAAAATGCGATCAAGGAGAAATCAAGTTCAAATTGCAAGGCAAGGGCCTCACCAGTTGCAGCTCGAGTAACCTTCTTGTTCTTATTTTTTGTGGGAAGTTAGTGGCAAGATGCCCATGTTCGTGACAGTGAAAACACTTCACCTTGGACAAATGCAGCTTCTGGCCTTTAGCCTCAGATTTTTTATGGGATTTCTTCCCTTTCCCTTTCCTCGCTTTGGCAGCCAAAGCACAATCCTCTTCATCATCATGCTTTGATGAAGATCCATCCCTATTAATCTGCCTTATCTCCTCCTGCACTAGATCCGACCAAAGTTGCTCCCAATCTGGCAGTTTTTCTCGTCCATTGACAGAGCCTTGATAACTGTGCCAACTCTTCGGAAGTTCAAGGAGAGCCAAGCTCACCAATTCATCATCAACAACTATAATTCCCACACTCCCCAGCTCATCCCTACTTGGGACAAACTTCGTGAGATACTTTTGAATACTGTCACCCTTCTCCATTTTGATTTTTCTAAGTTTATCTTTCAGCGCCAAGTTCCTATGGTCGTTGATGCTTTGGAAAATATCTGTCAAAGCCTTCCACATGGCAAATGGAGTGGCTTTCCAATGAAGGTTTGACACAATATGGTATTTCACACCTTCTAGCGGAATCCTTCTCGTGTTCGCTACTTTCTTTTTCCAGGCGTCAAGTAATGTAGCATCCATCAAAGTGGGCTTAGGAACGTCGCTATCGATGAAATCCTTCAAGCCATTATATTCAAGCACCATCTCCATCATGTCCTTCCAGGCTATGTAGTTTGAGCTAACCTCGAGTGCATACTCCAACTGTAACCCATTTAAAGCCATTTCAATGTTTACTCAACTGTAGCACCAAGAAATTCTTAAAGGAAATTCGAATTGTTCGACCAACACAACTCAACACTACTTCAATATTGCAATGTTTAATGATTAACACTGCTCCGATACCATGCATAAATTTATAAACAAAATAATGTATTTTTGGAATCCCCTGATCTAACAATTAAATCCACTGTTGAATACAGAATCCTTCTACTCAATTCTTTGCGAAAATTAAATCTCCAATTGTAAACATATGAAGAAAAATCAATCGCACATAACAAGATGTTTTACTGGGAAATCTTAAAGCTAAAAAACCAACTATCATATATTATGTATATCATGGAATCATGAAACAATCTCATACAAAGCTCAGCTCATAGAGCTCTCACTACAATATACAATCATCTCACACTATCATACAAAAATTGGTTCACACATGCACCAATTTACTGCCTCCTGACATCCTGCCTCCACTGCGTAATCCCTGCTGAAGAAGATTCCTGAATGGATTCGATCTTGCCTTTCCTTGACTGCACAATCCTAATTGGCAACTCCAATGTGTGTGTAGATGCATTGAATACATCACTATAGTCACAAATGATAGTCAAACACACCTTTTCACCTATCTCTCCACTGGGTCTCCATTGGATCTGACATGCAAGTAGTTAACTGTTGTATTTCTTCAGTTGCAAGTAAGACACTACTTGAGAATTAATTAAATAATTAATTCAATCATCTTTCACTAGTATATATTTAGTTACAACTAGCACAACCGATTTTATCTCACTTAACTGAGTTAAACTAAATAACAACTCACATAACTACTCTTCCAACTCTGTTACAATGGTGTCACACTCAGTTACAACGAAATCCATCATGCATGAGTCACCAACCAACCTTGGAATGTGTAATTCCTTTAGCTAACTGGTTTGCCGCATCAGTTAACTGAAATCAAGTGCTCCAAGATAATAAGCTATTATTTATTTCTTGATTATCATTAAGGGCTAATAATAATCGACATGCATTCTATTTTTAGATATGTGATCTATAAATAGACTTCGCCCATGATCTAAAAATAGAAACTCATCTAAAGATAGAATTTGCTCAACCATCTAGAATCAACACCCTGCTAATTTTAGAATATGCTCACCATTCTAAAAATAGACATACACCTAAAAATAGCCTGCGGGCCTCACCTAGTGAAGGTGCTTAATTTTCACTAGGATCATGATTTTTTTGAATCTCAACAAAAAAAATTTCACCAATATCCAATGTATATTTTGAAGTAATTTACTACCATCACCAATATCAATTTTTCATTTTTCTTAAGATTCATGAATCCATTGGCTGATATTTCTTATGGGGAGATACATAAGGATGATGGTAACATTGATCCAGGTTGCTCCAGAGACACACACAAGACAAACAAGGCTTATGGAAGCTCAAAAATCAAGGTGGTCAGAATGCTTTTGGATCAGGACCAGAGCATAGATCTTGTTATCCTGATCGCAATGATGTGAACAGTTCGTCAGACTGAGCTCGTATGCGAAAGTTAGAGCTGGTCAAATTTTTGTGTTTACTTGGATGACTTGGCAACTTAAGGAGGCAACAAATCCGCAGCAATCCGGCCACCGCATTCCGGCCAACATCGATTGGATTCTGAGTGAATTTTTGGGACGCTTAATTTTTCTCCTTTGGCCTATATTCAGGTATTTTAAAAATGTGCAATTTTTTTATATAAAACAAAATATATATATATATAAAAGGGGGTGGCGAGCCACCACCCCGCCACCCCACCGCATGACCGCATATCACATAATAAAAATATATTATTTATGCGCCGGCAGGCCATGACCCCCGGCAGACCCCAGGGAATCGGACACTGCACATATGATATAAAAAACCATTGTAATGGGGTCAGGGCTACCATATGTAACACATATTACAATGCCACCATTAAACATATGGTTCCGGTGGGTGTCGAACCTGCCCCACTTAACAGCCAGTCGGTCCGCCGACGGAACCCCAAACCAATGCAAAATTAAAACAAAAATGCACCAATTTTAATATTTTTTTATATGAAAACAAAAATTTTCCAAGCCAGGTCGGGTCGTTGGGGTTGGAACCCCGACCGCCGCCTTGACAAGGTCACCCACAACCAACTGCCCAATGGGCTCGACATTGTTAACTCTGCCACAAATTTCAATATAAACTTGACATTGCATAGTGCACCGAGGCCAAAGGAAGAGTGAAGCAGCACATACTTTGAGATTTAATATTATTTTATTGCAGGGTAGGTGCGAAACCATGAGCTAGCAGTACATGTAGGCGAAACCATGATTGAGCCCAACTTGCAGGAGGGAGAAATTTTTTCAGTGTCCAAATGGGACAAACTTTATGTCAATTTTATACTATTCGACACCACGAATAGGATGGTGTATTCATATTTTCTATTTAACCATTCCATTTTTCAGCCACTTTTCAAATTGGAGTTGCAGGTGTCAACATTCCATGTGTGAGTAGTCATTTTCAGGATATCCGATGCCACGACATTGATGGTACATCCAGATCACAACAATTTATCAAACTTTTCTTTAGATAGCTCCAGGATGTGAGGTATATGCAGTGTGATCATGTACTCATTTGTCTTTTTGCTATGAGATGCATTATGCTGTATAGATCCCTGTTGATGTTTGATATGGGATCTTGTTTTGTTCTTGATGTGAGTTGTAATTTCTATTATGGATTTGTATTATGTTTGAGATCCCTTTGCCACCATGTTGGCGAGATACTCATTGTCATATGTATGTTTTTTTGAGATCCCTTTGTTTCCATGCTGGCGGGATACTCATAGTCATTATGTGTGAGTTTATTGTCATACTGATAGGAGTCCTTTTTGTGAATGATATTTCTTGTAGTGGAACATCTTGTGGAGAGGTCCAACCACTCCTGCGTGAGCGAATTTTCCTTTTACGACAGAGAAAACACCATCCATGTACATCATCACTATTTGCAATACTTAATGCAGCGACCTACACCATCTTGACACTGAGGCCCGGAGACGTAGTCCCTCCTGGACGAATTCCATTATCAATCTATTATGTTGCTAATTCTTGTTATGTTCTTCTTCTTAACAACATGAAGATATGTTCTTTTACGTTCATTAATGCTTTGATGTAATTCTAATACATCAGCCGAATTAAAAGGTCTTGGTTAAAGGGTATCAAAAAAAAATTACCCGGATCAAACATGCTAAAAAAATTAATGTGAACAAAATCTACCATTTGAGAGATATTGGCTAAACAATGTTTGCTACAGGATTGACACAGAGTGCTACAAGAAAGTCTAGAGAGGTACAAAGAGCCTGATTTTGAGAAAATTTATCACCAAAACCTTGGAATTCATGGAGGAACATCAAAAGGGAGGCTACAAGACTCTTGTACACTACTATAATATCCTTAATCAACAAGTATTAGCAACAATTTGACAATCTAAATAAGAGAAAGTAGCAACAACACCCTGATAACCTAGACGAGAGAAATTTTCATTAGCAGAGAATACTACGAGAATGACTCCAAAGGAAATAAAAATGATGAAGCTTCCCAAATTTCATATTGTATTACATCAACCCACTTACAACATAAACATCTTAGTAGCAGTATTCCATCCATCTAAACCATAGATGTGAAGAAATAGTCGCAACCTACATAAAAAAACACTCATGGTAAGGCATAGGTATGAAAATATTTAACCTCGCCCTTCGAACCTATTATAGCTTGAGAAAACGTTAAAGGTGTTAGAAGGAAATGTCTTTTATAGCCAAAATTAGTGGCAGGAAGCCTCATTTGTATCTAGTAGTAACTTAACTTTTCTCCAAAGGACATCCACATGTATGGGAGATAAATGGGACAAAAGTGAAAAAAAAATTAAGAAAGTGGGATGTTATCATGGAGTATAGAAAGTATGTGGGGGGGCAGCTCACTTAAGTCAAATTTTTGTATGCAATATTTTTTAGAAAAATCATTTAAAAAATTAAAAAAGAGAAGAAAAAATAAAATAAAATGGTGGAGCCACAACCTCTCAACATGCAAATTGGCTGCTACAAAAACCTACAAGAATTGCTACATGATACAGAAATATTTCTACAATATAGTACAAGTTGCTACAACATAGTACAAGATGCTACAAGAGAGAAAAATTTCTATAGGAAGTTAATAGAGTGTTACACGAGAGCTCCTACATAAAAAAATTCTTCTACTTGGACAATGATTAATCAATTGCTACAAGGTACAAATAAACACAACAAAGCTTCAAAGGGTTTGGTACAGACATTCAAGGTTGCACAATGGTAAAATCTCCAAGGGTGAAAGATATCCAAGTCATGAGGTTGGTCATCACCTCATTCCTTGCTTTTGCTTCAGGTTATTCACCATCATTCTTCCTCTATATGAAGAAAGAGTTATGTGTTAAGTGTTTTCAATTCCATAATTTAGTGAGTAAAGAAGAATTCAGATTGCTAGTCAAGGGTGTTCATGAGAATTTGATGGATAATATGATGTATCATGGCCAAGAATCCAAAAACCACTCCTGCAATTAAAAATTGAGGCCACCATTGTCAAAATTATTCCTTTTTTGGATTTTCTACAAGAAATTTGGTTTCCTATAGCATCCCTTGTTAGCCACCATATTTCTTGTTTTTTTTTCTCCTAGAGGTGTATCACAAAGGCTAGAAGGAAAATACATCTGGGAAACCCTCAATGTGTATTGTGGGAGGTATCAAGGACACCTAGACTCGCGTGAAATAAAAATTCAGTTGTCCAAGAAAAACACTAGCTTTGCACATAGAATTCATTATCTGCAAATATGGGAGGAGGATTTAACAGGAGAAAGCCCACCAACACTGTATAGAGAATCCATCAAGATCCTGAAGTTCTTACCATTTTCCAAAATTGCAACTGGATGGGACTCTTTGAAAGGCTAAGGGGATCTAATGATGATATTGCATGTGAGTTTGTAGTCAAATTACAAGATCCAAGTGGCAAATAATTTGCATCAACAATAAGAGGCTTCAACTTCAATGATAATGACATTGGTAGAGTCACCACTTTACCTATGGGAGTGCATTAGGACAAGGAATATAGGAATGAGGTAATGGATGCCAAATTTTCCTTCTTTTCACAAGGATAAGTGCCAGAAGAATACCAAGAAGATACAACAAAAGTAAGGTGCTACCCTCACAAAAAGAACCCATTACAATTGAAGAATCATTTGAGAGGAAGAAGCAACCTAAACCCACATTAGGAATCCCTTGGGAAACTCAGATAGGGGAAGAAATGTAGACATAAGAGTAGAAATAAGAGTAATAGGAATAGCAACACATAGACCAATAAATAGATCCTGAAACAAGATATCATACATGAAGAACAACATTCCAAGGACGACGAAGAGGTTGCTCAGAGGTTGAGCAACAATTTCAATAGGGGGGTGTGATGGGCCTCCAAATTAGATACGAATTAAAACCCATATAACCTTTCCTAGGAATATAAGGGATATATTAAATCTCTCCTTCTACACTTAGTAATGTTTTCTTGGATTTACAAGTTCTTAGGAAGGTTTAGAGATAATTGTGTATTATGTGCCTAATATGATTTGTTTTTCAGAATATTGAGAGAGGATTGAGTAAATTTTGAAGATCTTCATAATGAGATAATTTAGGAACTTTCTCCCTACCACAGGATGGACCAATAAATGAATAGAATATCATGAAATTATTGACAAATTGTGGAGCTCCACTAATTAAGAAAAGCTAGGGATGTGTTCCCCGCTACATGAGAAGTTAGAAATCGATATTTAATGAAGATTTCTACGGTTGGGAACCAAATCCACTTTTTGAGGGGTTTTGGAGGGGAAAGCTCCTTCCTTTCAAGGAGGATTCTTCCTCATCAATTTTTATAACTACCAATTCGAATTAGCCTCAAGGGGAATGTATTTTTTAGTCTTCTTGTGAAGAAAACTATTTATTTAGTAGCTCTACTTTCATTTCCAGCAAGGATGTACTTCGATTGATTCTAATAATGAAATTTGGTTTCATTTTCAGCTTCTAAGGCTTCATTTCCTTCATAGGACACTGAGTATCCTTGGGCTTGGCCATCCTAGGAGCCCCAACGGCCTAATTTACAATTTCTTTGTCTTCTTTGCATTTCTTGTTCACTTACATCTCTTGTTCTTGCATTTCCTATTTCTACATTTAGTATTCATGCTTCATTTGTTATAGGTTATATTGGTTAAATGATTGAATCGAGTTGTTTTGCAGGTAATTTATAGATTCACAAGTATGATGCATACTTAGGACAATGCTGCAAATTCATATACATCATTGAGTTGGATTGGTTTACTAGTTCATAATTTTGGAATTTCTGGTTTTAGTAACAATTTTTTGCTAAATTTTAGCATGTGGTAATGAGCTTATATCGAGTTCATTCCACTTGGGTTAAGTATAAAAAAATCTCACTTAATAACAAAATTTACCCCATAACATTTTAACTTGATTAGCTTAGGCATTTGGGTGTTTAGATCAACTTACTAGCTCGTTGTACTAAAATTTCTGGTTTTTACTAATAAATTTATGTTCACTATACTTCCTTCGATTTGATTCCACTTGGATCAAGGTATAAAAATATTCAATTTAATGACAAAATTTATTCCATATTTATCCCAAAATTTATCTCACTTGATTAGCTTAAGCATTTGAACTCCTAGATCAACTTAGTAGTTCACTTTTTTGCAAATATGTTTATATGAAATTTTTTGTCTCTCCAGGTTGATCAATCAACCCCATTTATAACTTAGTTGTAGGCCTTGTGTGGAAAAAAAAATACAATATTTATTTCATGCAATAGTTATATTCTAGTTTAAATTGAACTCATCCTTTCCTTTGCATTTTGATTTTCTACAATCATCCTTTTAGCATTCCTAAAACTCACGATGTCTTTGTTAGTTGAATAATCATTTTGTGTACTTGTTATATCGATTGGTTCACGGGACAAACATAAAATCATTTTCCATCTCCAACGCCATATCTTTCAATGCCTTTCTTCCCATCTCCTCCAAGATTTCTTTGCACATAAATTCACATTACAAGGTTACAAGAGACCATTAATTTGACTTTTTCCCTTGTGCAATATGGACTACTGAGTAGTTCTAAGATTAGCAAGGCCCTATACACTCATTCCCAATTGTATACCATCTCCCCCCACCTTGAGATCACTTCTACAGTCCATAGAATGATTTCGGATGCAATCCTATAGTGATACAGGGCATCTTGTAACATCTTGTAGCACTTTGCAGAATTGTTCAGAACTCAGCCAAAGTTTCTTCTTAAGCCTTTTTTCACTTTTCATCACTTAACAAAGTCCCCTAAGCCTTGTAATCCAACAGGAAGAAGCCAAAGGCCATTTTTACATCATCTTTTCATCATCATAGATTTAAATTTGTAGTTTAGGTTTATTATTTTGATCATGAGATAAAAACATAGAAATAGTTTGCATTGATTTATTTTGAGCGCTTGATGGTTTTTGCAAGTAGAGTAGAATTTACTTTGAATGCAATTGTATAGCCTTTCTTTCTTGCACTTGCTTTCATGCAACTAGTTTAGGTTTACATTCCTCTCATTTGATTTCCGCAAAATAAAATTAGGGTTTTCTTTTCCAACACTTCTTTTGCTCCAAATAAATTAGTGTTCCCTTGATGCAATAGGACAAGTAAAGTTTCAATTGCATTTTTCCTACAAATTTAATTTTAGTAGTTTTCTTCCTTGGAAATTTTGCAAAATGGTCTCTACACATCTCAATTCACTTCATTTCATTAGATCAACAAAGGAATGACACATTGCATGCTACACACATAGTGTTGACACCTTTTATGTTTGTACAAACCTCAGGTTGATAATTAAAGTCGGTAGCTAGCTTGGGAGTTGAAACATTATTATTACAATACTAGGGCTCATTAGGTCTTCTACAGTGGTAAACTTGTCTATATTAAACTTTTTAATTTTCAGATGGAGGGATAGATCATGTAAAGGACTTGGAAGGTTCAATGGCCATTAGGCCATCCATGTTGATTATTGGTTACCAGCCATATTGTTTTTAATATGATCCTCATCTTCTTTTGAATCAAATTGTTCATCTTCAACTTCACGATTATCACTAAGTACAAAACCTTGTATATGCTCAATATTAGGTGGTCCTTCTTCTTCACTAGAAGGTGGAAACAAGGGTGTCATTTCAATAGAAGGACACCCATTTTAGTGATTTCTTAGGTTAATTTTGAGTTATAAGACCCATCAACATGAAAAGGACACACCCTCAAAAGTTATTCACCAATATAAGTGACCCAAAAAAAGAAATAGTGCATAGAGAGGCACTAGGTAAAAAGTTGCAATTGAACAAGGATCACACACTAGTTTCTCTAACCTCATAATAATTCAGTGCTGTAACTAAAGTCAATTAAACCTCTAGCGAATGATCCATTAACAATGGAAATTCATAACAAGACATGCTAGAGTCCAACCCTAGACATCTCACATGAATTAATAAAATGCATGCCAATAAACACTTGCACTAGCCTCTCCATGCAAACTAGCATCCATTATGAATAAATCACTCATAATAAAGGAGCAAATGACAAAATGAACAATAGTTGAGCACATGAACTTATGAATGGGGAAATAATTTCTCCTACCGACCTCCAACAACATGGAAACATGGAAATGAATGAGGCAATAACTCTACCATCAACAGCCTTAGTATGCCTTTCAATTAGAGATTGCATATTCTTCCAAAATTGTCACTTATATAGCTGGGAACCAATAGCTTATGGTAAATAATTACACTATTTTTTTCTTGTTTTCAAAAATATAATTAAAATACGGTCCTACTCAATGTTAAGATTGCAACAAGAAGGTGATTTTAGTGAAAAGAAGTCACCTTCACTAAGTGGGCCCGCAGGCTATTTTTGGCGCAAGTCTATTTTTAGACTATGCCTATTTTTAGACATGTCGACCATATACTATGAGTTGCAAGATGCTATTTGTGGATGGTTGTTCAAGTTGGAAAAAATAGATGGACTTCTTTTTTTAGAAATATTGGGCAAAATCTATTTTTAGATTGCTAGTCTAAAAATAGATATGTCGAATATTATTAGCTCTTAATAATATTTGGACTATAAACATTATCTTATTCTCTTGAAGTACTTCAGTTAAGTGCACAGATGTGGCACAGGATCTGATAGAAGGAATTACGATATTCCTAAGGGTTAAGTGGAGCTATTGCATGGAGACTTCAGTTAGAACTCATGTGATAGAGTTTGGTGGAGTTAGTAGAAGTAGTTGGTGGAGTTGTGTTCAGTTTAACTCAGTTAGACACAGTTGAGCTAGTTGTATCTAGTCTAACTAATTGATACACTAGTGAGAGTGGTGTGAATTAATTATTAATTAATTAACTAAATATTAAATCATTAATAAATTTAAGAATACATCAGTTAACTATAGTGCACGGACAGTTTCAGTGGAGACCTGTGGAGAGGTAGGTGAAAGAGTAGTGTGACTATCAGTTGTGACTATACTGGTGCATGAGTTTGCACCACACATTGATGGAGATGCAAATTAATATTGCGTAGTGCAAGCCAGGTGGTTTCGATTTCATTCAGAGCCAATATTCAGTAGGGATTGCGTAGTAGAGGCAGGCTAGTAGGTGGCAGAGATCGGTGCATGGGATTTGCTAGATCAGACCTGATTAGTGTGTAGCAATTGGAGATTGTATTGAGAGCTTGTGAGAAGCTTTGTATGATGATTGTTACATGATATCTATGACATATATTATACAGATATCTGGGGGTTTTCATCTTTAAGCTTTCCCATAAATCACTATGTTCATATGTGTGAATTTTTATGGTTTTAATGTGTGCATGCAATTGATTTAATTTCCGCATATAATGATCAATGGTGGAATAGATCTTGTATTGTGCATGAAGTCAAATAGTGTGTGATCAGGTGAATCTTAGACATATAACATATTATTTATATAATTTCTACATGGTATTATAGCGATATTTATCATTGGAGCAATTACAAATCATTGAAGCTATTGAGTTTTGTGTTGGTGGAATTCAGATTTGCAGTAGTGTTTTCTTGTTGTCGAAGTTGAGATGTCTTTCAACGGATTGCGATTGGAGTATGCCCTTGAGGGCAGCTCAAATTATATTGCATGGAAGGACAGGATGGAGGTGGTGTTGGAGGATAATGGGTTGAAGGAGTTCATAGATGCATAAATTCCAAAACCTGCTTCTAGCGATGCTGCCGCACTTGACGCATGGCAAAAGAAGACAGAAAAATGTCGAAGAATTATGTTGGAAGGTGTGAAGGATCACATAGTGTCCAGCCTTCATGGTAAATCTTCTCCATTCTTGATGTGGAAATCTTTGACAGACTTGTTCCAAAGCAAGAGCGACCAGAGGAAGTTGGCGCTCAAGGATAAACTTAGGAAAATAAAAATGGAGAAGGGCGAAAGTATACCCAAGTACCTCACTAATTTTTTCTAGTGCAGGGATGAGCTAGGAAGTGTGGGGGTTACTGTAGATGAAGAGGACTTGGTGAGCTTGGCTCTCCTTGGGCTTCCGAAGAGTTGGCATTCCTATGAGGACTCTATCAATGGTCGGGAGAAACTGCCAGGATGGGAGCGACTTTGGTCGGATCTTGTGCAGGAGGAGATAATGTGGAGTACCAGGGATAGATCTTCATCGAAGAATGAAGATGAAGAAAATTTCTCTTTGGCTACCCAAGAAAGGAATGGGAAGAGCAATAAAAATGCTTCTCAATCCGGTGCGAAAGGCAAGAATCAGGACATGTCCAAGGTGAAGTGCTTTCACTATCACCAACAGGGACAATACCCCACTAATTGTCCACAGAAGAAGAAAAATAATTAGGCTGATGGATCTGCAGCTGGAGAGGCATTAGCCTCACATTTTGAGCTGGATTTTTCATTGATCGCATGCTTGGTCTCAAGTATGATGGGTTTAGTGTTGTTTCTTGACAGTGGTGCATCTTTTCATATGACCAGAGACAAAGATTTGTTCAGTGATCTGGATGAGAAGGATCTTGGAGTGCACATCGAGATGAGTGATGATGGTAGATACACTGTGACTGGTATCGGGACCATTTCCTTTGACAGGGAGTCTATAAAACCTTTCATATTGAAGGATGTCATGCATGTTCCAAGATTGAAGAAGAATATTATCTCTGTGGTGATGTTGGAAGAAAAGGGATATGATGTTGTCTTTAGCAAGGGAAAGGCTTTCCTGCGTAGTAAGGAAACTCGTGAAACTCGGAGGATAGGGGTTCGAGTTAAGAACCTTTATCAATTGCAGGCAAATGGTTGTGCAGCAATGGCAGGCAAAGCAGAAGGAGTGGTGAGCCGGGATGAGGGCGAACTATGGCACAGGAGATTAGGCCATCTTCACCATGGTGCTTTGAAAATTTTGCAGTAGATTTCTACTGGGCTTTCCAAAGGTACACTTGCGCAGTCTGATCAGTGCAAGGGATGTACTTTGGGAAAATTTGTGAAAGCCACCTTTCATGAGAAGGATAGTTGTGCCACGATGATCCTTGAGAGAATTCACACAAACGTGTGTGCACCTTTCTCATTAGCTTCGATAGCAAAGCACAGGTATTATGTGATCTTTGTTGATGATTTTTCTCGTAAGTGTTGGATCTTCTTCATGCAGAAGAATAGCAAGACATACTCAAAGTTCTGTGAGTTCAAGGCACTGGTTGAGAAAGAATCAGGGAAGCAGGTGAAGGCTCTTAGGAGCGAAAATGGTGGTGAATTCATCTTTGGCAAATTCAAGGACTTTTGCAGTGCAAAAGGAATTCGAAGAGAGCTCATAGCGCCTCATAACCCACATCAGAATGGGGTCGCGGAGCGAAAGAACAGAATGATTGTGGGTGTTTCATGGGAAATTTTGCATGATCAAGGCCTTCCCATACACTTGTGGGATGAAGCTTGAAATACTGTGGTTTATGTGCAAAACTATTGTCCTCACAGAGTGCTTGGCATGAGTACACACAAGGAGGCATTTTCTGGTAAGAAGCCTGATATTTCTCATTTCAAGATTTTTGGCTCACCTGTTTACATTCATGTGACAAAGGATGCCAGGAAGAAGCTGGAGCCAACCGCAGAGGTTGGGATATTTGTGGGGTACACTGATACACCCCACAACTATTGTGTGTATTTTCCAGACAGACAGAAGACTTTTGTGCAACGGGATATCAAATTTCATGAGGAGAAAGCCATGAAGTGTTCTCTTGAGAGGGAGCCACACTTGCATGCAGATGAGGAGCTATTAGTTCCTAAGGATGAGCCTCAGGATGTGGATCAGCCACAAGAGGAGGTTCATGGAGTGGAAGAAACCACTCATGCAACACCGACCATCAGAGGGCGAAAGCGCACTACGGAAGCTGAGCGACTGAATCAGGATGCAGAGAAGATTGTAGGAGCACCTACATCACAGGGCAGACAGAGAAAGTCACCTGATCGATATACTGGATACATGGCTCTGATGAGCAAGTGTATCTTGACAAAACCATCCTCTTTTGAGGAAGTTGTGGAGGACCCTGCATGGGTAGATGCCATGGTGGAAGAGTATGATTCGATTGTCAGAAATAGTGCATGGGAGAGTGTCCCAAGGCCAAAAGGGAAATCAGTGGTAGGTTTGAGATGGATCTACAAAGTGAAGCAAGCTACTGATGGGAGCGTCGAGAAGTACAAGGCAAGATTTGTTGTCCATGGCTTCTCACAAATTGAGGGGATTGACTATGAGGAAACCTTTGCACCTGTCGCAAGGTATTATTCCATACGAAGCATCCTATCTCTCTCAGCGCAGATGGGGTGGCACATTCATCAGATGGATGTGAAGACTACATTCCTCAATGGAGTGATTGAGGAGGAGGTGTACATAGAGTAGCCCCAAGGTTTCGAGATCTTCAGCAGCGAGTTGCATGTGTGCAGGCTCAAAAGAGTGTTGTATGGGCTGAAACAATCACCTCGTGCTTGGTACACATGGATAGACAGTTATTTCACCGGTCTTGGATTCACCAAGAGTGAGGTGGATTCGAACCTATACCAGGTTGTGGTGGACGGTAAGTTGCTGATCATTGTACTTTATGTAGATGATTTTATTTTGACGGGTCATGAATAGTTGATACTCTCATGCAAGGCTGATCTTGCAAAAGAGTTTGAGATAAAGGACTTGGGCCTCCTTCATTATTTCCTGGGATTGGAAATTTGGCATCGTAGTGATGGACTGTTTGTGTCTCAAGGCAAGTATGCCCGACAGATACTAGAGAAGTTCAACATGCATGGTTGCAAGCATATCGGCACTCCTCTTCCTGGTGGTTAGAGGAAACAGGATGCTACATTGGCAGAGGTAGTGGATGCCACTATTTACCGACAGTTGGTGGGATCGCTTATGTATCTAGCCAATACACGACCTGACGTATGCTATGCTGTTAAACAGCTTTCACAAGCTACGGTTAAGCCTACCAAGCTCTTTTGGAAGGTGGGAAAGCATGTATTGAGATATCTCAGAGGCACATCGAGATATGGATTATGGTACAGATAGTCGGATGAGGTGAAGCTGCATGGCTTCACGGATGCAGATTGGGGAGGGAGCCCAACGAACAGAAAGAGCACATCTGGAGGGATTTTTAGTATCGGGTTGACAACATTTTCTTGGTACAGAAGGAAGCAGAGATATGTGGTACTCAGTTTAGCAGAGGCCGAGTACATGGCAGTGAGTTTGGCTGCATGCGAGGCTATATGGATGAGGAAGATCCTGGTCGGGTTGTTCGGCTCACACTTAGATCCTACTGTGATATATTGTGATAATCATATTTGCATCAAAATCTCGGTTAATCCAGTATTCCATGATAGATCTTAACACATTGACATCCGTTATCATCATATCAGAGATTGTGTGCAGTAGAAGATCATGTTACTTTCTTACATTCCTACGGAGGATCAGGATGCTGATATCTTGATGAAGGCGCTCACCAGGAGCAAATTAGAATACCATAGAGGCAAGATCAGGGTGGCAGATAATCCCTATCTTGTTGAGAGGGAGTGTTGAGATTGCAACAAGATGATGAGCTTAGTGGAAAGAAATTGCCTTCACTAAGTGGGCCCGCAGGCTATTTTTGGCGCAAGTTTATTTTTAGACTATGTCTATTTTTAGACATGTCGATCATATTCTATGAGTTGCATGATGATATTTGTGGATGGTTGGTCAAGTTGGAAAAAATATATGGACTTCTATTTTTATACATATTGGGCGGAATCTATTTTTAGATTTCCAGTCTAAAAATAGATATGTCGAATATTATTAGCTCTTAATAATATTTGGACTATAAACATTATCTTGTTATCTTGGAGCACCTCAGTTAACTGCACAGATGTGGCACAGGAGCTGACAGAAGGAATTACGCTATTCCTGAGGGTTAAGTGGAGCTATTGCATGGAGACTTCAGTTAGAACTCATGTGACAGAGTTTGGTGGAGTTAGTAGAAGTAGTTGGTGGATTTGTGTTCAGTTTAACTTAGTTAGACACAGTTGAGCTAGTTGTATCTAGTCTAACTGTTTGATACACTAGTGAGAGTGGTGTGAATTAAATATTAATTAATTCACTAAATATTAACTCATTAATCAATTGAAGAATACATCAGTTAACTACAGTGCATGGACAGTTTCAGTGGAGACCAGTGGAGAGGTAGGTGAAAGAGTAGTGTGACTATCAGTTGTGACTATACTGGTGCATGAGGTTGCACCACACATTGATGGAGATGCCAATGAGGATTGCGCAGTGCAAGCCAGGTGGTTTTGAGTTCATTCAGAGCCCATATTCAGCAGGGATTGCGCAGTAGAGGCAAGCTAGCAGGTGGCAGAGATCGGTGCATGGGATTTTCTAGAACAGACCTGATTAGTGTGTAGCAATTGGAGATTGTACTGAGAGCTTGTGAGAAGATTTGTATGATGATTGTTACATGATCTCTATGACATATATTATACAGATAGCTGGGGGTTTTCAACTTTAATCTTTCCCATAAATCACTGTGTTCATGTGTGATTTTTTATGGTTTTAATGTGTGCATGCAATTGATTTAATTTCCGCATATAATGATCAATGGCGGAATATATTTTGTATTGTGCATGAAGTCAAATAGTGTGTGATCAGGTGAATATTAGACATATAACATATTAGTTATATAATTTCTACATGGTATCAGAGCGATATTGATCATTGGAGCAATTACAAATCATTGAAGCTGTTGAGTTTTGTGCTGGTGGAATTTGAATTTGCAGTAGTGTTTTCTTGGTGTCGAAGTTGAGATGTCTTTCAATGGATTGCGATTGGAGTATGCCCTTGAGGGCAGCTCAAATTATATTTCATGGAAGGACAGGATGGAGGCGTTGCTGGAGGATAATGGGTTGAAGGATTTCATAGATGCAGAAATTCCAAAACCTGCTTCTAGTGATGCTACCGCACTTGACGCATGGCAAAAGAAGACAACAAAATGTCGAAGAATTATGTTGGAAGGTGTGAAGGATCACATAGTGTCCAACCTTCATGGTAAATCTTTTCCATTCTTGATGTGGAAATATTTAATAGACTTGTTCCAAAGCAAGAGCGACCAGAGGAAGTTGGTGCTCAAGGATAAACTCAAGAAAATAAAAATGGAGAAGGGCGAGAGTATACCCAAGTACCTCACGAAGTTTGCCCAGTGCAGGGATGAGTTGGGAAGTGTGGGGTTTACTGTAGATGAAGAGGACTTGGTGAGCTTGTCTCTCCTTAGGCTTCCAAAGAGTTGGCATTCCTATGAGGACTCTGTCAATGGTCAAGAGAAACTACAAGGATGGGAGTGACTTTGGTCGGATCTTGTGCAGGAGGACATAAGGTAGAGTACCAGGGATAGTTCTTCATCGAAGAATGAAGATGAAGAAAATTTCACTTTGGCTACCAAATCAAGGAAGGGGAATAGCAAGAAAAAAATTTCTCAATCCGGTGTGAAAGGAAAGAAGCAGGACATGTCCAAGGTGAAGTTCTTTCACTGTCACCAACACGGACATTACGCCATTAATTGTCCACAGAAGAAGAAAAATAAGTAGGCTGCTGGATCTGCAGCTGGAGAGGCCTCAGCCTCGCATTTTGAGCTGGATTTTTCACTAATCGCATGCTTGGTCTCAAGTATGATGGGTTCAGTGTGGTTTCTTAACAATGGTGCGTCTTTTCATATGACCGGAGACAAATATTTGTTCAGTGATCTGGATCAGAAGGATCTTGGAGTGCACATCGAGATGGGCGATGATGGTAGATACAGTGCGACTGGTATCAAGACCATTTCCTTTGAGAGGGAGTCTAGCAAAAATTTCATATTGAAGGATGTCATGCATGTTCCAGGATTGAAGAAGAATCTTATCTCTGTGGCGATGTTGGAAGACAAGGGATATGATGTTGTCTTTAGCAAGGGAAAGGCTTTCCTGCGCAGTAAGGCAACTGGTGAAACCCGAAGGATAGGGGTTCGAGTTAAGAACCTTTATCAATTGCAGGTAGATGGTTGCGCAGCAATGGTAGGAAAAGCAGAAGGAGTGGTGAGTCGGGATGAGGGCGAACTATGGCACAGGAGATTGGGCCATCTTCACCATGGCGCTTTGAAAATTTTGTAGCAGATTTCTACCATGCTTCCAAAAGGTACACTTGTGCAGTTAGATTAGTGCAAGGGATGTACTTTGGGAAAATTTGTGAAAGCCACCTTTCATGAGAAGGATAGTCACACCACGACGATCCTTGAGAGAATTCACACAGACATGTGTGCACCTTTCTCAGTAGCTTCAAGAACAAAGCACATGTATTATGTGATCTTTGTTGATGATTTTTCTTGTAAGTGCTGGATCTTCTTCATGTAGAAGAAGAGAGAGACATACTCAAAGTTCTGTGAGTTCAAGGCACTCTTTGAGAAAGAATCGAGGAAGCAGGTGAAGGCTCTTAGGAGCGACAATGGTGGTGAATTCATCTCTGTCAAATTCGAGGACTTTTGCAGTGCATAAGGAATTCAAATAGAGCTCATAGCACCTCATAACCCACAGCAGAATGGGGTTGCGGAGCGAAAGAACAGAATGATTGTGGGTGCTGCACAGGCGATGTTGCATGATCAAGGCCTTCCCATACACTTATGGGCTGAAGATTGCAATACTGCGGTTTATATGAAAAACCATTGTCCTGATAGAGTACTTGGCAGGAGTACACCCGAGGAGGCATTTTCTGGTAAGAAGCCTGATATTTCTCATTTGAAGATTTTTGGCTCACCTGTTTACATTCTTGTGACGAAGGATGCTAGGAAGAAGCTAGAGCTGACCGCAGAGGTTGGGATATTTTTGGGGTACACTGATACACCCCACAACTATCGTGTTTATTTTCCAGACAATCGGAATACTGTTGTGGACGGGATATCAAATTTCATGAGGAGAAATCCATGAAGTGTTCGCTTGAGAGGGAGCCACACTTGCATGCAGATGAGGAGCTATTAGTTCCTAAGGATGAGCCTCAGGATGTGGATCAGTCACAAGAGGAAGTTCATGGAGTGGAATAAACCACTCATGTAGCACAAACCATCAAAGTGCGAAAGCGCACTACAGAAGTTGAGCCACTGAATCAAGATGCAGAGAAGATTGTAGGAGCACCTACATCACAGCGCAGACAGAGACAGTCACCTGACTGATATATTGGATAGATGGCTCTGATGAGCAAGTGTATCATGACACAACCATCCTCTTTCGAGGAAGCTGTGGAGGACCCTGCATGGGTAGATTCCATGGTGGAAGAGTATGATTCGATTGTTAGAAATAGTGCATGGGAGATTGTCCCAAGGCTGGAAGGGAAATCATTGGTAGGTTCAAAATGGATCTACAAAGTGAAGCAAGCTACTGATGGGAGCGTCGAGAAGTACAAGGCAATATTTGTTGCCCAGGGCTTCTCACAGATTGAGGGGATCGACTATGAGGAAACCTTTGCACCTGTCGCAAGTTATTCTTCCATACGGAGCATCCTAGCTCTCTCAGCGCAGATGGGGTGGCACATTCATTAGATGGATGTAAAGACTGCATTCCTCAATAGAGTGATTGAGGAGGAGGTGTACATAGAGTATCCCAAAGGTTTTGAGATCTTCAGCAGCGAGTCACATGTGTGCAGGATCAAAAGAGCATTGTATGGGCTGAAATAAGCACCTCGTACTTGGTACACATGGATAGACAATTATTTCACCAGTCTTGGATTCACCAAGAGTGAGGTAGATCCGAACCTATACCAGATTGTGGTGGAGGGTAAGTTGTTGATCATTTTACTTTATGTAGATGATTTGATTTTGACGGGTGATGAACAGTTGATACTCTCATGCAAGGCTGATCTTGCAAAAGAGTTTGAGATGAAGGACTTGGGCCTCCTTCATTATTTCCTAGGATTGGAAATTTGGCAGCGTAGTGATGGATTGTTTGTGTCTTAAGGAAAGTATGCCCAAGAGATACTGGAGAAGTTCAACATTCATGGCTGCAAGCCTATTGACACTCCTCTTCCTGGTCGTTGGAGGAAAGAGGATGCTACATCAGCAAAGGTAGTGGATGCCATTGTTTACCGACACTTGGTGGGGTTGCTTATGTATCTAGTCAATACACGACCTGACATATGCTATGCTATTAACCAGCTTTCACAAGCTATGGTTAAGCCTACCAAGCTCTTTTGGAAGGCGGGGAAGCATGTATTGAGATATCTCAGAGGCACATTAGGATATGGATTATGGTACAGACAGTCAGATGAGGTGAAGCTGCATGTCTTCACAGATGCAGATTGGGAAGGGAGCCCAACGGACAGAAAGAGCACATCTGGAGGGATTTAATTATCGGGTCGATACCAGTTTCTTGGTACAGCAGGAAGAAAATATATGTGGCACTCAGTTCAGCAGAGGCCGAGTACATGGTAGCGAGTTTGGCTGCATGCGAGGCTATATGGATGAGGAAGATCCTGGTCGGGTTGTTTGGCTCACACTTAGATCCTACTGTGATATATTGTGATAATCAAAGTTGCATAAAACTCTTGGTTAATCCAGTATTTCATGATAGATCTAAACACATTGACATCCGGTATCATCATATCAGAGATTGTGTGCAACGGAAGATCATGTTACTTTCTTACATTCCTATGGAGGATCAGGATGTTGATATCTTGACGAAGGCGATCACCAGGAGAAAATTTGAATACCATAGAGGCAGGATCAGGGTGACAGATAATCCCTATCTTGTTGAGAGGGAGTGTTGAGATTGCAACAAGATGATGAGCTTAGTGGAAAGAAGTCTCCTTCACTAAGTGGGCCCGCAGGCTATTTTTGGCGCAAGTCTATTTTTAGACATGTCGATCATATTCTATGAGTTGCATGATGCTATTTGTGGATGGTTGGTCAAGTTGGAAAAAATAGATGGACTTCTATTTTTAGACATATTGGGCGGAATCTATTTTTAGATTTCCAGTCTAAAAATAGATATGTCGAATATTATTAGCTCTTAATAATATTTGGACTATAAACATTATCTTATTCTCTCGGAGCACTTCAGTTAAGTGCACAGATGTGGCACAGGAGCTGACAGAAGGAATTACGCTATTCCTGAGGGTTAAGTGGAGCTATTGCATGGAGACTTCAGCTAGAACTCATGTGACAGAGTTTGGTGGAGTTATTGAGGTAGTTGGTGGAGTTGTGTTCAGTTTAACTTAGTTAAACATAGTTGAGCTAGTTGTATCTAGTCTAACTGATTTATACACTAGTGAGAGTGGTGTGAATTAATTATTAATTAATTCACTAATTATTAACTCATTAATCAACTGAAGAATACATCAGTTAACTACAGTGCATGGACAGTTTCAGTGGAGACCAGTGGAGAGGTAGGTGAAAGAGCAAGTAGGCTATCAGTTGTGAGCATAGTGGTGCATGAGTTTGCACCACACATTGATGGAGATGCCAATGAGGATTGTGCAGTGCAAGCCAGGTGGTTTCGAGTTCATTCAGAGCCCATATTTAGCAGGGATTGTGTAGTAGAGGCAGGCTAGCAGGTGGCAGATATCGGTGCATGGGATTTGTTAGATCGGACCTTATTAGTGTGTAGCAATTGGAGATTGTACTAAGAGCTTGTGAGAAGCTTTGTATGATGATTTTTACATGATCTTGATGACATATATTATACATATAGTTGGGGTTTTTCAGCTTTAAGCTTTCCCATAAATCATTGTGTTCATATGTGTGAATTTTTATGGTTTTAATGTGTGCATGCAATTGATTTAATTTCCGCATATAATGATAAATGGTGGAATATATTCTGTATTGTGCGTGAAGTCAAATAGTGTGTGATCAGGTGAATATTAGACATATAACATATCAGTTATATAATTTCTACACTCAAAACTTTAGTTAAAATTTGAAGGAGTAAAAAAAATAAGGATATGGTATGGAGAGATAAATTGCCACAACCATCACCATACTCCCTAGGCATGGACTAATAATAATCAGCACATAAAGGTTCTATTACCTAAGTTTATATAATTTGTGGATGGAAAACATGCGAAAAATGCATGAAATTATTGAAGTCATGTCCAAATTCAGGGAACCTTCCTAGATCATCATATGTTTGTGTGGTTTGAAAATTTTCCAAACTCTTAGTTCTCAAATTGGACCTTCGATTTTTATGTATGTTTGTGTGGTGCAAAGTGGTTCATCGAACTGGTAATTGTTTCAGGTTGGACTGATGACCTACATATGATAAATAATAGTGCAAATCCAAGGATCAATCCCTCTCTTGTCTTACTCTATTGGTAACACCCAATCACCTTCCCTCTGGTGCCCCCTTCTTGCTTGATTTTTTCCATCCATGGTTTCTATGCAAATCCAAGAGTATCCCCTTCCTTCCTATATATATTCCCCCTCTACTCTTTGTGACACCCATTGGCCTTCCTTCTCATCTTTGTGACACACCCTTCGTCTTCCCTCTCGTCCCTCTTCTTGCGCGATTGTTTCTGCCCATGGATTTCCCTCATAATCCCAATGGAAATGTTATTGACATCGATATTGGAACCACTTATAGTTTTATGGGTGTTTGGTATGGTAATCATGACAAAGTGGATATCATTCCCAATGAACAAGGGAATCAGAACACTCCCTCCATGGTTTCCTTCACACAAAATGAACATCTCATCGGAGATCCTGCAAAAGATCAAGTTGCTTCCAACTCTGCGAACAAAGTTTTTGATGCCAAAAGGTTGATCGAGAGGCATTTATTTGATTCATTTTTCCAAGCTGACAAGAGCCTTTGGCCTTTATCTATTGTTTTCAGATCTAATGACAAGTCCTTGATCCAAGTAACTTTGAAGGGAGAAGAGAAAATTTTTACAACCGAGGAAATATTTTCAATGGTATTGTTTCACATGAAAGAAAATGCCCAAGCATACCTAGGCCGTCAAGTGAATAAATTTGTCATTACCATTCCCGCTTACTATAACGATTCTTAGAGGCAAGCCACTAAGGATGTCAGCAAGATAGCAGGTTTTGATGTGTTACAAATATTGAACAAGACTGTTGTTGCAATTTCATATGGATTTGAATGGAAATAGTATACATCAGAGGATGGCGATAACATCCTCGTCTTCGATTTGGGTGGAGGAACATTTGATGTTGTTGTTCTTAATATCAAGAAGCACAAAATCGAAGTGTAGTAATTCGAAGGAGACACCCATCTGTGAGGTGAGGATTTTGAAAATAGAATGGTGAACCATTTTGTGCAGGAATTTGAAAGGAAATACAAAATCAACATCTCTTCAAATGCAAGAGCGCTTAGGAGGCTTCACAGTGCCAAGAGAGAGTTTTCTTCCTCTCTAGAGATCATTGTTGAAGTATCCTGTCTCTATGAAGACCAAGACCTTTATTCCGAAATAAGGAGAGAAAAGTTTGAGAAGATTAACATGTATCTATTTGAAAAATGCAATTAAATTCTTGGCAAGTGCTTAGAGGATACATGAATGGGTAAAAGCCAAATTGACAAACTTGTGTTGGTGGTGGGTTCTACAAAAATACCCAAAGTGCAGGAGTTGCTTAAATCTTTCTTTGATGACCAAAAGAAGTTGTGTAACTCTGTCCATCCTGATAAATATCTAGCTTATGTTGCTTCTGTGTAGGATGATATGTTGAATGTCGATAACACAACAAACCTAATACTTCGAGATATCAATCCCCTTGAACATAGGAACTCGAATAGATAATGGTATCATGAGATTATTGGTCCCTAGAAATACACAAATTCTAGTTAAAAGGGAGCTCCCATATGTGACTATAGAGGAAAATCAGGAAGCAGTACCAATATACCTGTATGAAGGGGAAAGGCCTAATATCAAAGACAATCATCTTTTGGTAATATTTTTTTTGAAGGGACTTTCGCATGGACCTAGAGGCCATGTCAAAATCATGATGGGTATAGAGATCAATGCAAACGAAATTGTGAAGGTGTGAGCAGAGCATAAGAAAAGTGGTATGAAAGAGACGATGATTATGAAAAATGACAATAGTAGGTTGGGCGATGATGATATTTCCAAAATGATTACAGAGGTAGAGAAACTCAAAATTGAAGATCAATTGTGGAAGGAAACAACGGAATTGAGGAATGCACTGGATGACTATATATACAATATGAGGACAAGATTGAATAAAGAAAAACTAAGGGGAAATATGGATAATATATATGTTGAAAATATCGAAGAAAGTCTTGATGGGCCATGTGAATGCATCAATGAAAATGAGAATGCACAAAACGATGAATTAGTAAAGAAAATGGAGCATCTTAAAAGGCTCGGTAAATATTTTGAAGAAAAATAGACAGGAGTATTGGAAAGGCAGAAGATTAGAGGAACAAAATCACACAAATAATTCACACACAATAACACACAAGTTGTAGCTCTTCAATTGATCACACAAACTTTAATCTAAATACAATGAACTCGGTGAAGGGTATTTAAACCTTTTCGGCTAACGAATCTCCTAATATAACTTGACATGCACCCACTTATTAAATTCATCTATCACATAAATCGACTTGAATCAACACTCACTTAAATGGCTCTCTAAATATAGTTAAATTTCCATGCAAGATTTAATTAGCTATTTTAACAGTCCCCCTTAATTACGGTTGCTTATCTAAAACATGACTCATGAAAACTCAAACATGCCTACTTGTCTATGTCTCACCTAAGCTTACCACACCCAAGTTTTTTTTGTGAAACTCAAACACATATTTTTCTAATAGCTTTGTAAATATTTCAGCCAATTGACCACTCGACTTACAAGGCTTCAAGTGAACTTCTCCATTGCTCACAAGTTCTTCCCTAATAAAGTGATATCTAGTACAAATATGCTTGCTCTTTTGATGAAACACACTATTCTTGGAGAGTGCAATCATTGAGGTGTTGTCACAATATATTTTTGCTAATCCTTGTTGTTTCTGCTCGAGTCCATCCAATACTCTTCTTAACCATACTACTTGACATGCTACTGATTTTGCTGCTACATATTTTGCTTTTGTTGATGATAGTGTCACGATAGGCTACTTCTTATATTCCCATGCTATCACATCTAAACCAAGATGGAACACATAACCATATGTTCTCTTCCTATCATCCAAACTAAATGAACAATCACTATCTGTAAATCCAATCAAATATTTACTTTTGTACTTGGATACATTATGCCACAATATCTAGTTCTTGCTATGTATCTCATAATTCTTTTTCTTGCTCTCCATTGTGTGTATTTTGGAGTATCCATAAATCTGGAAATCAAACTCACTCCTTGCATAATATCCACTCTTGTAGCTGTGAGATACATGAGGCTTCCACCCAATCTTTTGAATAGAGTTGGATTGGCATATGATCCTTCATCATCCTTACTTAACTTTGTACCTGTTGCAACTGGTGTAGGTACAGTTTTGCAATTATCCATCCTGAATATTTTCAGCAAATCTCTAGTATATTTATTTTGGAAAATAAAGATTCCTTTTTGAGATTGCCCAAATTATATGCCAAGAAAATATTTCATGAGACCAAGATCTGTCATCTCAAATTATTTCATCATGGCTACTTTAAATTCATTTAACTCAAGATTGCTTGTAAAAATCATGTCATCAACATATAAGAAAATAATCAAAATTTGTCCATGCTCATTTACCTTTGCGTTTAAGGCAGGCTCATTGTTTCTTCTTGCAAAATCCATTATTAATCATGTAGTTTTCGACTTTGTTATACCAAGCTCTAGGTGCTTGCTCCAGTCCATAGAACGCTTTCTTCAACCTATACACTTTTTTTTACTTTTCCTTCAACTTCATAACCTGGAGGCTGTTGTACATAAAATTTCTTCTTCTAGAATTCCATTCAAGAAGGTTGATTTCACATCCATCTAATCTACTTTCCACTTTTTTTGAGTTGTTGTGGCTATAACTTCTCTTATAATATCCAATATGGCTACCAGAGCAAACATTTCTCCAAAATCTATTCCTGGTTGCTGCAAGAATCCTTTTCCTACAAGTCTTGCTTTAAATATGTCAATTTCACCTTTCTCATTCAACTTTGTCTTGTACACCCACTTCACATCAATTAAGTTTTTATCCTTTGGCAAATTAACCAAATCCCATGTATCATTCTTTTCAATAGCTTCAATTTCTTCACCCATGGCTTGCACCCAATTTACATCTTTGATTGCTTCTTAAAAGGAACAAGGTTGGAATGAAAACAATGAAACATTTTAACTAACATCCAAATCATCATAAATATCTTTTAGAATTCTCATCTTTCTCTTACCATTGCTTTATTCGTCACCTGATTGGCTACTGGGAGAATTCTGGTCTGTTGATCTGCTTGAAGATCCATGCTGCCCCGAAAATCTTGGAGTCCTTGTTGGCGTGACTCTATTTGTTGTTTGTTCTTTTGATTATTGTTGTTCCTTATCTGCTACATCATCCTCTTCCATAAATGGTGCTTGTGCATCAATTGTTTTGTCTACAATCCCATTCTATGATTCTTGTTCTTTAAACACAACATCTCTGCTAATTATGGTCTTGTTCATGATAGAGTTATACAATTTGTAAGCTTTTGATTGCTCACTATAATCGGTAAATATGAATTTTTCACTTTTATCATCAAGTTTTACTCTTATCTTTTTAGGTACATGTGCATAGGCTACATATACAAAAAATTTGAGATGAGATACACTACATGACATACTTGACCATGCTTCTTCTGGTACTCTATTCATCACACTCTTTTTAGGTGATATGTTTATCACATAAACAACACATGCAACTCCTTCTGCCCAATCATCATTAGAAAAGTTTCTTCCTTTCAAAAGTCTCATCATCATGTTCATAATTTTTTTGTTCTCTCTCTGCTACACCATTCTGTTGCAGTGTGTACCTAGTTGTAAACTATCTCATGATTCCATGTTGTTTGTATTACTCATGGAATGCCTTCAAATCCCATTGTCCACCATGATCTTTGATCTATCGATCACTTTGGTTCTCTATTAAGGATTTGAATTCTTTGAAATTTTCAAAAGTTTTATACTTTTGGTTCAAGAAGTAAATGCAAGTCTTTCTACTATAGTCATCAATAAAAGTGACGAAGTAACAACTTCCACCAATCGATTGCATCATCATAGGTCCACACAAGTCTGTATACACCAACTCAAATGGTTTCTTTGCTCTGTATGGAACTCGCTCTGGAAAAATTTTAGAGTGTTTATTTCCCAATATGAAACAATCACAAGTACTAGCAGGTTATTTGATGGGAGGTAATCCTCTGACCATCTGTTTATGTTGCAACAATCTTAAACCAAAAAATTGCAAGTGTCCAAACTGAAAGTGCCATAACCAGTAATAATTAGAACATGTAACGATAAATTAACTGAATTGATCATTGTAATTCATATTTAGAGGAAAGATTTTGTTCCTATTCATCTGCACCTTTACTATCAGTCTCTTGCTTGGGGGATTGTCATAAATAAAACACTCTTTTCCCTGAAAGATAACTTTGTATCATTTTTGCGTCAATTGACCAACACTTATCAAATTATGTTTAAGACCACATAATATGCCTCTGAGATTGTCTTTGGCTTCCCCTTCTTGGTTAGAAGTTTGACCACTCCTTTTCGATAAACATCGATAATCTTTTCAGTCCCCAAATTTACCTCTGTCTTCACAGATTGATCCAAATTTGCAACCAAACTCTTGTTGCCTATCATGTGGTTATCGCAACCACTGTCTAATAGCCACAAATTATTAGACAGTTCATGCATGTTATGACAATCTAAAAACATGGAGTTATTATTCTTTGTACTAACATTAGCTCTCTGGTTTCCTTTATCAACTATCTTCTTCTTGCAATCACGAGCATAGTGACCAAATTTATTGCAATAATAACATCCCACCTTTGATTTTTCAAACCTTTGATTATTGTTGAAGTTTCTCATGCTGCTTCCACTTTCATGTTCATGCTCTTCTCGACCATCTCTCTAACCACCATATATTCTAACTCGTCATCTGCCTCTCAATCTACTTCTGCCTCCACCTCTTGAAATAGAAACCTACCTTTTGAAAGCAGTTTCTAGAGTGGAATCATTATTTCTGTATATCCTTGCTTCATGCGATAGAAGTGATCTCATCAAATGTCAGTGTTTCCAAATCCTTGGCTTCTTCTATGGTTGTTGCCACAACATCAAACTTGGTATACAAAGATCTACAAAACTTCTCAATCACTGTTTGATATTTAATATCTTGACCACAAATTTTTAACTGATTTACGACAAACATGGCCTGATTCATGAAATAATCATTGTCCTATGTCTCCATCATTTGCATACTTTCGAAATATCTTTTATTATTCTGCAATTTAACAATATTTACTTTGGCCATACCTCGATAGCTTGTTGCCAAAGTTTCCCATGTTGTTTACTAAAGACGTAATCATAATCTTCTCGAACACTACTCGGTCCACTCCCTGCTGGATAAGCAACAATGCTTGTGCATTCTTCCTTTTGTATTTCTTCCATTGTTCCCTATTTGCATTAGTGAGAGCTCGTTCTTTTGCTTCACTCTGAGGTTCTGAAAACCCAAACTTGACATGATCCAAAACATCACGTGCCTTCAATGTGGTCTCCATATTAATGGCCCACACATTATAATCCTTCCCTGTGAAAGGATGAAGTTGTGGCAGAAAACTCGATGTTGCCATCTTTCTTCAAAAAATTTCACTTCTCTTATAAAACCCTAAATTTCTTTTTTTATAAGCTTTGTAAAGCTAAAAAAAGAAACCTTATAATAAAACCCTAATTTTTATTTTATATAAAAAATATTTTATATGAAACCATTTTCAAAAATCAATATAATATATTAACTAAAAACGTCCTTTTAACTCACATCCTTTATGAAATATTTTTGAATAAATCAAACCTTGAAATAACTTACTCCTTACCATGCGTACACTAACGCGTCATGGATTCAGGGACTTTGTGTGTTAACGCTCTCCATGGTATTGTTGTGCACGTGCTAACTCTGCCCATAATGCACAAAAATTCGAAGGAACTCGCGTGCCTTTTGTAACGTGGTTCTTTGTTGGACCGACTAGCATTATAACACTCTAACTATAACTTCATAGAGGTGTTATAGCTTCAAACAAAAAAAAAAAATTCTCCTCTCACACATGGATTATTGTTGATCCGCTCTTTTTAGCTCTTTGTAACCTTGCTCTGATACCAATTTGTTGGAAAGATAGAAGAGTAAAAGCACAAAATCACACAAATAATTCGCATCCAATAACACATGAGTCGCGGATCTTCTATTGATCACACAAACTTCAATCTAAATACAATGAACCTGGTGAAGGGTAATTAAACATTTTTGGCTAACTACTCACCTAATATAACTTGACATGCACACAATTACCAAATTCATCTATCACATAACTCAACTTTACTCAAAGCTCAACCCTCTAAATATAGTTAAATTTCCATGCGAGAGTTAATTAGTTGTTTTAACAAAAAACCCAAAGCCTAAGCTTATACAACATGACATCCAACAAGCAATGGTAACTTTGCCTGTGCTCACGTTTCAATGAAGGTACCAAATTTGCAGTAAAAATGCCCCTATACAAACCAACTCTCAAGTTGAGTGAAATTTATATTACATTTTCCAGTTTTCTAAATCATTTATTTATGTTTCTTGTTATATAAAAATAGTTACTTATCTATCTACTTAGAAAATGGAGGATGTTAAGGATGAATTGGTAAAGAAAATGGAGCATGTTAAAAGCCTGTGTAAATATTCCAAATAAAAGTAGATAGAACCCGAAGCATGAGCTTATGTGGCATGGCATCCAACAGGTATGGTAGCTTTGCCCACGCTCATTGGAATCACCAAATCTGCAGAAGAAGATGCCCAAGTACAAAGTAGCTGTCAAGTTTGAGTGAAATTTATATTATATTTTATAGTTTGCTGAATCATTTTTGTATGGTTTCTTGTTATATAAAAATAGACAATAGTTTCTGGTTATATAAAACATAGTTTTTTATTATATCTATTTAGTTGGGAATTAGGTTTAATTTCAAATTAATATGTGTTATAAGAAATGAGTTTTGATTTTTTAATTTGTGGTATTGATAAGATGTAGTAATACAAGAAACTTTATTTACAAAGATATAAATAAGTCATGATATTATAAAAAAAAATATAATTACAAATTAAAAATTTATAATAAATCTCAATTATTAAAAATATTGGTATTACCTTTTTTTAATATATATATATATATATATATATATATATATATATAACTAATAATTTTTTTTAATAATTAATAACAAAAATAATAATTTAAAATAAATTTATAATTTAATTGTAAAAGAGTAAACATTTTTAAATTTCTGGCTTAACATTATCACTGCACTATATTAATATGTATTCTCTCGGTCGAGTCCTTCCCGAATCGCGACACACGGGATTTTTACTCATGAAGTTAACGAAGTCCTCTCTTAAATCTTTAGAAATGTAGCTGCTGCGAAAAGAAAAAATTCTCTGGATGGATATCAATTCGTCAAAATTACTGTGCAGAAAGTTTTATTCTATTGCGTTGATTAAATTAAGTATTTACTTTCAAGGAAGGAAAGGTAGATGACGGTGCAGTTTCAAGTTTGCGATGTAGGGTTTCAATGTGCTGCCAATATTAGTCTTTTTACAAATATATTTTGCTTTTCAAATGTTCGGTATAGGCATCACGGTTTGCAAATTAAAGAATATGGTTTGCTTTATTTTACATAAGAGCTATTTTATTTTTTTGAAGTGACACAAAGTTATGGTGGCATAGAAGTGTTATTTTATGGTTTCATAGAAGTGTTTTGAAATACTTTTAGAAAGGGTGCTCTATAATACATTAATTAGTGTGTATTGAGAGGTGCAAATTAAATTTTGGAAATGGGGAATGTGGAAAACAATAATAAAGTGAAATATATGAAAATTTTAGTTTCTATATATATTTTTAAAAATGTAATAGGAGATGAAATTGAAAAGAAAAGTTACATTAACATAATTGTCATAGAATTTATTTGAAAAATATTTATGACAAAATCAAATTCTTCAAACCTTGTAATTTATCAAAAATATATTCACAATTTTGTATTAATTTTTTTAACAAAATTCCCTAATGCATATCAATTGAGTTTCTGCTTGTATGTGGGATGATGTTTGTCTGGAATGCTTTTGAGTGCACCAAAATTGTAGCTACTTCTTATATTTTTTTATTTTTAGTTTAATGGAAAAAAATAAAATAATTATAACCAATTAGAAGAAGCAACAATCTATTGCTTAAATTTTAGAACAAATGACGGTCACTCTGCTGTCACTCTGTCGTGTATATCCATACCAATAACCTATGGAAGAAAATGGTTGCTCGTAGTACTAGTATATTTCACAATAGAAACACCTAAGCGTATATAGCAAATTCTCTTTCTTTTTCTTCAATATTGGTTGTTCTAGTTACAAATCAGTTTGCTTGAAAATGAATTACCTCAATTGAGAAAGTCTAAAATGAATCATATTTGCTGCTCTTAAATCCAAGTAGGTAAGATACCCAGAAGGTTATAAAGAAGGGTGAAGAGCGGTAACTCAGTGTCAACCTCTACTTTAGTCGAGTCCCACTCTTTTCCGTTAGGCGTGCGCGAGACCGGCGCAGGATCCGATCTGTAGCCGCCCCCCATACGTTGTACCATCAGGCCCGATTTCTTCGCTCCAACACTACAATCCTGACGTCAGATGGCAGTGATGTATAGATGCTTGGCAGGCTATTTATCTTATCCAGTGAGATTATGTTTCCAGTTAGCCCATTTTTCTGGTCCAACATCTGGTTTAGACCATGTTGTGAGTTAGCTAGTGATGTTTATGTTTCGTTAAAAGGTTTCACCTTATTATTCTATTGCTTGACCGAGCATAACTTCAAACGGAAGGTTGTAATTTTCCACAATTAATGTGAGAGATATGATAAGTATGTTCAGATCGAAAAAAAATAGTCACATTCACTTGAAGTTGGCCTTATAACATAGCCTTATATCATAAAAAAACATATAGATATACCGATAAACACAAACACTCAGAAACTTAAAAAAATGAAAACAATTTTAGTAGGGCACAAAACAAAAACAAATACTTGAAGCAAATGCAAATATTCTTATAACGGGAAAACCATGAGAAATGAAAAATATAGGATATACTACTTGTAACCTAGAATGATGAAGTTATGGTTACTTTCCATAACAAGAATTGCTTGCTCACTCTACGGGTCAAATATGTGTTTTCCTTGGAGATAGCTTGTGCCGAAAGAAGTTCTGGCAATGACATCGACAGTGAGATTCTGGAATCGTTCAACCAATTCTATTTCTTGTGTACCACAAGTGATTTCCTGCTCCCATTTCTTTAACATAGATGTTGTGCTCGCCACAACCTCCGATATCATAGACTGGTAGACAAGAAACAAATAATGTTGGAACTACATTCCATTAACAGGAAGAGGTATCTCATTTTGAACCTAAGCCATTATGGTAAGAAGTTGAGAAAATGGACTATAGAGTGACCATTGTTTCTTAAGGTTTTCATCTTATAATTTTTTGAGGGTTAGTTTAAGAGATTAGGGTTCGTCAAGCACGTGATGTAATTCTTTTATATTTTAGCTTTTGGTTTTTTTAGATTTTTTTTTTTAATTTGATAGGAATTTCTAAGTTTGAATTGTGTTGTTTCAACAATTTAGCTACCTAAAAATTCTAAACACAACTTAGAAATTAAAAATACAACTTAGAAAACCCAACACCTAAATAATTAGAGAACTCCTTATTTAAGTGGTTGGATGTGAAATTTCTCAGTGTGAAAAACATCACGAGTCAAAAAAAAAGTTCATTTTTAATAGGGTTTTCGAACTTAAACTCTTACATAGAAATCTTCAAAACTTCCTATACGAAGGAAAAACCCATGAGTGGTAGGGAAATATTCACCTTTAGCGCCTCTACATGGAAAAAAAAACTGATGAGTCTTCTTTGGCGGGTCCATTTTTGTCCTCGGGAAGTGGCAAGGCCATCGCCTAGCAGCTGCCTTACTGGGGTGTCGGCTCTGGTTTTTGATACTGCTTTGACTTATTGCACAACTCCTTGATGAGCTCTGGCTGGGGAATAACAATTTTTGGTACATGCCCGAACCAATATACGAAATTCTTGCCCATTAGTGCAAAAAAAGATCCACTTAAATCTTCAAACATGTATTACAAATCGAACTTGAACAATCACCCATTCCCTACAAAAACCAAATATTAAAATGAAAAAAAAGTTGTCATGCTAAGTTTTTAGTTTAAAAAAATAGTAAAACAAATTTCCACCGTAGGTATTGGTCCAAGAATGAATCTCTGGAAGAACTCGAGACAAAATATCATGGGACACCTCCACGCGAGCCGAGTAGGTTTCCTTCATCATTTGAATGACATCCATTGTGTTTCCATATAGCAGTTTGTATGGAGGACCCGAGATACCCTGTGATTTGAAATAATTTTTCATTCGACTACGCTTCATGGAAAATTTTAGGGGCTAATATTCGTAGGTGGGCTAATTTTCCATGTTTTTTCCAAAAAAAAGATTCGCCAATTTCCATTTTTTATAAAAATTATTCACCCAAATTTTACCATATAAAATTATTTTAACTTAAAATTCACCAACATTATATAGAGAGTATGTAGAAAATCATTATAAATTTGAATAATTTTACAAATATATCAATAAACCTTTTATAGTTTGCATATTAGGGACTAGTGATATTCGCCAATGTTTTAAACTTCAAAATAATTTCCCATCCTTAAAATTTTCCCTGCTAGGCTTCCACCATATTTTTATAACAATTCTCACCAAAGTACACACAAAGATGAAGAATAGAACCAACAACAACATGCATCTGAACCAGTGACAATATGTTACTACCAGAGCTCGCATCACCGCGGGAAGGTCTGACTTGCGGAGGTTGAGGTCGAAACACAATGGGGAACCTCGAAAAGGTCGTCATCTCACTCCAGGCTGTTTTGTGGCGCGTATTTCAGGGCAGAATGAATGACACAGTCCGAACAAGAGGACTAAGCTGGATGTTACACTTATTAATTTTTTACTTGATAGAAGGGTGATGAAAAAGCATTTTGATTGGGTGGGGTGAATAGTGTTTTCTCACCCCACTCCAGCAAAGATAACGCCTTCAGTGTAATTAGAAAATGAAAAGGAAAAGAAAAAAATAATTTTTATATAATTTTTATATTTTGCAGATTGTCCTGATGATGAGTCTTGATTTAGACTCGAAACGTAGACTAAAAATGAAGACTGTGGATATTCCAAATTCTGTATCTGAAAATATACACCACAGAAACCTCCAATCTAATAACAAAGTTGTTTATATTTATTTATTAGAAATATTTTAATGTAATAATTGCAAGTAATTCAAAGTAAAAATAATTAAGTTGACTAATGTTAGTAGGTACTATGGCACTCATTGTATTTGAGTAGCATTTACTACTTTTGTGGGGACTTGTTGGATGCTAATAAATTATCTTCTCTGATCTTATCTTAATGATAATTTCAAATCCTTAGCCTCTTGGAACTACCCAGTGTGCAATCCTAGAGGAAAGTCTCCCTCAACTACGCACTGCACAATCCTAGTGCTTAGTCACTTTGTTATGTCAGTTGCACTTTCCCGATGTTCAGCCTTTGATCATCCTAGCCTTTCCCTACGCGCTACACAATCATAGTGAAAAATGGAGCCTTTTTTGGACCCTTGTAGTGCTCAACTGTGTAATCCCTTGAGGCTCTCATTTTTCCACAACGCACTGCCCAATTATAGTGCCCAATCATGCTTCCTTTTCCTCCTGTACTTTCCCACTATGCAATCCCTGACTTTCCTCTCCCTTAACCACTATGCATTGTTCAATTACAATGCTTAGTCCCTCACTACCTGCCTCTTGCTCCTGCGCACTATGCTCAAGAAGTCCTCTCTCCTCAATCTTGCACATTGTGCCATCACAATCAATATGTTGCATGAGAAACAAGGTAGAGTAGGTCATTTCAAGACTAATATTGTCTTGTCATGAGTGAACTTCATTTGCAGTTTTTATGATCCTAACATGGTAGGATGATCCTCAAGGAGGACACTAATATGATGTTGTAAGAAGACACTTGTGGAGGTGAGATACAAAGAGAATAAAGAGACAAAGCGACACTAAAATATGACAGATGGATGAATATCAAGATGCCATGGAAGACTATATCATAACCATCCATTTGGAGGATGAAGATGAAGTACAAACAGATCTATTATGAAGATGTGAAGACAAAAATGTAGAAATTTTAATACAATTATGTATTGTATGGATTCTCCTAATCTAACAATTATATGCCACTGCTAAATACAGAATCCTTCTACTACAATCTTTGCGGAAATTTAATCGCCAATTGCAAACACATGAAGAAAGATCGATCACACAAAACACAGATGTTTTTACCGGGAAAGCATAAAGATAAAAACCCCACTATCATATATTATGTATATATCATGGAACATGAAACAATCTCATACAAAATTCTAATCCAAGAGCTATCAGTACATTGTACAATTGTCTCAAATTGTCATACAAAAATTGGAAAATACATGTGCCAATTTACTGCCTCCTGATAGCCTGCCTCCACTGCGCAATCCCTGTTAATCAAAATCCTTGAATGAATTCGATCTTGCCTTTCCTTGACTGCGAAATCCTCATAGGCACATCCAATGTGTGTGTGGTTGCATGAGTGCACCCACTAATGTCACAATTGATAGTCAAATTGTCCCTTTCACCTATCTCTCAACTGGGTCTCCATTGGATCAGACATGCATGTAGTTAACAGTAGTAAATCTTTAGTTGCATGTGAGATCACTCCATGTGAATTAATTTAATATTTAATTCTCTGATCTCTCAGTAGTGTATCTTTAGTTACAACTAGTTACAACTAGCATAATTGAGTTTAACTCACTTAACTGAGTTAAACTACTTTAAAACTCACATAACTACACATCCAACTCTCTTACAACTTTGTATCACTCAGTTACAATGCATTCCATTTGCATGTCCCACCAACCAACCTTAGAACTCGTAATTCCTTCAGTCAACTGATTTTCCACATCAGTTAACTGAATTCAAGTGCTTCAAGAGAATAGATTATTATTTATTGTCTAATTATTATTAAGAGATAATAATAATCGACATGCATTCTATTTTTAGACATGCGATCTATAAACAAACTTCGCCCATGCATCTAAAAATAGAACCTCTTCTATAAATAGAATTTTCTCAACCATCTATAAATAGACTCCCTCTATAAATAGAATTTTCTCACCATTCTAAAAATAGACATACACCTGAAAATAGCCTGCGGGCCCCACCTAGTGTAGGTGCTTAATTTTCACTAGGATCGTCATATTGTTGAATCTAAACACTCCCTCTCAACAAGAAATGGATTATCCTTCACCTTGATCCTGTCTCTATGGTATTCGAATTTGCTCCTGGTGAGCGCCTTCGTCAGAATATCTGCATCCTGATCTTCCGTAGGAATGTACTGAAGCAACATGAAATTACGCTGCACACAATCTCTGATATGATGATACCAGATATCTATATGCTTATATCTATCATGAAACACGGGATTAATTGAGAGTTTAATGCAACTCTAATTATCACAATGAATCACTGTAGGATCTAAATGAGAACCAAACAAACCGACCAGGATCTTCCTCATCCAGATAGCCTCACATGAAACTTGACTTGCTGCCATGTATTCTAATTTTGTTTAACTGAGTGCCACAAATCTCTGTTTCCTGTTGTACCAAGAAAGAGTTGTAGATCCGATACTAAAGACCCCTCCTGATGTGCTCTTTTCCATTGGGCTGCCCGCCCAATCTGCATCTGTGAAGCCATGCAACTTCACCTCATCTGTCTATTTGTACCATAATCCATACTCAGATGTGCCCCTGAGATATCTTAGGACATGATTTCCCGCCTTTCAAAAGAGCTTGGTAGGCTTAACCATCGATTGACTAAGCTGGTTCACCGCATATCATATGTTTTGTCTTGTATTTACGAAATACATTAGTGAACCCTCTAACTGTCGATAGACAGTAGCATCCACTACCTCTCCAGATGTAGTGTCCTCTTTCCTCCAGAAGAGGAGCATCCATGGGTTTGCATCCCTCCATGTGAAACTTACCCAGTATCTCCCTTGCATACTTGCCTTGAGACACAAAAATTTTGCCTTCTCGCTGCCATATTTCCAATCCAAGGAAATAATGAAGGAGGCCCATATCCTTCATCTCAAACTCCTTTGCAAGGTCCTCCTTGCATGAGTGTATTAGATGCTCATCACCAGTCAGTATTAAATCATCAACATAAAGAACAATGATTAAAATCTTACCCTCCACCACAATTTGGTATAGGTTTGCATCCGCCTCACTCTTGGTCAAGCCAAGTCCAGTGAAATAGCTGTCAATCTGAGAGTACCAAGAACGGGGTGCTTGCGTCAACCCATACAATGCAATTTTGAGTCTGCACACATGCGACTCACTACTGAAGATCTAAAATCCTTCAGGCTGCTCAATGTACACTTCTTCCTCAATGATCCCATTAAGGAACGCAGTCTTCACATCCATCTGATGAATGTGCCAACCCATCTACGCTGAGAGAGCAAGGATGGTCCTTATGGAAGAATACCATGCGACAGGTGAAAAGGTTTCTTTATAATCAATCCCCTCGATCTGTGAGAAGCCCCAAACCACAATTCTGGCCTTGCATTTCTCAACACTCCCATCAGTAGCTTGCTTTACCTTGTAGATCCATCTTGAACCTACCGCTGATTTATCAAATGGCCTTGGAAAAATTTCCCAAGCACTGTTTCCAACAATGGAGTCATACTCCTCCACCATTGCATCTACCCATGTTGACTCCTGCACTGCTTCCTGAAAGGAATATGGCTCAGTCACAATAAATGTTCTCATGAGATCCATGTATCCAGTGAATCGGTCAGGAGACTGTCTTTGTCTACACTGTGAAGTAGGAACTCTTACATTCTGTGTTGCATCAAGCTTCAGCCTCTTAGCTTTTGTGGTACGCCTTCTGCCAGTTTTGATGTTTGGCTCTGCGTGAGTGGACTCCTCCACTCCATGAACCTCCTCCTATGGCTGATCCATATATAGAGACTCATATTTTGGAACCAAAAGTTCATCCTCCACATGAAAGTCTACCTCCCTCTCAAGTGACAACTTCATGGCTTTCTCCTCATTGAATTGTATATCCCGTCGCACCACAGTCATCCGACTATTTGGAAAATACACACGATAATTATGGGGTGTTGTTGTGTACCCCACAAATATCCCAACTTCAGCAGTCGGCTCCAGCTTCTTCTTGACGCTCTTGGTCACATGCACATAAACAAATGAGCCAAAAATCTTAAAGTGAGACACATACAGTTTCTTACTAGTAAAAGCTTCTTTAGGTTTACTCATGCCAAGTACTCTATGAGGACAACGGTTTTGCACATAAACTGCAGTGTTGCATGCTTTTGCCTACAAATGCATTGGTAGGCCCTGATCATGTAGCATAGCTCGTGCAACACCCACGATCGTTCTGTTCTTCCTCTCTGCAACCCCATTTTTCTGTGGGTTATGAGGCGCTATGAGTTCTCTTAGAATTCCTTTTTTTCTACAAAAGTCTTTGAATTCGTTTGAGATGTATTCTCCACCATTATCTCTCCACAGAGCCTTCACTTGCTTCCTCGACTATTTCTCAACCAATGCCTTAAACTCACAGAACTTTTAGAATGTTTGATCATTCTTTTGCATGAAGAATATCCAACATTTACGAGAAAAGTCATCAATCAAAATAATTCTCCAATATAATTCATGATGAATTCATGACGAATTATGGCATAGGCGATTGGGCCATATTCATCATTGAGCTTTGAAGCACGGTTCTCCTTTTCATGAAAGGTAGACTTTGCATACTTCCCCATGGTGCATCCTTTGCACTGATCTAACTGAGCAAGTGTTCCCATTGGAATTCCAGTAGATATTTGCTGCATTAATTTCAAAGCTCAATGATGAAGATGGCCCAATCGTCTGTGCCATAATTCGCCCTCATCCCAACTCATGACTTGTTCTTCCTTGCCCATCATTGCAGCGCAACCTTTTACCTCCAGCTTGTAGATATTCTTAACTCGAATCCCTATCCTCTTGGCTTGACCCGTTTTTTTATGTTGCAAGAAAGCTTTTCCATCGCTGAAAACAACGTCATAGCCTTTGTCCTCCAACATCGCGACTGAGACCAAGTTTTTCCTCAGACCATGAACATGCATAAAATCTTTCAATATAAATGGTTTACCTGACTCCCTCTCAAAGGTAATGGTGCCAATGTCGGTTTCACTGTATCGTCCATCGTCACTCATCTCTATCTGCATTTGGAGATATTTCTTCTCCAAGTCACTGAAAAGCTCCTTATCTCCCGTCATGTGGAAGGAAGCACCACTATCAAGATACCACACTGATCCCATTGCACTTGAAACCAAGAATGAGATCAAAGAGAAATAAATTTCAAATTGCGAGGCAAGGCCTCCCCAGTTGTAGCTCCAACAGCCTTCTTGTTCTTCTTTTTCTGTGGGTAGTTAGTGGTGAGATGCCCATGTTCGTGACAGTGAAAACACTTCACCTTGGACAAATCCAACTTCTTGCCTTTAGACTCAAATTTTGAATGGGATTTCTTCCCCTTCCCTTTCCTTGCCTTGGCAGCCAAAGAAAAATCCTCTTCATCATCATGCTTTGATGAAGATCCATCTCTGGTGTTCCGCCTGAACTCCTCCTGCACTAGATCTGACCACATTCGTTCCCAATCCAACAGTTTTTCCCGTCCGTTGACAGAGTCTTGATAACTATGCCAACTCGTAGGAAGTCCCAAGAGAGCCAATCTCACCAAATCATCATCAGCAACCGTGATTCCCACACTCCCCAGTTCATCCTGACATTGGACAAACTTTGTGAGATACTTGGGAATATTGTCACCCTTCTCCATCTTGATCTTTCTGAGTTTATCCTTCAGCGCCAATTTCCTATGGTTGCTGCTGCTTTAGAATAGATTCGTTAAAGCCTTCCACATCGCAAATGGAGTGGTTTTCCCATGAAGGCTTGAAATAATATGGTCTCGCACACGTTCCAATAGAATCCTTCTCGTCTTTGCTACTTTCTTTTGCTAGGAGTCAAGTAATGCAGCATTCGTCGAAGTGGGCTTAGGAACATCGTTGTCGATGAATTCATTCAAGCCATTATCTTCAAGCACCGCCTCCATCCTGTCCTTCCATGCAATGTAGTTTGAGCTGCCCTCAAGTGCATACTCTAGCTCCAAACGATTGAAATCCATTTCGATGTTTAATCAACTGTCGCACCAAGAAATTCTTGTAGCAAATTCGAATTGTTTCCACCAGCAAACTCAGCTACTGCTTAAAAATTGCAATCTTCTTTGCTCCGATACCATGTAGAAATTTTAATACAAATATGTATTTCATGGATTCTCCTGATCTAACAATTATATGCCACTATTAAATATAGAATCCTTCTACTAAAATCTTTGCGGAAATTTAATTGCCAATTGCAAACACATGAAGAAAGATCAATCACACATAACACAGATGTTTTTACTCGAAAAGCATAAATATAAAAACCCCACTATCATATATTATGTATATATCATGGATCATGAAACAATCTCATAAAAAACTCTAATCCAAGAGCTCTTAGTACAATGTACAATCGTCTCACACTGTCATACAAAAATTGGCAAATACATGCGCCAATTTACTGCCTCCTAATAGCCTGCCTCCACTGCTCAATCCCTGCTAATCATAATCCCTGAATGAATTCGATCTTGCCTTGCCTTGACTACGTAATCCTCATAGGCATATCCAATGTGTGTGTGGTTGCAAGAGTGCACCCACTAATGTCACAAATGATAGTCAAATTGTCCCTTTCACCTATCTCTCAACTAGGTCTCCACTAGATCTGACGTGCATGTACTTAATAGTAGTAAATCTTCAGTTGCATGTGCGATCAATCCATGTGAATTAATTTAATATTTAATTCATTGATATCTAACTGGTGTATCTTTAGTTACAACTAGTTACAACTAGCACAACTGAGTTTAACTCACTTAACTGAGTTAAACTACTTTACAACTCACATAACTACACATCCAACTCTGTTACAACTTTGTATCACTCGGTTACAATGAAGTCCACTTGCATGTCCCACCAACCAACCTTAGAACTCGTAATTCCTTCATTCAACTAGTTTTCCACATCATTTAACTGAATTTAAGTGCTTCAAGAGAATAGATTATTATTTATTGTCTAATTATTATTAAGAGATAATAATAATCGACATGCATTCTATTTTTAGACATGTGATCTATAAATAAACTTCGCCCATGCATCCAAAAATAGAACCTCATCTATAAATATAATTTTCTCAACCATCTATAAATATACTCCCACTATAAATAGAATTTTCTCACCATTCTAAAAATAAACATACACCTAAAAATATCCTACGGGCCCCACCTAGTGTAGGTGCTTAATTTTCACTAGGATCATCATCTTTTTTAATATCAATAAAAAACAAAAGTGAAGAGTTGACATTTTATACACTAAAATGAAATCTTATGTCACCATCGCTAAGTCATGGCTTCTCAAAGTGTCATCACTAAAGTCATATGTTGTCATTGTATTTTTCCACAATTGTGGAATGTAATATTGTATTTTCAAAGAAATGACAAAATGTAAAATGTTTGGAAGCCCAATGGTCTCACATGGAATGTGAAAAGTCACTAGAAAGTTCTAAAGTCATGTAGAAGCTCAAAGGTCACATAGGAATTCGAAAAGTGACATGGGAACTCAAGAGTCTTGAGGCAAGGTCAAGAGTCACAAGGGAGGTGGAGGGTCACCTAATTTGTTTTATATATACACTCATAGCTCAAGCAAATGGACTTTTCACCTTGGCTTCTCAAACTAGGCATAGGATAGAAGATTAGTATTTAAGGGAGAAAGTGGTGGCTTAATGTTCCACTATTGGAACTAGTGTTGTATAATTGTAATGGTGTATCTTGGGACTTTCACTTAATGTTTTGAAGCTCTTGGAGCCTGTTAGCACTCCACCGGATCTCTGAAGGCTGAGAAGGAGACCAACAAAGGTAACCACAAACCACTTTGACCTAGTAGCTAGACCTAATAGGATGAGAGGGCTCTCTCAATGAGATCACAGCCAATTTTACTGGATAATGAAATATTTTATCGTAGGTATGAAAATTATGGTTTGATTTGATTTTGAAGGTTTATGTTAGATGGTGAATTAGGTCTAGGAAAAACTAGTTCAAGGCTCTGAAAATCAGATTTGCAGAGATGTCATGGGGCAAGGTAGGAACACACTTTAGCACTTTAAAGGTATCTTGGGGAATATGGTAGATTGATAGGATTTCAAAACGAGCATTAACATCATGAATTCGTTTATATCAGAAGAAAATGAACATAAATGTGAAAGCTTCTCCAAAATAGAGCAATGAATCAATGAATTATGCTTATCAAACTTAGAAATCAATCACATGAGACTTGGAAATGAAGATGGAAGGTACAGTACACTCAAACATATCATAAAAGAAGACGAAACACTGGCATACACTGCTAAAACAAATACCACATGAATCCCACCACAATAGCTGCAAACTCTGTCTATTAGTTCCTGCCAAAAATCACAAAATACACTAGTGTTCCAAGCTTAATTGCACAACATCCAACCTTTGGAAATGATTACAAACTATCTCATATAGGAAAATACAAGATAGGACAGCTCACCAGGTCGAAAATCCTATTCAAGGCTTATCATAAATTCCTTTGATGAGCCCTCACCTAAATACTAGGATAGTTGAAACAATTTATATGATTTTCGACAAAGTTTAGGAGAGCTTATCTCCTCATTAATTACAAATTTCCTCATAAAGTGAGGCAAAAACAAACTAAGGAGCTCAAAATAAACTAAATTGATTACAAGATATAGAATCTGCTATCATTCAGTGCTCAAAAGGTTTGTAGACCAGATGGGTCACACTAGGAACAAAAGGGTTGCACCAGCCAACAGAAAGGTTGCACCAGCATGCACCAAAACAAGAATTTTAGCAGAAGGGTCGTGCCAGTTGAGAGTTGATTTTGGCTTAATTTTAGGAGTCCAAATTGCATTCTGAAAGCTGTTTCAAGTATCCCGACATGTCTAATTTCAAATGAGCCATCAAGCTCCAAAAAATACCCATAGGAATACCTCCAAAACCTGATTTTTCCAACCTCACTCAGAAGCGTTGTGCTAGCCCAGATTTAGTGGCAGAAGCATGAAAAATGTGAGGTTTTCTGAGTTTTTGTTCAAAATAGGAATTTTTCATGCAAAAATAAGCTGATATTTGGCATGTAATCATCATTATGCACTCATCCATGTAGAAAATAGGTCATTTGGATGCCAAGGGAAAAAGGGTCTCCTCTCTACGCGACGCTTCTGTATGCCATTTTCTGCAAAATTTCAAAAAAATTCAAACTTCTCCAAAATTTTCAAAATTCATTCCTTGCCTGCTATGGATGATAGGATAAACATCCAAGGATTTTTTAGGCACCAATTTCACTCCTTGACCCCTTTTTCTTGACTCACTTTTCCTGTCTTGGATTTCTTGCAGTTTTCTTTCCAATTGCTCAATTTTGATTTTTGCAATCTGATTTCTAGTTCGATAGTGGGAAACCATGCGTTTGTGGATCTTGTTATCCATGTTTGAATTCTCCAAGAGATTTTCCAAGTGGGTGTTGAAATTTTCAAGCCAAAACTCCTTGTTCTCATTGATATCTTTAGCCATCCTCTCCTCAAAAGTGAGTTGCTCATCTGTAGGGTTTTTTTCTTTGTCTTTATGCAGTGCCTTCTTGATACCCATAGTTCTTGGCCTCTTCCTCTTCACTTGGTGTTCATTTTAATCATGTTTAGCCATTTTTTTTCCATTTTCATGTTTGTTTGCCTCAAACACCCTCTTCTCCATGATCAATTGATTTGTCTTCACTTGATTGTTTTCCTGCTCAAGAAATCAAATAATAAATTGAGCCCTTGCTAAGTTATCTTGGATATCTTTGATTTGAGAATCCTTGTCTTTGATTTCCCTCTGAAATTTTTCATGGTCATCATGGCCCTCCAAGTCAACCAAATCAAAATCATGTTCCTCCTCATCATGCATGAATGTCTCATGCAATGCTGATGGTGATCCCCGTAATGAAATAGGTTTGGCCCCTTCCTCTTTCCGAGGAGAAAACAGAAGCATCCTGCCTCTCTGATAGGTGAGAGTAACCTCGGGCTTAGGTCTCTTTGAAAACTTAGCATGTTTTCCTGATGAGCCAAATTCCATTGGCTGTATAAACATTGACCCTGATGGTGTTGTTTTGATAGGAGAAATAGTGGAACTAATACCAGCAGAAATTTTTAGTTTATCCAAGAAGGTTTTCCAGGTGATTTTCTTGGTTGAAAGCTAATGCATAACCACAATATTGGTTAGGCTATGGTGAAATGGATAGGTGATATGAGCCTGTCCCCCGGTCTTAATCTTTTCCATCATCTTCACCACACTTCTAAACATAAAGTTGGACAAATTAAGTGTTCTTGAAGAGGCAAAGTGCATGAGAAACCTAACATGATACATGTATACTTAGAAAATATCCCTTCACACGAAAAATATTTCATAATGAGCTTCATTAAAGGGGAAAATTTGTTAAGGAGAAATCTGAAAGGAAAAACATGCTTAGGATCATATCTGATGTTAGGTTTTAGGAACATTTTATAGTCATTAAGTTGTAATTCCATGCCCTTGAACCAGTTTTCTCCCTGATTTGGAATACCTGTGGCTGAAGAAATGATTTTTGCTGAAACAATGAACTCTACGCCTGCTATGAAAACTCTATCTATGTGAATTTCTTTGGAAAAGAGGTTGGTCAAAGGAACATAAGAGCCAACCTCTGTGATCATCTCACAAAAATTCATACAACCAACATTTATAAAACATCCTTTAACAAATGGAGAAGCATTGATTTCACTAAGACTACTTGGATCAGATCTTGAATTATATCCTCCCTTGTGCACTTTATTTTTACTCTCTGTTTCACTCTCCATGAAATTTGTTGAAGGATAGTACCCTAGCTAGATGATCTTGACGGAAAATATGGATTTTAGGGTTTAAATGACAAGGACACAGTGATTTTGAAATTAAAATTGAGTGTAATAATGATATGGGAGTTTCCTAAAAGGTTTTAGGAAGGAGGGTGAAGTATGATTTTTAAAACAATAAGTCTATTTAGTGAGATGAATATAGGAAAGTGAGGAGTTTATCATTTCTTGCAATGAAAATGTAGGAGAAGACTAGGGTTTGATGAGGTCAATGGTAAATAGATAGTGAGTGATAGGAAGTGAGTAGGCTAGGGCTTTCATGAAGGATAGGTGATAGTGTAAAATAGTAAAAGCTATAATTCCTGCACTAAAACAATGGAGAATGAAAATTGTTGAAAAAATTGTTGGAGAAAACCTCGAGAAGAAACCAATTTATCCTTGATGAAACTGCTTGAAAATATGGTGTAGATTATTACTTACCATTTGTAGAAGCTTATGAGTCTTTGAAAAATATTCAAAAGCCAAGAAAACTCTGAATTTTTCCCTGAAACCAAGAATAAATCCTTCCTTTCAGCAACATTGTAAATTTGACAGAAGGGTCGCGAAAGGGTCGCAGAAGGGTCGTGAAAGGGTCGCACCTAAAAAAAGGTCGCAGAAGGGCCACGAAAGGGTCACACCTAGCAGAAGGGTCATGAAAGGGTCACGCCTGGCAGAAAGGTCGCGAAAAGATCGTGCCTCTCTGAGAATGCAGAAAAAACCCTCCCTTTCTCACAAATTTCACCTTCTCTTAATTTGCATAGTGATGTCAAGGGGATCTAAATACATGTAGAGTAAAAATGAGTTTAATTTAGCTCCTCCATAATCTTTTATGATTTGCTTTTGATGTCATAGTAATTAATGAGGTAGGATGGCCCACCTCACCAATTCATATTTTCTTCTAGCTCTTTGAACTTTAGGACCCTTTTGCAATTTTTGAACCTTAGAAACATTATTACATATAGAAACATAAATTACATTTGAAATCAAAATTTATTGAAAATAATTGCATATTACCACTCTTCCAATTGTTGGATTTTATGCATGAAATTGCAGTTTGGTGACCTTGAAACCTTAATGACTTAATGGAGACACTGAACTGAATGAAATCATGGTAATAATAATTGAAATGATGATGAAAATCTCTGAATGATGATACACTCAACTTATTTGATGACATGAACTAGCAATTTAAAATTTTGGAAAGAGTGGAAACAGTCCTAGACCTAATGCCAAGTGACCAAATTTTTTCTTGAAGACTTAGTGAAATGACAAAAAATTACCTTTGGGACCCTAACAAGAAATGTTAATAATCCATTTGATCACTGGTGACAGGAGAAAATACTGACACTAATAGAGCGAACACAATTTCATGCTTATTCCATGAATGATTGTAAGACTATTCTTTCTTTATGCTTCTACATACCAATGAAAATGAACTGTTTAGTTAGGTTTAGTATGCATCTTTGAATTATGTGTCTTTTGTTTTCATGATCATTATTTCTTTGTGAACTATTATGCAATATAACTAACAATTCCTTTATATGTATATTTGCATCTTTATTAGGATAGTACTACGAATTTTATTTTAAAGACTCGCTTTCTCTTCCTTTCCTTGAAAGAACCATTATACACTTTTCAATTGAATACATCACAAGGCTAACTTAATTTTTCATATTTAAAGTATATGTTTTTTCTCTTGTGTCATTTATTGCAACGAAGACAAATCATTAAGTATATGGAAGCTAGGCCCATTTATCGGATGGGGTTCCTACTCCAAATGGTGTGAGGCCTAATTGGGGCTTCATATTGGGAAGACCCATTGTATGTTGGCGGTTTCTAGCCCCATCACCGGAAAGGTAAAATGGGTTGTTATGATAAACCTTGTATGTATACATGCATTATACATGATGAATAATATTGGCATAAGAAACTCCAATACAAGAAGAATCCAATCCACACCAAAATTCATACGTTATCCAAAAATATCCACCAAGGAAAAAGTGCAAATTTCTCTAAGGAGAGAATGAGCCAAATCCAAGTGACGATGCAAATGAAATCAAGTCACTCCTATTTATACACAAATTAGGAGTTAAAATTACCTAATGGGCCTACATTATCCCCTAAAAATAAAATAATGTGCAAATTAACTCACTTTTGGGGACACCACCACAAAAATAGCTCACAAATAAAATAATAAGCCTCTCAAGAGGTCAAATAGTAATATATGCATGTCATAGAGCCCTCCAAGAGGCTTGATGAGCTCCATAGGTGCCATAATAATGAATACGATCCTCAAAAGTGATGGATAAGGGGGTGGCCCCTTGTTCTCCAAACAATAAACTTGTGGTGCTCCCAGTGGGTGTGCGGGTACACCAATGACATCATGGGTCTCCATATGAGTCGAAGATGCATATAGACCCTGTGTAAGGGCTCATATGATGGAATAAATGCTACCATGTCATCGTACAAGTCCTAGGACACCTCCCAAGTGTGTGGTGCACATGTGGGGCCAACTGGGCATAGTGTACCAAATGCATCTTCCTAGTCTAAAAGGTGGATCTTTGGAAATATATGAACATCTCTGGGAATCCATGGAGTGTTTTCTAATGATGTCGAGGCCCATGGATCTCTACACACACCCTACATGTGCCAATGTAGCCCTCTAAAGGGTTAGGTCCCCATATAGGGAGATCAAACCCAGAATGGACACCATCTGCAATCCTGCATAAGATCCAATGTGTCCCCTAGCCTTCGAGCACAAAAAGTCATTAAAGTAATTGGGTAAAAGATCTTACAAACCATGGAAAACAAGTGGACACTTCATAATAGCCTACCCTTTCATAGTGGGCTTTTGCATGTGCTAATGTCTCCAAAATCCAAAGGGGTTTAGCCAAGCACCTTATTAGGTGGTTTCTACCTTTAGAGGGGATAGTATGTCCAAGGTACATCCCTCAAATGGTGGTGGCATGTGATAATGAGGTGAATGCAATATGGAATGAGAGGGGAAATCGTGGGCCACATATCAAGGCACAAGGGCAGCTAAAAAAATGGGAATCTGACGCTGGGTATATAATGTATAGGAGCGACAAATCGTGGTACATGAGGTGCACTGACCTTTTTTTTCCCACCCTTCTTTATATGCCTTTTTCCTTTTATGGTTTTTCTTTGATGAAATGCTTGAGTCTCAAGGGATAAGAACATGATGTGTAAGATATAGCAGTGGATACCCCCTTTTTTGTAGGGCAGTTCATTACCCTCTAAGGGTTGGGACAATCATGGGTTCCTAAATGATAAAGGAGGCTCATCTAGGGCATATGGAACCAGGGTGATGGCCATGGGTGTGGGGTAGAGCTCATGCATTGGATTTTTCCCACATGCTAAATATTTTTGTCTCAACAATATTTTGAATTTGGCGGTACAAATTTTCTTGTTGAATGTGGTAATTTATGCTTTTGATTTTCTTTTCAATTGATTCAACCTCTGGGCATCATTCCAAGCTTGACCCAAGGTGAGAGAAAGGGAATGGGGAAAAGGTGAAAGAATATGGTTTAAATGACCACCCTTTGATGGATCAGTGCTTAATTCATCTTAGGGATATAGAGTCAAGGAGAATTATGAAGACGAACTTCATTTCTTGTTCACGAAGGCTCTCAAAGTCGACTTCGTCCAATGCTAAGGGAAAGAGAATAAAAGTGACCTTAAAAGAATTTATACTTCGTTTCAAATTGAAGAATATTATTGAGATAACTCGATCTATAGGAAAATAAATTCATCAAACATGGCCCATACATATATATAAGCTAAATAGAAACATAATTCCACATTGATGTTGTAAATACATGCAACAATTAGCCCTAAAATACTGAAAATATCATAACCAATGTATGTAGAAAAATGAAAGAAAATAGCGATAAAATTTCACTTACATGCAAGATAATATATCCAACCATCAACACATTTATAATGGAATAAGCTCCAATACAAGAATAATCCAATCCATACATCAAAATTCATCTGTTATCCAAAAATATCTACCAAGGAAAAGTGTGAAGTTCTCTAAGGAGAGAATGATCCAAATCCAAGTGATGATACAAATGCAATCAAGTCCCTCCTATTTTTACACCAATTAGGAGTTCTAATTACCTAATGGGCCTACATCAGCCCATAAAAATAAAATAATGTGCAAATTAACTAAATTTTGGTGACAAACCCACCAAACTAGCTCACAAATAAAATAATAAGCCTCTCAGGAGGTCAAATAATAATCTATGCATGATGTAGAGCCCTCCAAGAGGCTTGATGAGGTACATAAGTTCTATAATGATGAATATGATCCTTGAAAGTGATGGACAAGGGGGTGGCCCCTTGTTCTCCAAACAATAAACCTGTGGTGCTCCCAGTGGGTGTGGGGGCACACCAATGACATCATGGGTCTCTATATGAGTCGAAGATGCCTGTAGACCCTCTGTAAGAGCTCATATGATGGAATGAATGTTTCCATGTCATCGTACAAGTCCTGGGACACCTTCCAAGTGTGTGGTGCACCTATGGAGCCAACTGGGAATAATGTACCAATTGCATCTTCCTCGTCCAAAAGGTGGATCTCTGGAAATCTATGAACATCTATAGGAATCCATGGAGTGTTTTCTAATGATGTGGAGGCCCATGGATCTATACGCACACCCTACATGTTCTAATGTATCCCTATAGAGGGTGAGGACCCCATATAGGGAGATCAAACCCAGAATGGACACCATTTGCAATCCTGCATAAGATCCAATGCATCCCCTAGCCTTCCATCATAAAAATTCATTAAAGTAATTGGGTAAAATAGCTTACAAACCATGGAAAACAATTGGACACTTCATAATGGCCCACCCTTCCATAATGGGCTTTGACAAGTGCCAATGTCTCCAAACTCCAAAGGGGGTTAGCCAAACACCTTATTAGGTGGTTTCTACCTTTAGAGGGGATATTATGTCTAAGGTACATCCCTCAAATGGTGGTGGCATGTGATAAAGAGGTGAAAGGAATAGGGAATAAGAGGGGCAATCATGGGCCAGATATCAAGGCACAAGGGTAGCTAAAAAATGGGAATCCCACACCTGGGTATATAATGTATAGAAGGGAGAAATCATGGTACATCAAGTGCACTGACCTTGATTTTTCCACCCTTCTTTATATTCCTTTTTCCTTTTATGATTTTTCTTTGATTAACTGCTCGAGGCTCAAGGGATTAGAACATGATGTGTAAGATATAGCATTGTATATCCCCTTTTTGGTGGGATGGTTCATTGTCCTCCAGGGGTTGGGACAATCATGGGTTCCTGAATGATAAAGGAGGCTCATCTAGGGCCTATGGAACCAGGGTGATGGCCATGGGTGTGGCCTAGAGCTCATGCATTGGCTTTTTTACACATGTTAAATATCTTTGTCCTGACTATATTTTGCATTTTGTGGTACAAATTTTCTTGTTGAATGTGGTCATTTATGTTTTTTCTTTTCTTTTCAGGTGCTTCAACCTTTGGGGCATCGTTCCAAGCCTGACCCAAAGTGGGGGAAAGGGAATGGGGAGGCTAGCCCTATGTGGACCCAGGTGGGAGATATGATGAATGGGGCTATAGTGAGTGTAAGGGGAGTGATATTTGCGGATAAGGGAGTGGGACAACGCAACCAGAGTTGGGGTTTCCCAAGTAGTACCACCCTAAAACCAAAAGGTCAGTAAAGGATATCCCATGGGACTAAAATCCAAAGGTAAAATCCAAAAGAGGTCAAGGGGATAGAAGCAAAAAATAATCCCACGATTTCCACCAAATTCCCCCGTTAACCCATTCCCAGAAGTGTCCATGATAAGTAAACCCAATAACTCAATTACCAAATTACAAGACATACCTTTGGGTTCGGGAGGCCCACCTTCAAACATACAATCAATACAGATGAGTGAGGGACACATGGATGGCTCAGGTGGCAGAGAAATTGCACAACGAGCTAGTTGAGGGTTGCAAGTTGCCAACTGAGGAGCATCATGGAGAAAAAAAATTCTCCTAGGGATATTACCCATGAAGTGTTGGGTAATAGGGTGGATTGGGATCAGTAGGAAGAAGTTGAATGGACTAGGTGGACTTGGATGGTATTTCCCCACTTGGTTCAACATGTGCACACTACCAAACACAATTGTTGGTTGTGAACAATTGGTGAACAAGTCACTAGAGAGAAGCAAGTGGAAAAATGACACTTGGGTCCACCTTATAATGAAGGGGTTTTCAAGTGCAAGGTGAGTTTTATTTACAATTAGGATGCCTCAAAAGTGCTAGGGAAGGAAAGGATTGAGCATTCATTCAATCTTATCCACAAGGAATGTAAAGGAGATATGTGTGGAAAGCTCAAAGCTAGGCATAGTATGGTGAATTACACTGACTAAGTGAGAAGAAGAATAAGAAAAGACCTCTAGGAGGTAAGCCTATAGTGCTTCATGGGTTCTATTTTTACTCTTTGTTGGGAAGTAGGTAAAAGGTCATTTTCCTTAGATTCCTGGTATATTTTTGTAATACAATTCAAGTAAGATTCTATAACTCCCTTGTTGTATATATGTGGAATTCTTCATATAATAAAGTTAAGGAATGTTCCTTGGGTGTTGCTTATGCATCTGTGTTGTAGACTCTTCATGATTGTTAGATGTTATTGTGTTGGCTCCCTTTCTTTTCTCTATGTTGCCTAAGTGTTAAACTACTACTTGGATGTTGTAAAGGTCATGGATAGATGTGTTTCTACTCTTGAAGGAACTTGTTTGAGTAGGAATTAATGACATTTGATATATTATACATTAAGTTAAATTTATGGATAAACCTTAGTTAAGAGACACAATATAGTTCTAGTAGGTGCAATCTAGGCAATCCCTTGTAGCCAAGGCAAAGTAATGCCACATGACATCATGTACAAAATATACTTGGGACAAACTCAAGTTTGCAAAGAAAATTGGGGAAAACTATAGGACTATGACATGTCGGGAAACTAAGTATTAAACCTATGATATTTCACAAATCCAACAAAAAATTAATTTGATATTAAAGTTGCAATGTAAAAGTATGCATTCTTTGCTAAGTGGACATTGGCTAATACCATTTATTCCTAAAGAAAATCTAAACTATAATTGTTTAAGAATATCATGTGGACTATTCTAGTCCATGCTTCTATTAAAGGATTGTTTATTCAAAGTTGATGTGAGTTTGAAAGTAATGGAAAAGTAAGCGGGAAATTGTTTCTTATCAAACAAATCTTCAAATGTGTGCAATCTTGGAACAAAGGTTCCTCTACTTTGAGTTTTGGATCTTTTCTCATTATGGAGAAATGAAAAAAATCCATTAATATTTTATATTATTCTTATATTGAGTTGAAAAAGGGTAAGCTTATAATGAATAGTAAAAGAAACATTACTCAGATAATAATACTCTCCATCAACATCCCTCTTGATCTGCCCAACTAGCAAGCACTTTTTTTTTTCCAATTTCTCCCTGGGTATTTTATCTCTTTGACCGATTAATAGGTGGAATGAAAATCCTTAACAAAAGTTCAAGTAGCTAATAGGAAATGTCCTAAAATTATGAAAAAACCCAATCAGGTACCGATGAAGCCAAATATGATATCAACAATACATTAGCATAATAAATGCACACCAAGCTAGAGAAAAATTCCATAGAATCAACAACCTAATGACAAAACAAGCACATGACTATCAAGGGATAAATTTAAGTTGAACCATTACCTCACAAAGAAAAAATGTTAGGAGAAGCATAAGAGAATAATGTCAATGGGAAATATTTAATGGCTCATCAACTCAAGCATTAACGAGGCAAAAACTCATCCCACTTGTAGCCTTGTCAACCTTTCAAGCTAGTGCTCCAAAACCATGTGTTTTTTCCAAATCCTCCTTTGATATTTATCTACCCCAGTTTGTAATGATCAAAGTGAAATATTATCATATTGGTGACGATGAGCTAATATAAGCAAAATTTTGACCTGAAATTATGAAGAGCATTCCTTTTAGTGATTTCTTAGGTTAATTCCAAGGTACTGGACTCATCAACAAGACAAAGACACAACATGGCAAAGGATTCCAAAAAAAGAAATACTGGATGGGGAGTCACTAAATAAAGAACCAAATTTAAAAAATATCATACATGAAATTCCCTAATATCATCAATAATTGAGTGTCATTAATCAAGTAGACCCCTCTAATGAACAATCCATTAACAATGGAAATGCATAACAAAGCATGCTAAAATCAAACTCTATCCGCCTAGCATACATTAATAGATTCCATGCCAATAGCCACTTGCACCAATCTCTAAATGTCAACCAAAATTTAGCCTCTTGATACAAACTAGAACTCATTATGAATAAATCACTCATAATAAACAAGCATATAAAAAATAATAAAACCACATCACAATATAAACAATAATTAAACACATGAACTTCTAAATGGTACAATAATTGCTCTCATTGCCCTCAAACAACGTGGAAATGAATGAGACAATAAATCCACCATCAATGACCTCACTAAAGATGGCACACTTTTCCAAAATTGTCACTTCTACACTTGGAAACCAATAGATTCCTGTGAATAATTGCAGTATATGATCTGTACACTTTTCCAAAAATGTCACTTCTACACTTGGAAACCAATAGATTCCGGTGAATAATTACAATATATGATCCCCGTAATATTTGAAGGAGTAAAATAAATTAGGCTATCGTGTGGAGAGATCAATTTCCCGTAACTATCACCACACTCCTTAGGCATGGACTAATAATTATGTTGCACTAGTTTTCAGTATGAGGGTATTTCGGGTACGGGGAACGAGTATTTGGTACAGCTAGAAGGTTTGCCCAAATTTATAGGAAACGTCAAGTTGGGACGACAATAATATAATATATTAAAATTTAATATATATTAAAAATAAAAATAAAATAATTTATTTATCTGCATCCAAAACTTGCCAATTAAATTCTATCCTCCAATTCCATCTTGCAATAAAATATTTAAGTGATTGAACTTTGAAACACTACCAAAAAAAATTAAAATATTAATCCATCAAAAATTTTCCAATGAAATTCCTTTCCAACAAAGAAACACGCGAAATTATTAAATCCAAAAAATCCTATTATTACTTGATTATTACGTGATTTCATGCAACACTATATTATATTCAATTTCAAAATTCAAGTTTGGAAATTTATAAAATGAAACTAACTAACAGGATATTATTTCTCTTTTTGACCATCAGTGTAATTTGTTGAGTATTGTAATTAAAGTTTCAAGATAGGCTTCAAGAAAGTAGACTTAGTTGCAATTGTTGAACTTCAAGATTTGCAACAGAAGCTGCCAAGGAATGACTGGAAATTGTTTATATTTTGTTGAAACCTTTGCTACATCTTTGTCACTTTACATAGCCCATGCAGTCCAACCCCTTGACCTATCATGTATCACTTATAACATAAAAAAATGGTACCTTCTATGCTCAAAATAGGTACCTGAAAGGTGAAAATCTGCTCAAAATAGGTACCCGAAATGTCAAAAAAATTTGTAGTGAAGCTCCTAAAAAGCTCCAAAGTACCCTTTAAATCTCCCGATGATTTTGGAAAGTTTCCTACCAGCTCCCAAACTCCCAGGAGCGCGGGAGCATGGAATATGTGTTGTCCAATGGCTGGGAGCGATACCCCTGTTATTATGACTAATAATAATCAACACAGAAACGTTCTCCTACCTAAGTTTAAGGAATTTGTGGATGGAAAACATCTGAAAAATAAATCAATTATTGATGTTATGTACAAATGCGGGGAAGCTTCCGAGAAAATTATACGTTTGTGTGGTTTGAAAATTTTCCAAAATCTTAGTTCTCAATATCAACCACCGACCTTGATATTCATTCTCAGATGATCATTTGTATGTTTGTGTGGTTCAAAGTGGCCCATCGACCTGTTCATTGTTTCAGGGTGGACTACCGACCTGCATATGACAAATAATAGTGCAGAGCCAATAAACTTCCCCTCTCTTGTCTTACTCTATTGGTAACACCCCGTCGCCTTCCCTTTAGCGCCCCCTACTTGCTTGATTGTTTCCATCCATGGCTTCTCTGCAAATCCAAGAGTATCCCCTTCCTTCCTATATATATTTCCCCTCCGCTCTTTGTGACACCCATCACCTTCCTTCTCGTCTTTGTGACACACCCATCGGTTGACTTCCCTCTAGTCCCTCTTCTTGGTGTGTGATTGTTTCCATCCATGGATTTTTGTCGTAATCCCAATGGAAAGGCTATCGAAATCAATCTTGGAACCACTTACAGTAGTGTGGGTGTTTGGGATGGTCATCTTGATAGAGTGTATATCATTCCCAATGATCAGGGAAATCAGATTACTCCTTCCATGGTTGCCTTCACAGAAAATGAACGCCTTATTGGAGAGCCTGCCAAGAATCAATTCACTTACAACCTTGTGAACACAGTTTTTGATGCAAAGAGGTTGATTGGGAGGCATTTCTCCGATTCCTCTGTCCAAGCTGATAAGAGCCTTTGGCCTTTTTCTATTTTTTGTGGATCCAATGGTAAGCCCTTGATCTAGGTAACATTTAAGGGAGAAAATAATTTTTTTATGGTGGAGGAAATCTCGTCAATGGTATTGTTGAAGATGAAAGAAATGGCCCAAGAATACCTGGGTTGTCAAGTGAATAAAGTTGTCATTACCGTTCCCGCTTATTATAACAATTCCCAGAGGCAAGCTACTAAGGACGCCGAGAAGATAGAAGTTTTTGATGTGTTACAAATACGAGCCAACTACTGCTGCCATTGCATAGGCTTTGACTGGAAAGCTTATGCATCACAAGATGGGGAGAACATCTTAATCTTCGATTTGGGTGGAGGAACATTCGATGTTGCTGTGCTTAATATTAAAAAACACAAAATTGAAGTCAAGGCAGTCGGAGGAGATACCCATCTGGGGGGTGAGGATTTTGACAACAGAATCATGGTGAGCCATTTTGTGCAGGAATTTCAAAGGAAATACAAAATCGACATATCTTCAAAAGCAAAATCACTTAGGAGGATTCACAGTGCATGCAAGAGAGCCAAGAGAGAGTTGTCTTCCTGTGTGGAGGTCATCATTGAAGTAGCCTGTCTCCATGAAGACCAAGACCTTTATTCTAAAATAAGGAGAGAAAAGTTTGAGCAGATGAACATGGATTTGTTTGAAAAATGCATTGAAATTCATGGCAAGTGCTTGGATGATGTTGGAACAAGTAAAACCCAAATTGACAAAGTTGTGTTGGTGGGAGGTTCTACGCGAATGGCCAAAGTGCAGGAGTTGCTTAAAGCTTTCTTCGACGGCCAGAAGGAGTTGTGTAAGTCCATCCATCCCGATGAAGCTATATTTTATTGTTATTCTTTGTAGGCTGTGGTGTTGAATGGCGATAACACATCACACCTCATACTTCGAGATGTCACTCCCCTCAGTCTAGGAACAGAAGTATATGGGGGTATCATGGGTGTATTGGTCCCTAGAAATACACAAATTCCAGTTAAAAGGGAGCGCTCATATGAGACTGAAGAGGATAATTAGGATTCAATGGTAATAGATGCCTATGAAGGGGAAAGGCCTAATATCAAACACAACAACCTTTTGGGCCAATTTGTTTCCCAGGGAATTCCTCGTGGACGTAGAGGCGATGTCGAAATCATGATGAGTATGGACATCGATGGAAACATAATTGTGAAATCCCTAAATATACTTAAATCTCTATGCAGGAGTTAATTAGCTATTTTAATAGTCCCCCTTAATTACGACCACTAACCTAAAACATGACTCATGACAACTCAAACATGCCTAGTATTCTATGTCTCAACTAGGCTCACAACACCCAAGTTTGTTTTGTGAAACTCAAACACATAATTTTCTAATGGCTTTGTAAATATATCAACCAATTGATCATTTGATTTACAAGGCTTCAAGTGAACTTCTCCATTGCTCACAAGTTCTCTAATAAAGTGATATCTAGTACAAATATGCTTTCTCTTTTGATGAAACACACTATTCTTGGATAGTGCAATCGTTGAGATGTTTTCAAAATATATTGTTGCTAATCCTTGTTGTTTTTGCTTGAGTCCATCCAATACTCTTCTTAACGATACTACTTGACATGCTACTGATGTTTTTGCTACATATTCTGCTTCTACTGATGATAGTGTCACAATAGGCTGCTTCTTTGATGCCCATGCTATCACACCTGAACCAAGATTGAACACACAACCGGAAGTGCTCTTCCTATCATCCAAACTAACTGTAAAATCATTATCTGTAAATCCAATAAAATACTTATTTTTTGTACTTGGATACATTATGCCATAATATCTAGCTCCTGCTATGTATCTTAGAATTATTTTTCCTGCTCTCCATTGTGTGTCTTTTGGAATATCCATAAATATGGAAATCAAACTCACTCCTTGCATAATATCTGGTCTCGTAGCTATGAGATACATGAGGCTGCCACCCAATCGTTTGAATAGAATTGGATTGACATATGATCCTTCATCATCCTTGCTTAACTTTGTACCTGTTGCAATTGGTGTAGGTACAGTTTTGCAATTATCCATCCTGAATCTTTTCAGCAAATCTCTAGTATATTTATTTTGGCAAATAAAAATTCCTTTTTTAGATTTCTCAACTTCTATGCCAAGAAAATATTTCATAAGACCAAGATCTGTCATCTCAAATTATTTCATCATGGCTGCTTTAAATTCATCTAACTCAAGATTACTTGTAAAAATAATGTCATCAACATATAAGCAAATAATCAATATTTTTCCATGCTCATTTAACTTTGTGTATAAGGTAGGCTCACTGCTTCTTCTGCAAAATCTATTCTTAATCATGTAGTTTTCGATTCTGTTATACCAAGATATAGGTGCTTGCTTCATTCCATAAAATGCTTTCTTCAACCTATACACTTTTTTTACTTTTCCTTCAACTTCATAACCTGGAGGCTGCTGTACATAAATTTCTTCTTCTAGAATTCCATTCAAGAAGGCTGATTTCAAATCCATCTAATATACTTTCCATTTGTTACGAGTTGTTGTGTCTAGAACTTCTCTTATAGTATCAAATCTGGCTACAAGAGCAAACATTTCTCCAAATTCTATTCCTGGTTGCTGCGAGAATCCTTTTGCTACAAGTCTTGCTTTAAATATGTCGATTTCACCTTTCTCATTCAAATTTTTCTTGTACACCCACTTCACATCAATGAGGTTTTTATCCTTTGGAAATTTAACCAAATCCCATGTATCATTCTTTTCAATAGCTTCAATTTATTCATCCATGGCTTGCACCCAATTTTCATCTTTGATTTCATCTTCAAAGGAATAAGGTTGGAATGACAACAATGAAAAATTTGAACTAACATCCAAATCATCATTAATATCTTTCAGAATTCTCATATTTCTCTTACCATTGCTTTATTCATCACCTGATTGGCTACTGGGAGAATTTTGGTTTTTTGATTTGCTTGAAGATCCATGATGCCCTAAAAATCTTGGAGTCCTTGTTGGTGTGACTCTGTTTGGTGTCTGCTCTTTTGATTCTTGATGTTCCTTATCTACTACATCATCCTCTTCCACAATGGTGTTTGTGCATCAACTGTTTTGTCTACAGTCCCATTTCATGATTCTTGTTCTTTAAATACAACATGTTTTCTAATTATGGTTTTGTTCGTGACAAGTTTATACAATTTGTAAGCTTTTGATTGCTCACTATAATCGGTAAATATGCATTTTTCACTTTTATCATCCAGTTTTACTCTTATTTTCTTAGGTACATGTGCATAGGATACACAGAAAAACTTTGAGATGAGATATACTACATGACATACTTGACCATGCTTCTTTTGGTACTTTGTTCATCACACTCTTTGTAGGTGATTTGTTTATCACATAAACAACACATGCAACTGCTTCTGCCCAATACTCATTAGAAAAGTTTCTTCCTTTCAACATGCTCATCGTCATGTTCATAATTGTTCTGTTCTTTCTCTCTACTACGCCATTCTATTGCGGTGTGTATCTGGTTGTAAACTATCTTCTAATTCCATATTGTTTGTATTAATCATAAAATTCCTTCAAATCCTATTCTCCACCACGATCTAACCTCAACACCTTGATCTATCAATCACTTTGGTTCTCTATTAAGGATTTGAATTCTTTGAAATTTGAAAAAATTTCAAACTTTTGCTTCAAGAAGTAAACCCAAGTCTTTCTACTAGATTCATCAATAAAAGTGATGAAGAACAACTTCCACCAATCAATTGTGTCCTCATAGGTCCACACAAGTCTGTATGGACCATCTCAAGTGGTTTCTTTGCTCTGTATGCATCTCCCTCTGGAAAAATTTCACAGTGTTGTTTTCCCAATATGCAACACTCACAAGTGCTAGCAGGTTCTTTGATGGGAGGTAATCCTTTGACCATTTGTTTCTACTGCAACAATAAAAAAACAGAAAAATGCAAGTGTCCTAACTGAAAGTGCCATAACCAGTAATAAGTGGAACATGCAATAGTAAATGGATTGACTTGATCGTTGTAATTCATAATTAGAGGAAAGAGTTTGTTCCTCTTCATCTACACCTTTGCTATCAGTTTCTTGCTTGGGGGCTTGTCATAAATAAAACACTCTTGTCCCTGAAAGATAACTCTGTATCCTTTCTGCGTCAATTGACCAACACTTATCAAATTATGTTTAAGACCAGGAACATAATATACATCAGAGATTTTCTTTGGCTCCCCCTGTTTGGTTAGAATTTTGACCACTATTTTTCCATATACATCCACAATCTTGTCAGTCCCCAACTTTACTTCTATCTTCACAGATTGATCCAAATTTGCAACCAAACTCATGTTGCCTGTCATGTGGTTACCGCAACCACTGTCTACTGGCCACATATTATTAGACGGTTCATGCATGTTATGGAAAGCTAGAAACATGGAGTTAGTATTATCTGTACTAACATTAGCTCTCTAGTTTCCTTGATCAACTATCATCTTCTTGCAATCACAGGCATAGTGACCAAATTTATTGCAATAAAACATCTCACCTTTGATTTTTCAAACCTTTGATTATTGTTGAATTTTCTTATGTTGCTTCCACTTTCATGTTCATGCTCTTCTTGGCCATCTCTCTAACCACCATATATTATGCCTCATCCTCTGCCTCTCGATCTACTTCTGCCTCAACCTCTTGAAATAGAAATCTGAGTTTTGAAAGCATTTTCTAGAGTGGAATCATTATTTTTGTATATCCTTGCTTCATGCAATAGAAGTGATCTCATCACTTCATCAACTATCATTGTTTTCAAATCCTTGGCTTCTTCTATGGATGTTGCCATAACATAAAACTTGGTAGACAAATATCTACAGACCTTATCAATCACTGTTCGATATTTAATATCTTTACCACAATTTTTTAACTGATTTATGACAGACATGACCTGATTCATGAAAGAATCATTGTCCTATGCCTCCTTCATTTTCATACTTTCAAAATATCTTTTATTATTCCGCAATTTAACAATATTGACTTTAGCCATACCTTGATAGCTTGTCGCCAAAGTTTCCCATGTTTTTACTGAAGACGTAATCATAATCTTCTCGAACACTACTCAGTCCGCTCGCTGCTGGATAAACAAAAATGCTTGTGCATTCTTCCTTTTGTCTTTCTTCCATTGTTCCCTATCTGCATTAATGAGAGCTCGTTCTTCTGCTTCACTCTGAGGTTCTCAAAACCCAAACGTGACATGATCCCAAACATCATGTGCCTTCAACGTAGTCTCCATATTAATGGCCCACACATCATAATCCTTCCCTGTGAAAGGATGAAGTTGTGATAGAAAACTTGATGTTGCCGTCTTTCTTCAATAAAATTCACTTCTCTTATAAAACCCTAAATTTCTTTTTTTATACGCTTTTCAAAGCTAAAAACACATCTTATAATAAAACCCTAATTTTTATTTTACATAAAAAAATATTGTATATGAAACCCTTTTCAAAACTTAATATAATATATTAACTAAAAATGTCCTTTTAACTCACATCCTTTATGAAGTAATTTTGAATAAATCAAACCTTTTAAAAAAAAGGTTGATACGTACACCTTTCAAAATTTAAGAAATAACGTACTCCTTATCCATGCTTACATTAACGTGTCGTGGATTCAAGGACTTTGCGTGTTAAGTCTCTCCACGGTACTGTTGTCCGCGCGCTAACTCTGCACATAACAACAAAAATTCAAAGGAACTCGCGTGCCTTTTGTAACACGGTTTTTGCTGAACCGACTAGCGTTATAACGCTTTAACTATAACTTCAGAGAGGTGTTATAGCTTCAAACAAGAAAAAAAAAATCTGCTCTCACACGGATTATTGTTGATTTGTTCTTTCTGGCTCTTTGTAACATCGCTCTGATACCAATTTGTTAGAAAAACAGAAGAGTAAAAGCACAAAATCACACAAATAATTCACACACAATAACGCACGAGTTGCGGATCTTCTATTGTTCATACAAACTTCAATCTAAATACAATGAACCCGGTGAATAGTATTTAAACCTTTTCGGCTAACTACTCGCGTAATATAACTTGACATGAACACAATTACCAAATTCATCTATCACATAAATCAACTTGATTCGAAGCTCACTTAACTAACTCTCTAAAGTAAAAATGCCCCTGTGCAAACCAACTATCAAGTTGAATGAAATTTATATTACATTTTGCAATTTTCTAAATCATTTATGTATGTTTCTTGTTATATAAAAATAGTTACTTATCTGTCTACTTAGAAAATGGAGGATGTTAAAGATGAATTGGTAAAAAAAATGGAGCATGTTAAAAGCCTCTATAAAGATTCCAAATAATTACAAATAAAAGTAGACCCAAAGCATGAGCTTATGTGGCATGGCAACCAACATGGCATCCAACAGGCATGGTAGGTTTTCCCATGCTCATGCTCATTGGAATCACCAAATCTGGAGTACAAAGTAGCTGTCAAGTTTGAGTGAAATTTATATTATATTTTATAGTTTGCTAAATCATTTCTGTATTGTTTCTTGTTATATAAAAATAAACAATCGTTTCTAGTTATATAAAGCATAGTTTATTATTATTTATTTATTTACTTGAGAACTAAGTTTAATTTTAGATTAATATGGGTTAAAAAACATGGTTTTTTATTATTTATTTCTTTAGGTGAGAACTAAGTTTAATTTTAAATTAATATGTGTTAAAAGAAATGAGTTATGAATTTTTGGTTTGTGGTATAGATAAGAGCTAGTAATATAAAAAAGTTTATTTACAAAGATATAGAGAAGTCATAATATTATAAAAAAAATCCATTACAAATTAAAAATTTCAAATAAATCTCAATTATTAAGAAAATTGGTACCGCTTTTTCAAATATATATATATATATATAAATATATATATATATATATATATATAATTAATAAAATAATTTATTTTTTTAATTTATAATTAATAACAAAAATAATAATTTAAAATAAATTTATACTTTAACTCAAGTAAAAAAGTAAAAATTAACATTATCACCACATTATATTAATATGTATCCTCTCGGTCGAGTCCTTCCCGAATCGTGGCACAGGAGATTTTTAGTCACGAGGTTAACGAAGTCCTCTCTTTCACCAGATGTAATTTCACTTGTAAAACGTAGGAAATGTCCATGGAAATTTAATGCGGTAGTTTTTTCCTTCTTAGTATTTGAGATGTGCAGCCTTTGATCATCCTAGTATTGCCCTACTCATTACATAATCGCAGTGAATAGTGGAGCCTCTGTTGGACCCTTGTAGTGCTCAACTGTGTAATCCCTTAAGCCTCTCATTCTGTCACTGCACACTGCCCAATTATAGTCCTTGTGTCCTGTAGTTTCCCACTATGCAATACCTAACTTTCCTCTCCCTTAACCACTATTCATTGTTCAATTACAATGCTTAGTCCCTCACTACTTCCTCCCGCTCCTGCGCACTATGCTCAAGAAGGCCTCTCTCCTCAATCTTGCACATTGTGCCATCATAATCAATATGTTACATGAGAAACAAGGTAGACTAGGTGATTTCAGGAAGAATATTTTCTTTTCATGAGTGAAATTCATTTGCATGTGTTATGATCGTAACATGGTAGGATGATGCTCAAGGAGGACACTAAGATGATGTTGCAATAAGACACTTGTGGAGGTGAGATACAAAGAGAATAAAGAGACAAAGAGACACTAAAATATGACAGATGGATGAATATCAAGATGACAGGAAGACTATATCATAACCATCCATTTGGAGGATGAAGATGAAGTACAAGCAGATCTATTATGAAGATGTGAAGACAACAACAAAGTGAAGAGCTTGACATTTATACACTACAATCAAGTCTTATGTCGCCGTCGCTAAGTCATGGATTCTCAAAGTGTCACCACTAAAGTCAAATGTTGTCATGCATTTTTCCACAATTGTGGAATGTAATATTGTATTTTCAAAAAAATGAGAAAATGTAAAATGTGTGGAAGCCCAATGGTCCCACATGGAATGTGAAAAGTCACTAGAAAATTATAAAGTCATATAGAAGCTCAAAGGTCACATAGGAATTCGAAAAGTGACATGGGAACTCAAGAGTCTTGAGGCAAGGTCAAGAGTCAGAAGGGAGATGGAGATTCACCTAATTTGTTATATATACACCCTCATAGCTCAAGCAAATGGACTTTTCACCTTGCTTCTCAAACTAGGCATAGGAGAGAAGATTAGTCTTTTAGGGAGAAAGTGGTGGCTTAATGTTCCACTATTGTAACTAGTGTTGTATCATTCTAATGGTGTATCTTGGGACTTTCGCATATTCCATGAATTATTGTAAGACTATTCTTTCATTGTTTACAATGTATGTTTATGCTTCTACATCCCAATTAAAATGAACTATTTCATTAGCTTTAGTATGCATATTTGAATTGTGTGTCTTTTGTTTTCATGATCATTATTTCTTTGTGAACTATTATGCAAGATAACTAACAATTATTTTATATGTATATGTGCGTCTTTGTTAGTATATTACTACTACTTTTATTTTAAAGACTCACTTTCTCTTCCTTTCCTTAAAATAATCATTATACACTTTGCAATTGAATACATCTCAAGGCTAACTTACTTTTTTATATCGAAAGTATATGTGCTTTCTCTTGTGTCATTTATTGCAACCAAGACAAATAATTAAGAAGATGGAAGCTAGGCCCATTTCTTGGATGGGGTTCCTACTCCAAATGCTGTGAGGTGTAATTGGGACTTCATATTGGGGAGACCCCTTGTATGTTGGCGGTTTCCAGCCCCATCAAAAGAAAGGTAAAATGGGTTGTTATGGGAAACCTTGCATGTATGCATGCACTAGGCATGATGTATAATATTGGCATATAGAAATTGAATGGTTTTGGTGCTTAGACTACATGTAGAAAAAAGGATTTGGGTGACACACACTTAGGGATTGTGGCGAATGGAAGAATTTCCTTCAGAAAAAAGCATCCATGAAGTCCAATTTTGGGATACATTCATTGAGCATACATCCACGAAGAACACATATGTTAGCCACATATTCACTAGATGCACTTTGGAACATTACTGGGTACACTTAATCCATAGCTTGGTGGAATTGGATGGACTTGGGTGTAGTTTGGTGGACTCAAACATACTTGGGCACAATCAAACATATTCAAAAGAACTTGGGATGAGTTGAATATAATTAAAAGGACTCAAATGAACTCATATGATCTGGGAAGACTTGGGACAATTTGGATGGTATTGGGATAATTGGGTCGAGTTAGATGAATATGGATGGACACAAGTGGGCTAAAACAGATTGAGAAGACTTGGGATAAGTTGGATGCAATTGGGTGTGTTACCACTCAAACCAACAAGGGACCTAAAAGGGACTCCTAAGATGGAAACTGGTAGGTCAAGGGTAACGATGTAGACTTAGCCCACTGTCACCACAACTAAGACTCCTTGCTCTTTACATAATCTCACCGATGGGAGGAGGCCCGATAATTAGGAAGTCACTTATAAAGGATGGATCAAAAAATAGTTGTGAAGTGACGTTAAAGACCTTTTCCCTAGGATGGGATTAAGAATGGAGCCTTCTTGCTCTTTAAGCTAAGTACAATACTTTCTAGGGAAAGGAGGTGGGGATTTGAGGGTTAGGTTAAAGGAATATGACTTGGAAAGGAGTTTCCCAATCCCTAAAATCCTTATAGAACTTGGATTCTCGAGTTTCCCTTGATGAATTGTCTTTGATAATAAGTGGGACCACACGGGGCCAAGTGGACCCAACCCAGATTAAGGAGATGGAATATAGCAATTGTTGATATTTTTTAACCTTACCAAGGTAAGGGGAAATGATCAAACAAGAATTTTCACCTAAAGATGTCAAATTGATCCTATGAGGTACTAGCCTTGAGAAAACTAGGGAAAATTTTGATCTTAGACCTATGGATTGTGATATCTTGGAATCCCACCGTCAAAATCTCTTTAAATTTAGAGGAGACCTTGAGACACACATAGTAGGGTCTAGGAGATTAGAATTTTTCTAGGTCTAGTTTTCCAGGAAATTGATGCCCTTGGTGGCCCAAAATGGCTAGACCTAAAAGAAGGAGGAAAAGGTGAAAGAATATGGTTTAAATGACCACCCTTTGATGGATCAATGCCTAATTCCTCTTGGGGATATGGATTCAAGGATAATTATTAAGATGGACTTCGTTTCTTGTTCAAGGAGGCTCTCAAAGTCGACTTCATCCAATGTTAAGGGAAAGAGAAGAAACGTGACCTTAAAAGCATTTATACTTCGTTGCAAATGGAATAATATTATTGAGATAACTTGATGTCTAGAACAATTCATTCATAAAACATGGCCCATACATAGAGATGAGCTAAATAGAAACACAATTCCACATTGATGTTGTAAATGCATGCAAGAATTAGCACTAAAATACTGAAAATCTCATAACCAATGTATGTAGCAAAATGAAAGAAAATAGCATTAAAATTTCACTTACATGTAAGAGAATATATCCAACCATCAACACATTTATAATATAAGAAACTTCAATACAGGAAGAATCCAATCCATACATCAAAATTCGTCCGTTATCCAAAAATATCCACCAAGGAAAAAGTGAAAAGTTCTCTAAGGAGAGAATGATCCAAATCCAAGTGACGATACAAATGAAATCAATTCACTCCTATTTATACACCAATTAGGAGTTAAAATTATCTAATGGGCCTACATTATCCCCTAAAAATAAAATAATGTGCAAATTAACTCACTTTTGGGGACACACCCACAAAAATAGCTCATAAGAGGTCAAATAGTAATATATGCATGTCGTAGAGCCCTCCAAGAGGCTTGATGAACTCCATAAGTGCCATAATGATGAATAGGATCCTAAAAAGTGAAGGATAAGGGGGTGGCCCCTTGTTCTCCAAACAATAAACCTGTGGTGCTTCCAATGGGTGTGGGGGTACACCAACGACATCATGGGTCTCCATATGAGTCGAAGATGCATGTAGACCCTGTGTAAGGGCTCATATGATGGAATGAATGCTACCATGTTATCGTATAAGTCTTAGGACTCCTCCCAAGTGTGTGGTGCACATGTGGGGCCAACTGGGCATAGTGTACCAAATGCATCTTCCTAGTCCAAAAGGTGGATCTCTGGAAATATATGAACATCTCTGGGAATCCATGGAGTGTTTTCTACTGATGTCGAGACCCATGGATCTATACACACACCCTACATGTGCCAATGTAGCCCTCTAGAGGGTTAGGTCCCCATATAGGGAGATCAAACCCAGAATGGACACCATCTACAATCCTGCATAAGATCCAATGCGTCCCCTAGCCTTCGAGCACAACAAGTCATTAAAGTATTTGGGTAAAAGATCTTACAAACCATGGAAAACAAATGGACACTTCATAATGGCCTACCCTTTCATAGTGGGCTTTGGCATGTGCAAATGTCTCCAAAATCCAAAGGGGTTTAGCCAAGCACCTTATTAGGTGGTTTCTACCTTTAGAGGGGATAGCATGTCCAAGGTACATCCCTCAAATGGTGGTGGCATGTGATAACGAGGTGAATGGAATAGGCAATGAGAGGGGAAATCGTGGGCCACATATCAAGGCACAAGGGTAGCTAAAAAAATGGGAATCCCACACCTGGGTATATAATGTATAGGAGGGAGAAATCATGGTACATGAGGTGCACTGACCTTTTTTTTCCCACCCTTCTTTATATGCCTTTTTCCTTTTATGGTTTTTCTTTGATTAAATGCTCGAGGCTTAAGGGATAATAACATGATGTGTAAGATATAGCAGTGGATACCCCCCTTTTTAGAGGGCGGTTCATTGCCCTCCAAGGGTTGGGACAATCATGGGTTCCTAAATGATAAAGGAGGCTCATCTAGGGCGTATGGAACCAGGGTGATGGCCATGGGTGTGGGGTAGAGCTCATGCATTGGATTTTTCCCACATGCTAAATATGTTTGTCTTGACTATATTTTGAATTTGGTGGTACAAAGTTTCTTGTTGAATGTGGTAATTTATGCTTTTTATTTTCTTTTCAGTTGCTTTAACCTCTGGGGCATCATTCCAAGCCTGACCCAAGGTGGGAGAAAGGGAATGGGGAAAAGGTGAAAGAATATGGTTCAAATGACCAACTTTTGATGGATCAGTGCCTAATTCATCTTGGGGATATGGAGTCAAGGAAAATTATGAATACGTACTTCGTTTCTTATTCACGGAAGCTCTCAAAGTCGACTTCGTCCAATGTTAAGGGAAAGAGAAGAAAAGTGACCTTAAAAGAATTTATACTTCATTGAAAATGGAAGAATATTATTGAGATAACTTGATCTATAGGAAAATTCATTCATCAAACATGGCCCATACATAGATATAAGCTAAATAGAAACATAATTCCACATTGATGATGTAAATACATGCAACAATTAGCCCTAAAATACTGAAAATCTCATAACCAAAGTATGTATAAAAATGAAAGAAACTAGCGTTAAAATTGCACTTACATGCAAGAGAATATATCCAACCATCAACACATTTATAATGTAGGAAGCTCCAATACAAGAATAATCCAATCCATACATCAAAATTCATCCATTATCCAAAAATATCTACTAAGGAAAAAGTGTGAGTTCTCTAAGGAGAGAATGATCCAAATCCAAGTGATGATACAAATGCAATCAAGTCCCTCCAATTTTTACACCAATTAGGAGTTCTAATTACCTAATGGGCCTACATCAGCCCCTAAAAATAAAATAATGTGCAAATTAACTAACTTTTGGTGACAAACCCACCAAACTAGCTCATAAATAAAATATTAAGCCTCTCAGGAGGTCAAATAATAATCTATGCATGTCGTAGTGCCCTCCAATAGGCTTGATGAGGTACATAAGTTCCATGATGATGAATATGATCCTCAAAAGTGATGGACAAGGGGGTGGCCCCTTGTTCTCCAAACAATAAACCTGTGGTGCTCCTAGTGGGTGTGGGGGTACACCAATGACATCATGGGTCTCTATATGAGTCGAAGATGCCTGTAGACCCTCTGTAAGGGCTCATATGATGGAATGAATGTTGCCATGTCATCGTACAAGTCCTAGGACACTTGCCAAATGTGTGGTGCACCTGTGGATCCAACTAGGCATAATGTACCAATTGCATCTTCCTCGTCCAAAAGGTGGATCTTTGGAAATCTATGAACATATATGGGAATCCATGGAGTGTTTTAAAATGATCTGGAGGCCCATGGATCTCTACGCACACCCTACATGTTCCAATGTATCCCTATAGAGGGTTAGGACCCCATATAGGGAGATCAAGCCCATAATGGACACCATTTGCAATCCTGCATAAGATCCAATGCGTCCCCTAGCCTTCTAGCATAAAAATTCATTAAAGTAATTGGGTAAAATAGCTTACAAACCATGGAAAACAAGTGGACACTTCATAATGGCCCACCCTTCCATAGTGGGCTTTGACAAGTGCTAATGTCTCCAAACTCCAAAGGGGGTTAGCCAAGCACCTTATTAGGTGGTTTCTACCCTTAGAGGGGATATTATGTCCAAGGTACATCCCTCAAATGGTGGTGGCATGTGATAAAGAGGTGGAAGGAATAGGGAATAAGAGGGGCAATCATGGGCCACATATCAAGGCACAAGGGTAGCTAAAAAATAGGAATCCCAGACCTGGGTATAAAATGTATAGGAGGGAAAAATCATGGTACATGAGGTGCACCGACCTTGATTTTTCCACCCTTCTTTATATGCCTTTTTCCTTTTATGATTTTTCTTTGATTAACTGCTCGAGGCTCAAGGGATAAGAACATGATGTGTAATATATAGCATTGAATACCCCCTTTTTGGTGGGGCGGTTCATTGCCCTCCAGGGGTTGGGACAATCATGGGTTCCTGAATGATAAAGGAGGCTCATCTAGGGCCTATGGAACTAGGGTGATGGCCATGGGTGTGGGCTAGAGCTCATGCATTGGCTTTTGTCCACATGTTAAATATGTTTGTCCCGACTATCTTTTGCATTTTTTGGTACAAATTTTCTTGTTGAATGTGGTCATTTATGTTTTTGCTTTTCTTTTCAGTTGCTTCAACCTTTGGGGCATCGTTCCAAGCGTGACCCAAAGTGGGGGAAAGGGAATGAGGAGGCTAACCCTATGTGGACCCAGGTGGGAGATATGATGAATGGGGCTATAATGAGTGTAAGGGGAGTGATATATGTGGATAAGGGAGTGGGACAACGCAACCAGAGTTGGGGTTTCCCAAGTAGTACCACCCTAAAACCAAATGGTCAGTAAAGGATATCCCACGGGACCAAAATACAAAGGTAAAATCCAAAAGAGGTCAAGGGGATAGAAGCACAAACTAATCCCACGATTTCCGCCGAATCCCCCCATTAATCCATGCCCAGAAGTGTCCATGATAAGTAAACCCAATAACTCAATTACCAAATGACAAGACATACCTTTGGGTTCGGGAGGCCCACCTTCAAACATATGATCAATACAAATGGGTGAGGGACACATGGTTGGCTCAAGTGGCGGAGAAATGGCACAACGAGCTAGTTGATGGTTGTAAGCTTCCAACTGAGGAGCATCATGGGGAAAAAAAATTCTCCTAGGGATATTACCCACGAAGTGCTGGGTAACAGGGTGGATTGGGATCAGTAGGAAGAAGTTGAATGGACTAGGTGGACTTGGATGGTCTTTCCCCACTTGGTTCAACTTGTGCACACTACCAAACACTATTGTTGTTTGTGAACAATTAATGAACAAGTCACTAGAGAGAAGCAAGTGGAAAAATGACACTTGGGTCCACCTTATAATGAAGGGGTTTTCAAGTGCAAGGTGAGTTTTATTTACAATTAGGATGCCTCAAAAGTGCTAAGGAAGGAAATGATTGAGCATTCATTAAATCTTATCGACAAGGAATGTAAAGGAGATATGTGTGGAAAGCTCAAAGCTAGGCATAGTAAGGTGACTTACACTGACTAAGTGAGAAGAAGAATAAGAAAACACCTCTAGGAGGTAAGCCTATAGTGCTTCATGGGTTCTATTTGTCCTCTTTGTTGGGAAGTAGGTAAAAGGTCATTTTCCTTAGATTCATGGTATATTTGTAATACAATTCAAGCAAGATTCTATAACTCCCTTGTTGTATATATGTGGCATTCTTCATATAATAAAGTTAAGGAATGTTCCTTGGGTGTTTCTTATGCATCTGTGTTGTAGACTCTTCATGATTGTTAGATGTTATTGTGTTGGCTCCCTTTCTTTGCTCTATGTTGCCTAAGTGTTAAACTACTACTAGGATGTTGTAAAGGTCATGGATAGATGTGTTTCTACTCTTGAAGGAACTTGTTTGAGTAGGAATTAATGACATTTGATAGATTATACATTAAGTTAAATTTATGGATAAACCTTAGTTAAGAGACACAATATAGTTGTAGTAGGTGCAAGCTAGGCAATCCCTTGTAGCCAAGGCAAAGTAATGCCACATGATGTCATGTACAAAATTTACTTGGGACAAACTCAAGTTTGCAAAGAAAATTGGGGAAAACTATAGGACTATGACATGTAGGGCACTAAGCATTAAACCTATGATATTTCACAAATCCAACAAATAATTAAGTTGATATTAAAGTTGCAATGTAAAAGTATGCATTATTTTCTAAGTGGACATTGGCTAATACCATTTATTCCTAAAGAATAATATCTAGAAACTATAATTGTTTAAGAATATCATGTGGATTATTCTGGTCCATGCTTCTATTAAAGGATTGTTTATTCAAAGTTGATGTGAGTTTGAAAGTAATGGAAAAGTAAGCGGGAAATTGTTTCTTGTCGAAAAAATCTTCAAATGTGTGCAGTCTTGGAACAAAGGTTCCTCTACTTTGAGTTTTGGATCTTTTCTCATTATGGAGAAATGAAAAAAAACCATTAATATTTTATATTATTGTGATATTGAGTTGAAAAAGGGTAACCTTTTAATGAATAGTAAAAGAAACATTACTCAGATAATAATACTCTCCATCAACATCCCTCTTGATCTACCCAACTAGCAAGCATTTTTTTTTTCCAATTTCTCCCTAGGTATTTTATCGCTTTGACCGATTAGTAGGTGGAATGAAAATCCTTCACAAAATGTCAAACAGCTAATAGGAAATGTCCTAGAATTATGAAAAAACTGAATTAGGCACCAATGAAGCAAAATATGATATCAACAATACATTAGCATAATAAATGCACACCAAGCTAGAGCAAAATTCTAGAGAATCAACAACCTAATGACAAAACAAGCACATGACTATCAAGGGATAAATTTAAGTTAAACCATAACGTCACAAAGAAAAAACATTAGGAGAAGCATAAGAGAATAATGTCAATGGGAAACATTTAATGGCTCATCAACTCAAGCATTAACGAGGCAAAAACTCATCCCGCTTGTAGTCTTGTCAACCTTTCAAGCTAGTGCTCCAAAACCATGTTTTTTTCCAAATCCTCCTTCGATCTTTATCTACCCCGGTTTGTAATGAACAAAGTGAAATATTCTCATATCGTCAACGATGAGCTAATCTAAGCATAATTTTGACCTAAAATTATGAAGACCATCCCTTTTAGTGATTTCTTAGGCTAATTCCAAGGTACTAGACCCATCAACAAGACAAAGACACAACATGGCAAAGCATTCTTGAAAAAGAAATAGTGGATAGGGAGTCACTAACTAAGCAACCAAATTTAAAAAATATCGTACATGAAATTCCCTAATCTCTTTAATAATTGAGTGTCATTACTCAAGTCGACCCTATGATCCATTAACAATGGAAATGCATAACAAAGCATGCTAGAATCAAACTCTACCCATCTAGCAGACATGAATAAAGTCCATGCCAATGGCCACTTGCACCAACCTCTCAATGTCAACCAAACTTTAGCCTCTTGATACAAAGTAGAACTCATTATGAATAAATCACTCATAGTAAAAAAGCACATGAAAAAATAATAAAAATAAATCACTCATAATAAAGAAGCATAGGAAAAAATATAAAACCACATCACAAGATAAACAATAATTAAATAGATGAACTTCTAAATGGGACAATAACTGCTCTCATTGACCTCAAACAACATGGAAATGAATGAGACTAACTCCCCATCAATAACCTCAATAAAGATCCCACACTTTTCCAAAATTGTCACTTCTACACTTGGAAACCAATAGATTGCGGTGAATAATTACAGTATATGATCCCCGTAAACTTTGAAGGAGTAAAATAAATGAGAGATCAATTGCCCGCAACCATCACCACACTCCCTAGGCATGGACTAATAATAATCAACACGGGAACGTTCTCCTACATAAGTTTAAGGAATTTGTGGATGGAAAACATCTGAAAAATGCATCAATTATTGAAGTTATGTACAAATGCAAGGGAACCTTCCGAGAAAATCATACGTTTGTGTGGTTTGAAAATTTTCCAAAATCTTAGTTCTCAAAATCTACCTTGTTGGAATTGTCATAGTAGAAAAGGCACCCAACCCATTTTTATGTTTGTGTGGTTCAAAGAGTCCCGTCGACCGCCGACCTCCATATGACAAATAATAGTGCAGAGCCAAGAAACTTCCCCTGTCTTGTCTTACTCTATTGGTAACACCCCATCGCCTTCCCTCTGGTGCCCCCTTCTTGCTTGATTGTTTCCATCCACGGCTTCTCTGCAAATCCAAGACTCTCCCCTTTCTTCCTATATATATTCTCCCTCTGGTCTATGTGACACCCATCGCCTTCCTTCTCGTCTTTGTCCCTCTTCTTGGCGCGTGATTGTTTCCATCCATGGCTTTCCGTCGTAATCCCAATGGAAAGGCTATCGGCATCGATCTTGGAACCACTTACAGCTGTGTGGGTGTTTGGGATGGTGATCATGACAGAGTGGATATCATTCCCAATGACCAGGGCAATCGGATTACTCCTTCCATGGTTGCCTTCACAGAAAATGAACGCCTCATAGGAGAGCCTGCCAAGAATCAAGTCGCTTACAACCCTGCGAACACAGTTTTTGATGCCAAGAGGTTGATTGGGAGGCGTTTCTCCGATTCCTCTGTCCAAGCTGATAGGAGCCTTTGGCCCTTTTCTATTGTTTGTGGATCCAATGAGAAGCCCTTGATCCAGGTAACATTTAAGGGATAAAATAAAATTTTTAAGGCGGAGGAAATCTCGTCAATGGTATTGTTGAAGATGAAAGAAATGGCCCAAGCATACCTGGGCTGTCAAGTGAATAGAGCTGTGATTACCGTTCCCGCTTATTATAACAATTCCCAGAGGCAAGCCACTAAGGACGCTGGGAAGATAGCAGGTTTTGATGTGTTACAAATATTGAACGAGCCAACTGCTGCTGCCATTGCATATGGCTTTGACTGGAAAGCTTATGCATCACAAGGCGGGGAGAACATCCTAATCTTCGATTTGGGTGGAGGAACATTCGATGTTGCTGTTCTTAATATCAAGAAACACAAAATTGAAGTCAAGGCAGTCGGAGGAGATACCCATCTGGGGGGTGAGGATTTTGACAACAGAATGGTGAGCCATTTTGTGCAGGAATTTCAAAGGAAATACAAAATCGACATATCTTCAAAAGCAAAAGCGCTTAGGAGGCTTCGCAGTGCATGCGAGAGAGCCAAGAGAGAGCTGTCTTCCTGTGTGGAGGTCATCGTTGAAGTAGCCTGTCTCCATGAAGACCAAGACCTTTATTCTAAAATAAGGAGAGCAAAGTTTGAGCAGATGAACATGGATCTGTTTGAAAAATGCATTGAAATTCTTGGCAAGTGCTTGGATGATGCTGGAACTAGAAAAACCCAAATTGACAAAGTTGTGTTGGTGGGAGGTTCTACGCGAATACCCAAAGTGCAGGAGTTGCTTAAAGCTTTCTTCAACGGCCAGAAGGAGTTGTGCAAGTCCATCCATCCTGATGAAGCTGTAGCTTATGGTGCTTCCGTGCAGGCTGCGGTGTTGAATGGCGATAACACAGCACACCTCATACTTCGAGATGTCACTCCCCTTAGTCTAGGAGTTGAAATTCTAGGGGGAATCATGGACGTATTGATCCCTAGAAATACACAAATTCCGGTTAAAAGGGAAGGCAGCTATGTGACTGGAGAAGACAATCAGGATTCAATGGTAATAGACGCCTATGAAGGGGAAAGGCCTAATATCAAACACAACAACCTTTTGGGCCAATTTCTTTTCCAGGGACTTCCTCCTGGACGTAGAGGCGATGTCAAAATCATGATGGGTATGGAGATCGATGCAAACGGAATTGTGAAGGTGTCAGCAGAGCATAAGACAAGTGGGATAAAGGAGACGATGATCATGACTAATGACAGTAGTAGGCTGAGCGATGATGAGATTGCCAAAATGATTGCAGAGGCAGAGAAACTCAAAATTGAAGATCAGTTGTGGAAGGAAACGGCGGAATCGAAGAATGCAAAGTATATATACGATATGAGGACACGATTGAATAAGGAAAAACTAAGGGGAAAGATGGAGAAGAAAGATGCTGAAAATATCGAAGCAGGTCTAGATGAGGCAGGTGAATGGGTCAGTGAAAACGAGAATGCACAAAAGGATGAATTGGTAAAGAAAATGGATCAGGTTAAAAGGCTCTGTAAAGATTTTGAAGAAAAATAGAGAGGAGCCCAAAGCCTGAGCTTATGCGGCATGTGATCCAACAAGCATGGCCCGTGCTCACGTTTCAATGGATGTACCAAATTTGCAGTAAAGATGCAAGTACAAACCAGCTGTCAAGTTGAGTCAAATTCATATTACATTTTTCAGTTTGCTAAATCATTTCTGTATGTATCTTTGTTATATAAAAATAGTTACTTATTTATTTAGTTTGTTATTATGGATGTATTACTGAATTCTCTATCAGGTTGATTATACAATTAATTATTTATTAGTGTCTCTATTTGAAAACAAACAAACAAACAATTGCAGTGCAGATAAAATTGGAAGAAATGTCAAGGAAATGTTTCTACAAGTTTAGTGTCATATAAGCTGAGTGCATTGGCTCCTTGACATCATTACCAGACTTAGATTTGACATGGAAATTACACTATTTAAGGGTTGGCATATAAGCTGAGTGCATTGGCTCCTTGACACCATTATCAGACTTAGATTTGACATGGAAATTACACTACTTACGCCTTGGCACTGCCCCTGCAATGGCTATGGCCCACTGGAGATTTCGGAGAGATTTGATTTCTACAGCGAAAGAACAATCCAGCCAAGTCTACATATCCGACTGAGAAACCCTACGGCTGCCAAGACCCAGGTTCAAATCCAACTGGCTGCCACTATAAACATAGGCTAGGTGCAACAGCCTGCAACCCGCACACAATAGCAGTTAACTTATGCCTCAACAAGCCTACTCTTCTAGCCAAGACACAACAGGCATAAGTCTCCACAGAGATTTGAACCTTGGTGGATTGGATGAAAATCATCTGACTCCATCGTCAGACCTCCGCTTCACAGACTGGCATTCTGCATATTATCAGCACCTGCAAAAACGCTTACCAGACTGTCCTACAAAGACTCGACCAGGGTTAATCTGGGCTTAGGGTTGCTTTTTAAAAGGGCCGCGTTCGTTTTCAGCTCTGTACTCGGATTCTCTGATACGCAAACTGCAGGTTGTTCAAGACACCCCTGCCAACCAGATATTTGATGGCTGTCAGGGATCTAAACGCCAAAACAATTCATTAAATTCTTCTTTAGCAGGCTCTTGGTTTTTTTAACGGTGAATTTTGTTGGAATTTAATTCCAACTGCCCCCATTGATCAGCATACGGCAATAGTAAATGTGAAAGGATTCAGTCCGGCGAAGTTATTGTGAAGAGATCGAAAGTCGGCAAAGTTAAGGTTGAAGGCAGGTTGCAGAGCGGCAGCTTTAAGTTTGAAGGCGGTAGAAGCACAGGCCTTATCGGCAGCAACCTCGACATTAAAACCCCGCCAAACACAATGAACACCGCGGCAACGTTTATTGTAGAGGCAGCAAGCAATTCCGGGGGGTGAGGAACTCACGGGAAAGCTTTTGGAAGCAACCCCGGAATGTATTAAGAGAATAAGGTTCTTAAACCTTAGAATAAGTTTAAAGGCTTTTTGACTTAATTTTTATATTCCGGCATCATATTTTAATTTTACCATGAGTTAAATTGTTTTACCGCAATACATGTTTTTACTTTGGTTAAATTGTTTTACCGCAATACATGTTTTTACTTTGGTTAAAAGAGTTATAATATATATATTGTAAATATCTTATATTTACAATATATATATATATATATATAAATATTGTAATGTTTAATAAAAATATGCCGTGAACATTAAAAGAACAGAGTGAGAGCATTGTTTAGACAGACAGTCGCTGTGTAATGTATTTATGTCAGAAGGCAGAAGGCAGAAACAGAGACAGAAAAATTTGGAAGCGCTGCGTGTGTAACCGCCTGTTGAAGGATTTTAGCCAGTGAACCCAGAACATTGTTCTGAAGATTTGTAACAGCAGTTTTGTTTTAATTAAAATAGTGATAAATATTTCATTGCTGTGTTTATCTGAAATTTTATTTTGTTTCAATCTGTGTGTTATAGAAGAAGAACTTTTATTTCTCTATCTTGTTAAGGAATTGCTCAGAAAATTCCAACGAATTTACATTCTAACAAGATTTGCAATAAGCGTACGAAAGGCACTTACAAATGCCCGTTTGTCAACGCTGTCATGTTTGTCAGGGATATACTAAAGACACTATTTACATTCGGCGAGCCTTATTTCAGCTGCCATAGGCCCATTAATGCGGCCCAGGCAGCTGATGCCCGCCCCACGATGGTCTACACTTTTAATCGGACGGTAGGCATCAGCGGCCTGGGCCGCATTAATGGGCCTATGGCAGCTGAAATAAGGCTCGCCATTTACATTCTAACAAGATTTGCAATAAGCGTACGAAAGGCACTTACAAGTGCCCGTTTGTCAACGCTCCCCCACAGCAGAATAGGAATAAAAAGTAAACTCTGGTACATGATTAGAATGAATTCAAACAATTAAATTATTTTACTAGGTTATATATAAGTAGATCTTATTAAACTTTGCCTTTAATTACCTCTATTACAGTGTATTTAAATTCATAAAACATTACAGTTTCAAATCTAAAGATGATTATAATAAATTCAAACAGTTAAATTATTTTACTCTGATATATATAAAGAGATCTTATTTAACTTTTCCTTTAAGGTAGATGCAGGTGCGTGAAATTAGCTATTAGAGTAGGCAATTATTCTTTGGTTTTTTAAAATTTTGTGGGAAAATTAGAATTTTGAAATAAAGTTGTTGATTTATTTTTTTCAGAAAAACGAAAAATAGTATATCAATTTATAGGGTCAGAATTTTAAAATTAGAAATTACAATTTTTTTAACATTTAAAATTATTGAAATGTTAGTGATTTTTCAAGATTAAAATGCTAGTGATAATTAAGGTGTTGTGTTAATTCAAATGTTCGAGACAGTAAAGGTTATGGAGGAAGATTTTAATTTTTAAATTATTTATTTTATTTATTAATTCAATTTGGTTATTCAAAGTAAAATGATGAAGTGTAATTCTTTCTATCTATCTTGTTTTTTTTTTTAAATTTAAATTTAATGATATAATTTTTAGATATAAATATTTTCTGGAATATTATGTATTTTAATATACTTTAATAAGGTGTTTAAAATTTTGAAGAAACACTTTATTTATTAGAAAATAAAAACATTATATTTTGAAAGTGTTAGATCAAAAATATGTATTTTTTTTGTTTTTTCTGTTTTAAAAGCTATTAATGGCAATTTCTTGCTTCGATTTTAGATAGACTATTACAAATGTAGCACAGTGAGATTCAAGGTCAATTGTTATTAAATTTTTACATTTTAATATGCATATTTTCATAATTAATATCATAATATTATAATGCGATATTTTTATATTCAACAATTAGTTATATAACAAATTTTGGAAAAGTCCAGACAGTAAAAAAACGGTAGACTACAATTTTTGCAAAGTGCCAGGGATGAAAAATTGTACACTCCACGATATTTATTACAAACATTTCATCAGTGTCACTTGAATCTGTTTAATCAATGTCTCTTAATCTATCACGCATACTTTTCCCCACTCAAACTCCGCCACTCATAACCATTTCACTTTGTTTATTCTCATTGACACAACTTGCAACCCTGTTTACCATCAACAATAAAAGATATCAATGAACACTTTATTTTGACCTGTCAAGTAAACTAATTCGGACATTTAAAAGAAAAGATAAAATAAATATTTTAGTGTCTAACTCTATAGGAACATTAAAGTGTGATATAATAAAAATAGTCAATCTATAAATAAACTAAGTGCATTACATCAAATTTGAATTTATTTTGAAATTGTAATTTTCATTATATAAAATTTGACTTTATATAAAAAAAACACACACACATTTTCTTTTCGAGGTCTCATTTAGTTAACTAAACATGAACACAGAATGTTGACAATATGAACTAGAAGGTTGAACATAACTATAAAAGTCTTAGTGATACCATACAATAAGAAATAAAACACTTTAACCAAACTTGAAAGGTTAACACTTCGAGGAAAATAGTTTTTATTTATGAATTTATAGGCTTTTAATGTATTGTTGGATTAATGATGTTAATTTATGGAACGTGGTGTAAATTCATAATTAAATTTAATTCCATTTTCCTTTTTAGAAATGTCATATAGCCCTTTGTACAATTTAAAATTGGTCTATCTTACTTTTTATAATTTTAGTGATGAGATTTTTTTAAGATTTTTTTTTCTTTCAAATTTCTAGATTATCAAACTTGTGTGTTATATTTCCGGATTATCAAACTTGTGTGTGATGGACGATGATTGCACCAACATGTTATAAAATTAGTGGTCAAAATGTATCATGTCAATTGAGTATGAGCTCAACCTATTCCTCACTTTGAATTGTTTTGAAACCTTATAAGAATGAAAGGTTACAATTGAAGATTTGAATCTTAAAATAAGATGTAAACACTTGTTTTTTATCAGGCATTTGATTATTTTGAAATCTCACAATGAAATCACAAACAAGTGTTAATAGATTTATATAAAAATTGAATTTATGACGTTATTACAATGAAAAAAGATATTAAGCTAAATATACAAGGTTCAGTTGCATATGTTGATGGTGGTTTAGAATTATTGTGACATTTTTTGGGGTTGTACTTAATTCAAAATCTAAGCATACCAAGTGCACGCACAATTTTGCAAATCGGTTTCATTTTATAGCTCTACCATGTGGCCCATAGTGCATAATCATATTCAATTAAATCACATAACATATCACATATTTTTTCTTCTATACTACTCTTTCCTATGTTACTGCTTTACGACATTTCCTTTGCAACATATGGTGCAATTGTTAGTTAGAAATATTTTAACATAATAAATGCACGTAATTCAAAGTAAAAATAATTAGCTAGACTAATGTTAGTAGGTGCTTTTCCACTCCCACAAGAGTAGCATTCACCACTTTTATGATGACTTGTTGGATATTAATAAATTATCTTCTCTTATCTTATTTTTTTGTAATCAAATCTTATTCTTTTGTAATTTTATTTTATAAAACTTTGATGATTGTTTCAAATCCTTGGAGGAAATACCTTAGTATTTTATAACATTTTGGTCTCTTCTTTAAACCTTGTCATTTATATTGATATATTTGCTATATTTGCTATTTACAATTACTATCATTAAAGGTATGTTTCCATATGCATGAGTTGCATTCATATAATTAACAATTATCATCCCTTTAATAGGCAAAGCAAACAAAATGGAAATTAATGCATTGTGTCATCAAACTAATATATCAAATATTGATAAAATTTTTATGTCTTTATTGTTTTTTATTTTAATTTAGCTAATTTTTTACTTCAAACTAAGTTTTCTTAAATAAGATGTTTTCCATGTTTCCTCCACAAACTCTATCTCTCAATTATTCTTAAAACAATGATTGTAAATGAGATGTTCTCCATGTTTCCACCACAAACTCCATGGCTCAATTGTTAAAATATTTTTTCACAAAAAAAAAAGTGGGAGGGTGCAACACTAGGACTTCCCGAGAGGTCACCCATCCCAGTACTACTCTATCCCAAGCACGCTTAACTGCGGAGTTCTGATGGGATCCGGTGCATTAACGCTGGTATGATCGCACCCTATGCTTAAAATAATGATTGACTATGAGTGAATATTTTAAATTCTACAACAGTAAAATTATATTTAAACTAAGTTGTAGGGACATATACTTAGTTTAATGTTAATGGTTACAAAATTAATTTAAAATGTTCTACAATTTTAACATTTTATTTACAAACCAATATTTTATGCATAATATCAATATAACGTTTCTCATTCCATTTAACATAGTAGGTATAAAAGTACTCTATTTAGAAAACAGGTTTAAAATATGTATAATATAGACAATTTTTGACATAGTAGTTATATTATTTTTATCTTAGTTACAATAACTTATGTATATTACACCTGTTCACTTATGGAAATCCATATAGAAACCCTATACAAATTAAAATGTTATCAACTTCTTGGTATAAATGAGTCCAAGCCGATATTTGATTATATTTGAAGAGAAAATTATTCTTTCACAAAACTTGGATAAAGAGCATGCATTGGTATGTTCCTCCAACACAATTCTATGTAATCAAAAGATTTGTACAAATATCTCCAATTTTAATGGACAACAAAAGAATAAAATTCCTTATAGAAAAGCATAAGATTGTGAGACACATATTTCCTAAAATGTGAAAAGCAACAATAAAACCAAATAAACCATTTTAATAATGCAATTTATACAATTATAAGATTAACAACGAATTCTTGAAGCACTTGGATAACTATAGAACTAACAAAAAAATCTTATTTACATACTTTCACTCATAATATGCTCACCCTAAACTTCATGGTCATTTGATTTACATACTACTAATCCAACAAGATTCATAAACTCACACTTTCCATTACATTATATACATTCTCCTAACACTATAGTCACTAAGTTAGAATTTAGATTTAGATTTAGATTTGAATTTTGTATTATAAAAATATTTGTCTAAAAAAACACAAAATCAGTATTTAATATTATTCACTTCCTCTCCTTTCCTTTGCATCTTATTCACTTCCCTTTACATATTATTCATTATCTCTTGATAAAAACATCTTCGACCACAATATGAAGCTTTGCCTTACACTAATAAACAATAGTTGGAAGGAATAAAGGCTATTTGATTAAATAGTTATTCGAACACAATATGAAGTTTTGCCTGCCTTGAATGAATGAACAATAGCCCGAGGAATAAAGGTTATTTGATCAATGACATTATGGATATTTTCCCTTGAAACAAAAAAAATAAATCAAAATTTAAAGGAGCAGCAGGAATTAAACCGAACAATTCACCTTTATCTTCAAGAATCTTCGAATTTCCACATTCATGACCTTGATTTTAACATAATGAGGTAACACACCATCTCAATATTTTGAATATTCATTTACACAATTAAGTACTCAACTTTGATAAGGTAGGTAGCGGTTTCACATGGGTATTAATTTAAGATTTTTTTTTAGAAATTTTAGTAGTTAGTATTTTTAAAAAGATATGGGTTATAATACACGGCCCTTTTTTTTAATTATATATATATATATATATATATATATATAAAATGAATATTTTAGGGAGAAAAAATCTTTAGTAATAAATTTAAGATATGGCATTTTATAATATATATTAATGTATTAAATTATATGAATATCATAATATTAATATTAATATTTAGTTTAGATCTTCTTAATTTTTATAGAGATTAATTTTTTGGAGGTGTAAACTTATTTTCTGAAAATAAAATTTGAGAAAAGGTTTATATTTCTAGTTTTTTGAAAGTGAAATTTGAGTAAAGGTTTACATCTCTAGAAATTTGATCTCTCTCGAGAGATCTCTAGGCACTTGATAGATCTGGAGTTAAGATCGATGTAGGCTAGTATTAATAAAATAAGTACTTCGATGCTTATCATGCTATTTAATTTATATCTATGCACTAGTTATAATGTTTATATTATATTGTGTACTAACCTTAGTATCTCTAATAAAACATTATTAGAGATATATTTATTTTTAAACTTTAAAAATAGTTTCTTTTACCAGTGAGTGAAAATACTTCTTGGGGTTGCCTACTCTTTGAACCTAATTAGGCTAAGCATGTGATTTTAGAAAATCAAACCTGGGTGGTAAGGAAGACAAAAAAACCTTAACCACTCAATCTACCCTTACTTGACAACTTAAAAAATTATTTTTAACCACTCAATCTACCCTAGGGTTGCCAACATATGGTAAATATTGTTTATATATATATATAATTGTGGACTAGGTTCTTAATACGCTGTCCGATTATATGATTTTCCTTATATGTTTGATTTTCAAGAACCTCTGGCATTGGCTCGACCCACACAACCCACTTATTGTGATTAAAATGAAATTAAATGTTTTTACACATGCATCCACTTGTGCACTAGCTATCCTAATCTCTTGGCCGCGAATCCACTGTCCAACACGAGTTAATTGATCCAACTACTAAAATTAAAGCAACAACTAATGAGGTAAATGCCCGCTCCCAGGTTCTCGAGGTTCCCTTTCATTCTATCGCTTGGCTTAGGGTTTGTTGGGTCTACAACAAGGTTAATTGACAAGGGAATATTAGATTGAGAAACTTCATGGCGACCAACAACTTTTCCTTCCCTCACAAAGGTATTATTTTATTTTTTTAATCTTCTTCCCTGGAAACATATTTCTTTCGGGGTTCCGCTACACCCACAACTAACTCTCCGGGGTTGAATTTGCAAGTTCAAGTTTCTCGACAGGATTACAAGTGAATTTGGTTAGCCTGGGTTCTCCCTAGTGTGGGTCTATTGCCTACACTTCTCTAGTTCACGTTCTTCTCTTGTAGGATTTCTTGGTAACTGTAATGACCTTCCTTCTCATTGTTTTGGCAGCGCCCGAGCATGCACACCTGTGTCTTTTTCAGGTACTACAGTTTAATTTTCATTTTATTATTGTGCAAGTTTATTTTCTTTAACTATGGGAACTCAACTTATTTTACATAATTTGACCATATTTCCTATTACCAAGTACGTCTGATGTTATTTTTTCTGGTTTTTATTGCAACACCGAGTGCATGAAACTACTCACCTACTTTGTGTCTCTCCAGGTCCTGTCCCTTCAGCCCGTTCAAGCTATTTTATGGGTCATTTGCAGAGTTTAACTTTAAATGGATTATGTTATTATATTTCTTGTTGGCTAGAATTCCCTAGGGTCTAGGCAATACTTGCTGCTTACTAAGGTTTGAATATGATTCCTAGGGTTTATTTGTGACCCGAATGTATTAAATCTTTAAGATTTGAGTATAATGAAAAAACCTACGAGGGTTATGGATACTTACCATAAATTATTGTTTGCTCGCAAAATCTTATGATACACACACACACACACATATATATATATCGACAACCTATTTTACTAAATATGTTATTTTCTTTTTAATTTATGTGAATATGATGGCAATTTTCCGCTTATTTGTTTCATTAACATAGTTTAAATATGAACGAATTAAGGCCTCTGCCATTTGCTTTACTTGTCCGTAGTTCTAATTTATAAAAAGAAATATTGTGTTTTTTGTCTTTCTGTTTATATTTTCAAGAATTAAAAAGTATAATTATGAGTTTCGTTTTCTATTATTCAATAATTTTGTTACAGGGTATTTATATATTGCGTTTAATAGTTGTCAAATGGAAAATTCCCTTCCAAATTCAACTCGCAACCTTATTCACTGGCATATCTGTGTTTTTACTTCATTTACTAAAGTTCAGTTTTCAGTTTCTTTTCCTGAGTCTAGTTTATGGTTCTTTGCATGTTTTTTCACTAATAGAATTCACATGTACTGATGTCGCATGGTTGCAAGGAGTTCTGAAATTTTCTCGGTTCATATTTCTTCCCAAAGGCATTGCAGAGTAAGGTCATGGTTATGTACTCTCTTCGATAGGCTTCCCAACCTATAAACTTGAGACTAACCAAAACCCTCACATGAAAAACTCCTTTTCTTTTAATTCTCTGGATTATATGCATAGCATTTTTTTTCTTGTAACCAATGTATATTCAGTTCCAGTTTTTGTTTTTTCCTTTTGATGTTATTAAAAAGAATATCGATCTTTGTACATTTTGCATTATTCACACAGTCTGAAATTAGTTCTACAAAACTATTTATTTTACTGTTCCAGCTGCATTCAGATTGAATTCTCATTTGCACTATAACTATAAATTTTCTCAAGATTAATAATCATAGAAAATAGGTCTCCATTTTTTATAAACACATACGATCACAACTGTATTTAAAACTTAACCACAATGCATCCATACAATAATGCTTATATAGTGTTCTTCCCGCACCACAAAATTAACTAGGAAGTCTCTCCACCCGATTGTGAGGCTGAAAATAATGTCCAGTCCCCCGTGAGCTTCCTCTCAACCAAAAAATATAGGTGCAAATCCCTGGGTTAAGCTAGTTTTCTAAACCTCAACTGAAAATAACGTCTAATCCCCCCTAAGCTTCCTCTCGTCTAAACAGTATAGGTGTAAATCCATGGGTTAATCTAGTTTTTCAAACCTCAAGACCACCTCGTCAAGTTTAGAGCCTTAACTCACATGATTTTTTTAAGGGTTCCACTCGCTTAAAGTCCATCTCAAGAACTCCTTAAGACTTTGCAACATTTAGAAAATCAAACCTAGGTGGTAAGGAAGATAACAAACCTTAACCACTCAATCTACCCTTACTTGACAACTTAAAAAATTAATTTTAAAAATATGTTTATATTACATATGTTGCATCAAGAGGCTTTACAATATGAAGTAGATGCTGCAGTGGAGAATTAAGGGCAGTGAAGCTTTAGATTTAAAATTAAATTAAAAAATAAATAAATAAAGTGGACTCCATTGTTGTGGAGAAGTTGTACTGAAATGTTACATAAAAAAATAATAACCATAAAACATAATGTCCATTTAATGAAAATAATAATAAATAATAATAAACAATAAAATAATAATAAAAATCATAAGGCCAATTCAATTTTTTACATTGGAATTTTATTTTTATTGATAAAATTATGAAAAATTTCTTCCATATTAAATAATGATGATTCATATTACTAACCATGATATTCCAAAACTTCATATTTAAATTTAATTAATAATCATATTGTAACATTTATCACCCCTTAAAAAAAATGATTTCTATATGCAAATGTATTACATTATTACTTGAGAAAAAAATAACACATAGCACATAGATTCATTCTCTATACTTCGTTTGATTGTCTGTCACACATTAAAGTGGTATCCAACCTAAGGGTTGCCAACATATGGAAAATATTGTTTATATATATATATATATATATATATATATATATATATATATATATAGAGAGAGAGAGAGAGAGAGAGAGAGAGAGAGAGAGAGAGAGAGAGAGATATAATTGTGGACTAGGTTCTTAATACGATGTCCGATTATATGATTTTCCTTATATGTCTGATTTTCAAGAACCTATGGCATTGGCTTGACCAACACAACCCACTTATTGTGATTAAAATGAAATTAAATGTTTTTACACATGCATCCACTTGTGTACTGGCTATCCTAACCTCTTGGGCACGAATCCACTGTCCAACTCGAGTTAATTGATCCAACAACTAAAATTAAAGCGAGAACCGATGAGGTCAATGCCTGCTCCCGAGTTCTCGAGGTTCCCTTTCATTCTATCGCTCGGCTTAGGGTTTGCTGGGTCTACAACAAGGTTAACTGACCAGGCCATATTAGATTGAGCAACTTCATGGTGACCAATAAGTTTTCCTTCCCTCACAAAGGTATTATTTTATTTTTTCAATCTTCTTCCTTGGAAACATATTTCTTTCGGGGTTCCGCTGCACCCACAACTGACTCTTCGGGGTTGAACTTGCAAGTTCAAGTTTCTTGCCAGGATTACAAGTGAAGTTGGTTAGCCCAAGTTCTCCGTAATGTGGGTCTATTGCCTACACTTCTCCGGTTCACATTCTTCTCTCGCAGGATTTCTTGGTAACTGTAATGACCTTCTTTCTTGTTGTTTTGGCAGCGCCCGAGCATGCACACTTTTGGATTTTTCAGGTAATGCAGTTTAATTTTCATTTTATTATTATGCAAGTTTCTTTTCTTTAACTATGGGAGGTCAACTTATTTGACATAATTTGACCATATGTTCTATTACCAGATACGTCTGATGTTATTTTTGCTAGTTTTTCTTGCAACACCGAACGCATGAAACTACTCACCTACTTCGTGTCTCTTCAGGTCCTGTCCCTTCAGCCCGCTCAAGCTATTTTATGGGTCATTTGCAGAGTTTAACTTCAAATGGCTTATGTTATTGTATTACTGGTTGGCTAGAATTCCCAAGGGTCTAGGCAATACTTGCTGCTTACTAGGGTTTGAATATGATTCTTAGGGTTTATTTGTGACTCGAATGTATTAAATCTTTACGATTTGGGTATAATGAAAAAACCTACGATGGTTATGGATACTTACCATACATTGTTGTTTGCTTGCAAACTCTTATGATATCTATATATATATATATATATATAGACAACCTATTGTACTTAATATGTTATTTGGGTTTTTAATTTATGTGAATATGATGGAATTTTTTTGCTTATTTATTTTAGTAACAGAGTTTAAATATGAACGAATTAAGGCCTCTTCCATTTGCTTTACTTATCCGCAGTTCTAATTTATAAAAAGAAATATTGTGTTTTCTGTCTTTCTGTTTATATTTTCAAGAATTAAAAAGTATAGTTATGAGTTTCGTTTTTTATTATTCAATAATTTTGTTACAGGGAATTATATCTATTGCATTTAATAGGTTTCAAATGGAAAATTCCCTTCCGAATTCAAATTGCAACCTTATTCACTAGCATATCTATTCTTTTACTTCATTTGCTAAAGTTCAGTTTTCAGTTTCTTTTCCTGAGTCTAGTATATGGTTTTTTGCGCGTTATTTCACTAATAGAATTCACATGTGCTGATGTCACCTGGTTGCAAGGAGGTATGAAATTTTCCTGGTTCATCTTCTTCCCAAAGGTGTTGCGGAGTTAGGTCATGGTTATGTACTGTCTTTGATAGGCTTCCCAACCTATAAACTTCAGACTAACCAAAACCCTCAAATGAAAACCTCCTTTTCTTTTAATTCTTTGGATTATATGCATAGTATTTTTTTTCTTGTAACCAATGTATATTCAGTTCTAACTTTTGTTTTTTTATTTTGATGTTATTAAAAATAATATAGATCTCTGTACATTTTGCATTATTCACACATTATGAAATTAGTTCTACAAAACTATTTATTCTACTGTTCTAGTTGCATTTAGATTGAATTCTCATTTTCACTGTAACTATAAATTTTCTCAAGATTAATAATCATAGAAAATAGGTCTCCATATTTTATAAACACATAAAATCACAAATTTCTTTAAAACTTAAGCACAATGCATCCATACAGTAATTATTATATAATGTTCTTCTTGCACCACAAAACTAACTAGGAAGTCTCTCCACCCGATCACGAGACTAAAAATAACGTCCAGTTCCCCCTGAGCTTCTGCTCAACCAAACAGTATAGGTGTAAATCCCTGGGTTAAGCTAGTTTTTTAAACCTCAACTGAAAATAGCATCCAGTCCCCCCGGAGCTTCCTCTCGTCCAAACTGTATAGGTGTAAATCCCTGGGTTAAGCTATTTTAAGAAAACCTCAAGGCCACTTGGTCTAGTTCAGAGCCTTAACTCACATGATTTTTTTTAAGGGTTCCACTCGCACAAAGTCCAGCTCAAGAACTCCTTAAGACTTTGCAGTGCTTAGAGAATCAAACCTAGGTGGTAAGGAAGATAACAAACCATAACCACTCAATCTACCCTTACTTGACAACTTAAAAAATTAATTTTAAAAATAGTGGCATGATATAGTCCCATGAAGAGGAATGAACTATGTGCTACATGTAGATATTTCTTATTATGCTTGGAAATCCAAGTCAAGAAGGTCATATCATGGTAATAGATGTCTCCACCCACTACTCCATCACTCTCATCTCCTTCTTGCCCATCAAGTGCATCATATGTGAAGTGATCCTGGGGATAGGCCATCAACAAACCCAAGCTCCCAAGTGACAACATTATTGGCCTTTGTAATAAGGATCCTGTCATCTCATAGCTCCATCCTTTGACATTCCACATGTCAAATCCATGCATCATAATGCTGCTATATGTGGGAGATCCCTTCCAAGGTGGAAGTACCTCCTGATCTTCCAAGGCTAAGGAGTAGCCCCTTTGCACCATGATAGTGCCACCTCCTACTCCTGCAACATCATGCAAAGTATGGGAGAAGATCAGCCCATACTCTCTCAAGAAAATCCAAAGAAACAACAACTCTTGTCACCTCCCCACACCACCATCATATAAATCATGGAGAAACAACATGATAGTTGATATGAAAGATATCAAATCACTCCAATACACCCAAAATCCTTGCTTCCATATGATGTAAGTACCATGCCAAGTTCCATCCACCAACCTACTTTTTGAAATAGAATGTGTCATAGGATGACCAAACTCTTTCAAGAGTAACCAATGCAGTCTTGCCTCCTGCTGCCCAGTGTCATATATCTCCAAGTGGTTTCCCAACCTCTTGCTCATCAACATCACCCATCCAACCCATGGTGAGTGTCTATCATCATGTCCAAAAGTGGCATTCCTCCAATGGAGAATACCATCTCCCAAATCAGATTTATGTCTTTGCATTTCATGCGATGTTGAAATGCAATCTCTTGGAGATCTCCAAATGAAGACCACCCATCAATGACCAAGTTGACCGCATAAGGATCCAAATAGGTGGTAGGAAAAAACCTCCCATCATGATGTGAAATGCTCATCAAGAAATATCCAACACAATCATGAGAGATGTTATCCATCATAAGATGTCCCCCATCGACTATTTGCTTATCCTCTGTTATACATATGGGAAGGTCATTGGAATGCTCCAAAAATGGTTGGGCCCCCAACTCATCACTACTGCTCAATGACAATGCTGTTGATCTCCATGATGGTGCAACTGCTTCCTCAAGATCATGTCCAATGCTGACCACATAATTTTTCAAGGTATTGTTCAAGACAATACTCATCCCATCCTTCAAGAATCTACATTCCAACTCGAACAATAGTACATTTGGTCAAAATTCTGACACTTTAGTTCCGACACTTTTGACCAAATGTTGGAAATTTCCCCAATTTTTATCAAATTTTCAAATCCCGCGCACAACTGTCGCTATGCCGACGTTTGGAGACAAGTGTCGGTATTGCGACACTTAGAGATAAGTGTCAGTATTGCGACGTTTGGAGAAAAGCGTCGGTATTGTGATGGTTTGGAGAAAAGTGTCGGTCTTGTGACACTTACAAATAAGTGTCGGTAGTGCGACGTTTGGAGTAAAGCATCGGTATTGCGATGGTTTGGAGAAAAGTGTCGGTCTTGGAACGTTACAGAGAGAACTGTCGGTATTGCGACTGTTAGGACAAGTGTCGGTATTGCGACAGTTGAGTCAAGTGTCGGTATTGCAACAGTTTGGAAACAAGTGTCGGTATTGCGACATTTAGGAGGCAAGTGTTAGTGTTTACGAACAATCTTAGGGTTTAGGGTTTAGGAACAATGTTTGGGAGTTATATTTTAGGGTTTAGGAACAATGTGATCAGGTTTATGGTTTAGGAACAATGTTTCAGGTCGTATGAGGGCGCCCAAGGAAACACATTTGGGCGGGTCGAGTTGGGTCTTGTCGGGCCATGTCGTGTGAGGTCGCCCAAGGAAACATGTTCGTATGGGTCGGGTTGAGTCTTGTGATGGAGCTCAAGGAAATGCGTTCGAGTAGGTCGGGTTGGGTCTAGTCGGGTTGTGTCATGTGAGGCTGGCCAAGGAAACACATTCGTACAGGTCGGGTCGAGTCGTGTCATGATGGCGCCCAAGGAAACATGTTCGGGTTAGGTCAGGTCAATTCATGTCGTATTGTAAGGGCCCCAAGGAAACATGTTTGGGCGGGTCGGGTCGGGTCGAGTGATCGGGTCAGGTCATGCCGTGTGAGGCCGCCCAAGGAAACGCGTTCGGGCGGGTCAGGTCGGGCCGGGTCGGGTCATATCAAAAATGTTGAGTTGTGACCACCCATGTAGCTTGTGTATGTTTGTGCAATCCCTTTTCTGTTTTCTCCCTCGTGCACTCTTTGTTCAGGTGGGTCATGTCATGCCGTGTGAGGGCGCCACAGGAAACTCGTTCGGGTCAAATCGTGTGAGGGAGGTGATCGTATAAAAAATGCTAAGTTGTGACTGCCTGTGTACCTTGTGCACGTTCATTCGACCCATTTGTCGTTTTCTCCCTCGTGCCTTCGACGTTGTTCATGTGGGTTGGGTTGGGTTGGGTCGTTTGATGGTGCCCAAGGAAATGCATTCGGGTCGGGTCAGGTCAGGTCGTGTTGTATCGTGAGGGCGCCCAAGGAAACATGTTCGAGCGAGTTGGGTCAGGTTGGGTCATGTGAGGGTGCCCAAGGAACATGTCCGACCAGGTCGGGTCGTGTCGGGCCGTGTCATGACTAGGGCGCCCAGGGAAACACGTTCAGGTGGGTCAGGTCGAGTCGTGTGATGCCACCCAAGGAAACACGTTCGGGTCAGGTTAGGTCGGGTCGTGCCATATTGTGAGGGTGCCCAAGGAAACACGTTTGGGCGGGTTGGGTCGGGTCGGGTTTGGTCAGGTCATGTCGTGTGAGCATGCCCAAGGAAATGCATTTGGGTGGGTCAGGTCGTGTTGGGTTGGGTCGTGTGAGGGTGGTCGTATAAAAAATGCTAAGTTTTGACCGCCTATGTTTCTTGTGCACGTTTGTGCGATCCTTTTTCCATTTTCTGATCCCTCGTGTGCCCTTCGTTCAGGTGGGTTCGGTCGTGCCATGTGAGGGCGCCAAAAGAAACGTGTTCAAGTTGGATTGTCTAAGGGAGGTTATATAAAAAATGCTAAGTTGTGACTGCCTGTGTGCCTTGTGCACGTTCGTGCGGCCCGTTTGTCATTTTCTCCCTTGTGCCTTCGACGTTAAGGCAGGTCGAGTCAGGGCGGGTCGTTTGATGGAGCCCAAGGAAACACGTTCGGGTTGGGTCGGGTCGAGTCGTTCCGTACTGTGAGGGCGCCCAAGGAAATGCATTTGGGTGGGTCGAGTCAAGTCGGGTCATGGCAGGCTACCCAAGGAATGTGTCTGGTCGGGTCGGGTCGTGTGAGGGCGCCCAAGGAAACACGTTCGGGTTGGTCGAGTCAGGTCGGGTCGGGTCATGTGAGGGCGCTCAGGGAAACGCGTTCGGGAGGGTCAATTCAAGTTGGGTCGTGTGATGGTGGTCGTATAAAAAATGCTAAGTTGTGATTTCTCGTGTTGCTTTTGTACATTTTTTCAATTTTTTTTTCATTTTCTCCCTAGTGCGCCCTTCATTTGGGCGGGTCAGGTCATGTCATGTGAGGGTGCCATAGCAAACGCATTCGGGTTGGATCATGTGAGGGAGGTCGTATAAAAAATGCTAGGTTGTGACCACTCGTGTGCCTTGTGCACGTTCGTGAGACCCGTTTGTCGTTTTCTCCCTCGTTCCTTCGACGTTCAAGAGGGTCAGGACGGGTCGTGTGATGGCACCCAAGGAAACGCATTCGAGTCAGGTCATGTTGGGTCGTCATGTGAGGGCTCCCACAGAAACGCATTCAGGCAGGTCCGGTCCGGTTCGGTCGGGTCGTGTGAGGGCACCCAGGGAAACGCGTTCGGGCGGGTTGGGTCAGGTCGGGTTGTGTGAGGGTGCCTAGAGAAATGCGTTCGGGTGTGTCGTGTTGGGTCGGGTCGGGTCAGGTCATGTGAGGTTGTCCATATCAAAAATGCTAAGTTGTACTAATTGCCTATGTGCCTTGTACTGCATGTTCGTGCGACCCATTTTTGTTTGCTACCTCGTGCCTTTGACGTTCAGGTCGGTCGGGTTGGGTCAGGTCATGTGAGGGTGGTCATATAAAAAATGCTAAGTTTTGACTGCCCATTTTGTGTCGGGTGGGGTCCGGTCGTGTCATGTGAGGCTATCCAAGGAAACGCGATCACGCGGGTCGGGTTGGGTCGTGTCGTGTGAGGGCGCCCAGGAAAACTCTTTTGGGTGGGTCAGGTGGGGTCGAGTTGGGTCGTGTGAGGGAACCTAAGGAAACACGTTCGGGCGAGTCAGGTCGGGTCATGCCATGTGAGGGTGCCCAAGGAAACACGTTTGGACGGGTCGGGGTGTGTCGGGTCGGTTCGTGTGAGGGCGCCTAGGGAAACGGTTTCAAGCGGGTCAGGTCGAGTCAGTTCTGGTCATGTAAGGGCGCCCAGGGAAATGCGTTTAGGAGGGTCAGGGCAGGTTGGGTTGGGTCGTGTGAGGGTTGGAATCATGTGTTGTTGTTGCAATTGGAATAGGTATACTATTTTGAACATTGCCTTAGCTCAAAACCTATTTCGAATAGACTTCCTCTGCAACTTACACCTAGCTATCTTTGTGATAGTACAGTTTTTCCTCTCAACCAATACATTTTGTTGTGGAGTGTAAGGTGTAGTATATTGTCTTTGGAACCCATGTTTAGCACAAAATTTATTGAATTCTTTTAAGTAGAATTCCCCACTAGTATCATATCTAAGAGAGGCAATGTGACAACCTAACTATTTCTCTATTAGTGCTTTGAACTTTTGAAATTCATTAAACACATCATGTTTTAATTATAGAAAATATACCCACTTTTTTCTACTGAAATAATCAACAAACGGAAGGAAGTACCTAGCAGCAGTGGTTGATGTCATGTTCATTGGTCCACATATTTCTGAAAATACCAATTGAAGGACCCTCTACGCTCTCCAAGCTTTCCCTTCATAAAAATATGGTATTCAATGTAGCTTCCCTACCTGATAAGCTCTGGAAACTCTGTGGATCTTCTACAGAATGTTCGGAAGTCATCATGCTCAAAATATTCCACCCTCTTCAAGTGCAGCTACCTGAAGCTTGACACCTGAATCCTCAACCCCTTCCAGCTTCTAAGTAATTCAAAACTTAGGAGAAGTTTGGAAAGGTCCAACCTCCTCATCAAAAACAACTTCACTATTGAAGCTTACCCTATCCATGTCAATATCAATCAACCTTATAAACCTTATAGTGTTGTTGTACCCTGTAATCATTATCTTTGTTGTACCCTTAAACCCCTAAACCACTAACACCTAAACCCCTAATCCCTTAACCCCTAAACACCTAAACCGTTAATGATAACCCATAACCCATTAACCCCTTACCCCTAACCCCTCAAATCCTTAACTGCTAAATCCCCTAACCCCCTAATCCCTAATCCCTTAACCACTAAATTATTATTCACCTAACCCCTAACTCTTAAATCCCGTAAACCCTAAGCCCCCAATCCCTAATCCCTTAACCACTAACTCATTATTCCCCTAACCCCTAAATGTGCTTAAATCCCCTAATTACCCCTAACCCCCAAATCCCTAACCGTTTAACCACTAACTCATTATTCCCCCAACTTGAATCCCTAATCCCTTAACCATTAACTCATAATTCCCTTAACCCCTAAATGTGCCTAAATCCCCTAACCCCTAAGCTCCCAATCCCTAACCCCTTAACCCCTAAGCCCCCAATCCCTAATTAGTTTATGTGGGGAGCCATGTTTAGGGTTACAATGACTATGCTCAACAGCTGTAAACCCATTATTTTCTTGATTCGACACCGATTCAGGGGACATCATCTGATTTACCAACAAATTTTAGTGGTGATATAAATGTTTGTACTCATGACATATTCAACATCTAAAGGGTATACACTCATAGTTGAGTGTCTTCTTCCACAACTCATCTTGAAATTAGATATCCATTGATTTCAGAAGGGGCCAAATATGTTCATGTATACACATACGCAGACATGTTGTAATGTTCCACAACATAATGAACATATTCATGTGCTTTAACTTTCCCTTTACCGGGTGTTTTACCATATTCAATGAAGGATTGTGCAATGCCACTACCATATGAAGCGCACCGCTGAAATAAAATTATGATACCAAAAAACACATAGTGATGAAACAATGATCTAACTCGACATAAGCGCAGATTATATGGGTATCATTCCAATGAACCAAGGGAAAAAGTAGAGAGAACACAGTGGGAATGGAGGGGATATCAGAAAATAATATAGGGAGGAACGTTGAAAAGCGAGAAGAAATCGATGGAAAAAATCAAGCGTGATGATGGCAGAGCTCAGGCCCGTACATCAGTGGGATAGAGCTGCAAGACTTGGAGCCCTTTGCCTTAAACTCACAAGTGAAGTTCGCCACACTAAATCATGAAAATAACTGATATATAACTCAACATACGAAATGAAACATTTATCAGATGCGAGCCAAGGACCTGCCAAACACCAAGTGTAATGCTTCTCCCATGATTCTGCCATCCCAAGAGTGCGCATAATGGTGAGGTCATAAATGAACCTCAATCATCTGTCAGAGGAATTCAAAACCATATCCAATCCTGTGTATGATCTCTCCCCCTGACCTACATCGATTAAACAATTGATATGTCATAAATCCTTTGTAATCACACATAACCCGTCTCCCTCCATCATGAATTTAATGAACCTCAATAGTCTGTTAGATGAATTCAAAACCATATCCAATCCTGTGTATGATCTCGCCCCATGACCTACATCGATTAAACAATTGATATGTCATAAATCCTTTGTAATCGCACATAACTCGTCTCCCTCCATCATGAATCTAATGTGAAATACGGATGCTCTACATAACCTGATGTGTAGCCACGCGTGATATGAATCCCTCCAAGTGGAGTCCATGGCACGTTCACCAAGGCCTGCTTGAAACTTGGCCACACAAAGAGTTTGCATGTCAATCATGAGCGAAAGGATAAATTGTTCACCAGAAAACGGAAAACCAATGGACTGAAGCTGAAATAACTTCCTCATAAGGGAATCATTCACTTTATCCTTAAAATCACAAATTTTCAACACTAGCCTTTTCTAAATATAAAGGAAAAAGGGGTTGTAAACCTAAAAATAATTAATGATGAATGAGATTCCATTATGGCTAACCCAAAAAAAATTATTGCGAGATGGAAGTCATAGCCCAAAAATGAAAATAAATTTCCATTACCCTACCACTTAAAGCATAGATGATCCCATATACAACATGAAATCCTTATATCTTCTTCCTAACTAGTTCCTTTTTGATGTTGTGGGTTTTAGATTTTTTTATTCTAAAGAGAAATTATTTTTTCCCATTGTTGGATTTTTTTTCTTCACTCTTGTAAAATTGTTTTGCTCAAATTGTTTACTTTCCCACATAACTTGCATCCTAATTAAATTCCATATTTCTTAGCAATAGAGATTTTTTTTATTTCTACAATTAATTTTCCACATATATCATTTTAATAAACCCAAAGTACAATGTTTAAATCAAACCTAAGTTCCAAAGTTTTTATACGTTGGCATTTGAAAGGTTTTAATACCTATTATGGTGGAGCATTACCATAAACTATGGTTTTAATGTCAACAGAGGCATTTCAAACGAATTACATGGTTGCATATTCATTAACCTATGGTTCAAAGGTTTCGGATTTCCAAAGTTAAATGTGTGTTAAACGGTGGAGGTGTATTAATCGCGGGCCTTTCAAAATTTTAAATTAATCACTACAACTACCCCATGTAATCACTACAGCTACTTTCCACCTCCATAATCGACTCAAACCCTAGCAGTACCATTACTGAAAAATAAAAAAAATAGTTATACGCCTCCTGCTGCAAAGAACCACCCGCAAAACGTGCAAGAAACTCCAGAAGTATGCCATTTTTAAAGAAATATGGATACAATTTGACAATTTTCTCATACATTTAACAAATCGAATTCTTTCCCGCGACACGCTCTATTCTCCTTCCCTGGCAGCCAGACCTTACTCTTATTGCAGGCCCTTCCTCCATCAGCATGCAAAATGGTAATGTGGTTTCTTCATTCTTCAATAGTAGTTTTTTTGTTGCATGCAAAATGTTTGAAGAAACTCTGCTTAAATCTCCTCGATTCCCCTAGGCTAAAACGAGAGCAGTCCTCATTAAAAGTAACTTTACACCAGTGCTCCCACAAAAAACCAATTGCAGTCAGCCGAACTGTGTGCCACAAATATTTACAGCATATCTTAGTCCACCACTAGCACAGTTAAGTGTTCACAATAACTCCAAATTTATTTCAGGGATGATACCCTGCCTCCTGCTCACAACTTGGTATCAAAGTATTTTAAAAATTTCCCAGCAACTCGTCTGGCACCAATGAGAGGGCTAAAAATTTCAACATATGTATAGCCATTTTTTAGGTTGAAAAAAAAATCAGATGATTATTGATTGAATACAGAGAGCTTGAGCTATATTAGGCAAGGTCAAGGTAGAGCTAAATTTAAACTTATATACATATAATCTTTCATGTTTCGAATCCAATATACACCAGAGTAGACTACAATTTTTTGAGCATCAGAATAGTCATAAGTCTATAGATGCCAGCCTGATAAGGCAGGCTTATAACACAAACCTAACAAACGAAACCTGTTTACTGGAAAAAGAGGATCACTCGGAAGGATTTTCCATGTGTCGTTGTATAAATTGAAAGCAATTTCACACGGGCTTAAATGCGTATCAATGCACAGCCAATCCCCTATTGCAGAACATACCAATGGAGAATAAAATTTGAGAGGAGCCATGAACTCTAAATAGATACTTGGAGGCATCTGTTGAAGCTCATTCCAAGCTTTAATATCATGACCTACAGCTTGCAATTCCCAATTCTGTATTTTTTCAATATCTTTATTAAGGTTGTTAACCACTCTCCCAACCATGATTAGGCGACCATTTCTCTCTACAAGGACCAGAGTAGAAACAGAGCATGGCATGGCTGCATAAAGTTCAGACCAAATGCCACTCTTGGCATCAAATCTAACAACTCCATATGGAAGCTCTGTGATACAGTAGAACAAGCCTTTACACCACACTCCTGGATCTGACCCAAATTTTGCATTGGGTAGGGGGTTGTCTACCATTCTCCAGTGACCAGTACTGGAATCATAAATTTCAGTATAAAGGGTATATACTCTGGAGTTTATAGGAGCATAAATAATGCTATCCTCTTCTCCTGCTACTACAATTTTATATGAGTGGGCGTCCTTGTTTAGACACATGGTTGCTTTGTGTATCAGCTAAATTCTGAAATTTGGAGGTAATTTGTTCACCGTCTTCTTAATTGGATTGCAGATTGATAATATCTTGCACTCTGCAACGAGATTCCCCAAACATAAAACACTTCCTGCTGTAGCAATAATAGACATTCGAGGGATTGAAGGGTTGGGAATCTTGTACCAGCGGTTCATTCCGAAGTCAAAGGCGCATGAGAATTTACCGGTTGTGCAGAGTGCACATTGTTATTCTAGTAATAGCTCAATTCAATGGAGATACTTCATGATCATAGATGTTTAAGACTTATAGCTATTGGTTCAATCGGTTCAATATCATTACTTGTATCAGTGATAATTACTGTATTCATTACCCTTATATGCTTGAATATGGAATAAGAGCATATGTTCAAGGTATGATAACCATTTTTATAGTTACGGTAATTGAATAAGCACAATACTTGTTACATATTAGAGCTTATAGAACTGCTTCTCCTTATGTAATAACATGAGTTTCATCTAGATTCACTTATATTGGTAAAGAACAAGGACCTACGTAGTTCCCCTAATTATTGGACATGGATTGAGCTTACTTAAGCTATCATATACGTTTAACCCACATGTATAGAAAATTAATCACCATATCTATGAACTCCATAACCTAGTAGTACAACATCTCTATATTATAGAAAGATCATAACGTAATTACAGTAATCATTACACATAGGGAATGTAATAAATTACCATGGATTAGCTATCATAGTTAATAGTACAAGTGATTATCAGTGTTTATGATGTAGTATTCCCATTACTTATAGCTTAGATATTAATTGTGATCATCTAGCTCATAACTAGTCTTAGAGAAGCTATAATCACAACTGCTTAGTAAGCATCATCATTAGACCATAAACATGCAGCTTATAACTGATATCGACCCTATCTAATCATGTGAATCACAAAGCAGCTTATCTTCATTATGGAAACAATGTGGATCGTTTCATCTAACTAACCTTTACTAACATGGTTGAATAGTAGAGGTAATGTGAACATTGGTAGTAACATGATACAAGTTGATGATTGGTTATGGATAGTAGTAAACCCATTTCACTTGAAGCTTACATCAATGTTGCCCCGTATAGAGATTCCACAATGATTGCAGTCTAATCATATGATCTACATAACATATAAGGATAGCTTTATTACTAGTATAGCTTGGTTAGCTTAACTATGAATACTATACTGCTTTTATTAGGCTTGATATGTGATTCCAGATAAGGGTATTAGTACTACATGATGATTTGTGATTATGCGTGCTTTATACAAACTATAAGCTTTGATAGGTCTATGAATATGAGTAATACAATGGTACTAGCTCTTATTAGGTAATGATCTTTAGCTGTAATATTGGTGTTATCATTGCTCAAAGGGTATTGGTTCTCTAATTCCCGTAAGCTCTTAGATAAGTGTGATGAACTAACCCCATGAAAGTAGGTAGTCCTATCGATTCATTCTAATGACATGCATTCAACCATGAATCTCCTCCTGCTACTTGGAATTGGGTATCTGTATAATATCATGAATACCATGGACTTACTACTATTTCATCATCCATGAATGTTCACTTGCTATCATAGATTCCAGTATGAGATACCAATGGTGTCGAATAGAGGGAAACGTATGCATTGCATAATACAGAAAAATGCTTGTCTATTATGAAAATACATCTAGTACTCATCATATCCAGTAATTAGGGAATACCAGGAAGCTATTAGCTTATTTTAGCCATTGCTTGTTACTAATGTCGTATATCAATAGGGTTTAACTTGGAGCTACTCCATTGTACTAGTAATTCCATTTCAATGGTGGTATGACTCTAACAATCACTGTTACTATTCCATTGCTTTAATCATGGCTCATAGAAAGTTGGAGATTCAATGGATTTCGTACTCATAACACAGACCAAACATGAGTTAGAAAGATAAGCAAGTAGGTTTATGTAACTAACACTGGTTATTACAATCACAAAGAGCTCAATCATCTTGATTATGTAAATAAGGTATACTCTATTCCGTAATCATAGCTATTCCATTGGGTTCATGGTAAAGATACTAGTAAGTTGAACAAAGCACGTATTACGTATAGTTTAAGCATGAAGTAATGCCAATAGTTACGTATTCTACATAATCAGCTCTATGTTCTAAGATAGTATCGATACTGATCTATTCCCATTATGTGTAAACGAGCTTACTCTGAATACAGGTCACTACTATGTAGTAATACTAAGCATGATATAGTGTAATCATAGCATTAGTAGTAATACAAGTGAATCATTGTACATATGCCTTTTTACCTATAGCTAATACATGATGATCAAACTCCATTACCTTTATATATGTATACAATGATCACTAGTTACAGCTTAATCGAAGGCTTACAACTAGCTCGAACGTGTTACAGTCCTTGTATCACCTATGTTAGTTACATATAATAAGTAATCCCATAATATTAGTGGAATAGAAACATGAGTGTAATCTGTGTTCAGGTTGTTGCAGTCCATCTAATACTGAAACTAAGCTGTATTTTATTACCATATCATCTTAGCTTAAAGGATTTTATTACGAGCATCTACATATGGGCATACTACTAAGACCATTGTGGTTATTAGTCATAATACGCCTATACCACTCTTCATTGATTACTGGATACGCTGTGTGTAATGTAAGTTTATTCATTGAACTTATCCCATGTGTTTACCTTTGTTATGGAATTACTTATAGCTAGTAGTGGCATTGATTAGCTTATAGTTATGTTAGAAGTGTAACCCATTTATTAGACTACATGCATAGCACCTGTTTCCCCTTATTTGCTATGGTTCTAGCTCATCGGTTAACTAGTACTAGCAAGTGATCTAACATGGAGAGTATATAAATACAACCATTCATTATGCATAATATGTAATGGGTTCTATATATCACCATTTTGTTCCTATTTGGGTATGTATAAGATTGTTGACATATGAGTGCAATGAATATGGAATAAAGGGTGAACATTTGCCCATATATAGGAAGTGGTGATCAGACTCAGCCCCATAGTTATACAGATTAAGCTAGGTGTACTATGAGTAAGTAACAACCAATGACCAAACACAATGACTAGTATCAACTTGAACTACAACATCATGTAACCATAAGCTCGTATTGACACTATTCCCATAATCTTCATCATATCCAGGTAATGACGTATGCCACTTCTATGAGCTTACACATATTGAATATGGATAAGCTTATAACCCTTTCCATTATCATTTAATACTAAGAGCTTAGATAAAAAGGAGTGCCATATGTAACATATGAAGATGATATGATCTAACCCTACCTAATCAATCACAAATAGTTACCATACCTTATTCACAGTATTCCAGTACAACCATCACTATTACTTAAGCTTCTATACCTAATATGTAAACAATTATCACTAGCACTAAGCTGGACTATGAATACCATAGATACTAGAAGATGATCTATGTTCTGTACACACTAGTCTATACATGATTACCTGTATATACTACATAATTAGTACAGAGTAATAGCAATACAACTTAGCTTATGTGCTAGTTTCATATTACACATGATTAACAAGGGTAACCATTCTATTATGTTCAATGATTCCACCTATTGTATTCACGTAATCTCTAAGCTCATAATTACAATGGTAGTAAGCTAATGTAATACAAGTGATTCCACTACTGGTTATGAAGGTTACACTTATCTAGTTTCCCTAATCAATATAGGTTAGTTATAAGCACAACATAAGCTCATAGAATAGAGTGTATTCAAAGCTTATATCGGTATAAGTAACATAGTGTTCAATATAGCTGTGTTTAATATGAAGAGTGAAAAGCCCATTCAAGCTTACATGGTTCGAATCCATGACCTGAACTATTCCCATAGATAACACATGGTTAAAAAATCCAATACAAACGAGAAACAAGCTTAAGTGTTCATAGTTAAGCATAGTGTAATAGAACTCCATAAGTAGTAGTATTATGCATAATCTACAGATATATGAAACTGTAATCATACTAGTCTTAAAGCTCGTAATGAGTGAATATAAGATAGTGATACATTCCACTAGTACTTGTTGAATAAGCTGTGTTAGACCCTTATCTAAGCTTATGGACCTATGACTACCTATCTAGACTAGTATAAGCACTAAGATCATGAATAGTACTAGTAATCACCTTGTTTCCTGCTTTCATTACATCACTTGTATAAGATGAACAAGAGCCATTGAATAGTAGAGGTTCAATATTGTATGTAAACACATAATATGTTATATAGCAGTGATTCTATATTCAGTGTTACTAGCTTAGAGTATGATAAGGATCCATATTAGTGTAGTTTGTTAGGCTTTACTATGTATTGGTAAGGTATATGCAAGGGTTCCACTTCGAACATGGATAGTTTATATTAACTCTTACTATTATGTGTCAATAATTAGCATGAACCTGAGCAATGGAGTTAGCTTAGGAAAAAGACTAGTATGTAGATTGAGCATAAGGAGTGCCATTAAGTAACATGATGATAGTATGGTAACTCAACACAATAAGATGGGTATCATTCTAGTCCCTATATGTTTTATATGAAATAACAAAGTTACTGTAATGAGGGAGGGGAAACAATAAAGATCAAACTTAAAATTTGATGCTCAGAAGAATCCCAGGATTACAACAACTTTGTTATTCCCTAAGAAGAGACATCTTACAGCTGGTAGAACCAATTGAGGGAGCTTGGTTTTAAATTCTAGAGATTCAGAGTATTTTTTATTGCTAGCAGTTAAAACAGAGTGCACTTGAAACCGTTGTTAGGGATTGTCCTTGGCACCTTCAACAAATAAATAATGCCTTTCAATCCAAATCTGAACAGAGCATTCATGTTTTTTAACGAACAATAATTGAAGGAGCTTGAACTCGATGGTGATTAATTGTAGAGAGTGAAAATCCATGCTACTAAAGAAGATGGGCCATAGGCCCACTATTTATGGATAAGAAGTGGATATTGATGTTAAATTTCCTTTTTTGATGTGCTAATATCCAAAAAGGAGGATGGTATGTTGGAGAACCAGAGGCACAGGAAAATGATACATAATGCTAGATATCTATGCATTGACTCCAACCACCTTCCAATTAATGATTTGGTAATCAACACACTAGTAACAAGGGCATTGAAATTCAGTGAAAGGATATTCATAGACTCACCTAACCTTAAAAAGAGAAAAATACCCAAAAGATAAATGGCTATTTATTAGTTACTCCTAGCTCATTTATATCCTTGCCAATAAATGCATTAGGATATCTCCTTGAAGTGGCCCAAATATAAGGGAACATTCAAGGCATTCTTCTTCTTAGTGATGGTTAATTAATTAATCTTGATTTAATTGAGGATTATCTTCTCACCTTGGATCTCACACGGAACTCTTTTAAAGGACACATGACGTATGGACTTCTCTGTTAAAGTAGTTGGAGATGTGGTGAGTGAGGAAAATATATAAGCTCTTATCTTGGTTATGAAGATATCAACTTGGATTTTCTATTAATCCTAATCATATGATAAGATACTTTGCGTCTCTTTTGGTACCAATGTATCCCCTAAGATGTAGCAATGGGTTTTGAACAAGTTTGAAATCAAGCTTCTAAATTGTGAAGCCTACAACTTATCATTATCATGTGGAATCACTACATGATTTCTATTCCTATTCTTTGTTTCTTTCTTCTAGTTGTAGGAAGATGAAAATGATTACAAAAAATTCTTGTGTGGGAAGAATGGAGGGAAGGAGATCTTCATCTAGTTTTATAGGCATCTGTACTTTTACTGAGGGAGAGAAAATGCCCTGGTTTGATTGATGTGTGAGCTTAGGGAGTAGTGTTGACAATTCAATGGTTAGTGCAATGAGTGGTCACATATGGTGAATTCTTGTTCAAAATTTCACTTACAATGATACACTTATAGGGGTTATTAAAGGTCCATTTGGAATCTATGATATAACTGTTGGTGGTGTTTCTCAAGGTCTCTGGATCAACTATCCTTTAAAAAATTTGGCAGGCATGGTATTTAGTGTCCAATCACCTACATTGGGACTTTGCAAGCCATATAAATGAGTGGCATACAGCAGTGAGATCTATTTATACCCTCCCATTGGACATGGAGCTATATGGTTTAATATCTTTTTCTTGTAGGTAAGAAACTAATCACAAAAGATATTGTATGTGGGGGAATTTGTTTGACAAGGCAATGATCACTTTGTTACCATGGAGAGTATTAATTGATCTCAATTGGTACAACCCGCTAACAAAATTCCTTTTCAAAAACTCTGCAAGATCATTTGGAGTCGAGTTTGTTCAAGATGTATTTGAGCACTCAACAATTTATTTTTTACACTTGGAAATGGTCTTATGGGAAGCCCTTTACATTTTAGAAAAATAAAGAAATTTTTCTATGCTATGTAACACTACTCACTATTTGTGGCAAGTACTCAACATGTCAACTTTGCTTTCCAACATGGTGAGCCAACTTGAAATTTTGGTCAAATCTCATTTAATTCTAGACAAACTTGGTTGGACTATTTGTAGCTGAATTGGCTTGTTCAGGAAAAAACTAGTTCAAAGGGCTCGATGTCTTCTTGAACATTTGGGGTTAATCCATTTCAAATGGTGAACTTATTTTCTGTTTGTTACATGTGTGCTTGCATCTTAATATAGAATCTAGGAAACTGTTTCGGGGAATGATGTGGATATGCCAAATTGGTTGATTTCAACACGTAAGAGTTAGAGCTATTATTATTTTGCATATTTTCCATTATATAGTTATGATGACTACCCCATCTGTGGATACCATTCCAAGATTTACTGAAAATCTCTTTAGCCTCATCTAATCTACCTACTTTGCAGAAATTGTCTACTAGCAAGGTGTAAGTATAAAAATTTGGCTTACAACCCTTATTTTAATTATACTCAACCACTCCAGGGCCTCTTTAATGCACAAAGTTTATCTATTAGAAAGGTAAATTTAAGAATTATTTCAATTTTCATTTTGTGTTTTCAAGTTAGATATTGTTTTCAAGTTTTCACATTTCTAATTTTATTGCAATGTGGCAGACTGATCAGGGTAGTACAGGAACAACCCCGAGACATGATGATCACGGAAAGGGCCAGTGGAAGAACATGTAAAGTGCTAGCATTGCTCTATATTTAGGTATTTTAGTTATTTACATAATTGAAATAATATTAATTTTGTTAAAATATGCAGACACTTGGCCATGGTATGCCTGATGATTCCCTCTATGAGGAAGAGTTTTCTTCATCCCCATGTCCATTCCTGTTGCTGCGAAAAAAGGCAAAAAAAGCAAAGTTGGAATTTGAGCATTTGTTAGACGCTTCGCCTCAAACACCTGAAATAGCAATGAGGATAACAGAACTTATGACCCAGCTAGAAACATATAAGGTAATAATAAAAAATCAAAAGGATATTTTTTTTGTTCTGCATGAGATGAATTGTGATAGTTTGATTTTTAATTTTTACATTAACTAAAGTAACAAAAAAATTCTTTTGTATGTAGCGTTATCTGACACCTGCTGCACTTTGTGTTGGTGGTAATGGGACACAAGGGAAATAGATTGCCGAGCGACCCTCTCATACACCTTCTACGCCTTTAGGTGGCAACCAAGAAACACACCCTGCCCAAGAAGACACCCAACCAACCACTGAACGTGTTGGCAGTGATGAGGCTGATATGGCCAACTATATTATTGCGTTTCCTGGAGCTACACGTGTCAGCTCCACGGGGACCATTTATGGCACATTTTTGGTGAATGATGAAGGTGTCCCTATAAAGCACGTACAACTACTAGGTAAGTTTTAATATTTTAACTATTTCATGTACTCTATCTAAAATATATTTTATCATGATTTTTATTTTTAAATTAATGATAATATATTTTTTCTATGTAGGAAACAATGAGTTCTACAGGTTTTTGGAGAGAAAGGAATTGATAATTTTTGGCCCAACCATACGCACAAGGTGGAATTCCTAGAATTCCAACCTGAAAAAAGAACTTCTAGATTATCTAGAAGCCCTTTTTGGGGTGGGCACATTTGACAGAACACGGTGGCTCGGGTAGTTGGAAAATATTTGAAATATACGAGGGACACCTATAGGACACAATTGAAATTTAACCCTAGATACAAGCATCCTTTCACAGTTCCAGAGAGTGAGTGGAGAGCACTCATCCATGACGGAAAAAAGAAAAGGGCAAAGCAAGAAGGAAAAATGCTAACTGGACCCGCAAGGTAAATTACAACTTTAATTCAATAGCTTTAATTTTCTCTATGTCTAAAATAAAAGTGTGCTACGTCATATATGAATTCAATATTTTGATGATAGGTTGCCTGACACCTCGAAGACAACCAAAGCTAGGATTGAAAAAAAGGGCCATCACAAGCTAGGCCAGGGCAGCTACTTGAAATTAGCCGCAAGAATTGTAAGTAGCTAAACATCTTATAATTAATTGTATCGCCTTCCAACGTTTTTGTAATCCCATCAAATAACATTAAAAATACACAATCATATGTAATGTACGGTGATGAATTTGGAACAGAAACTACAGAGGAAGATAAAAAGATCGCTTTCCATTCTGGCTATGAAGCCGTAGTTGAATATCGTAGAAGCTTGGGACAGGTCCCAAGATCCAGAATGCCTGATAAGGTAAAACGTTAACCTTTCAATATGTTTGTTTTCGTCCATAAATTTAATGTCTAACAACTTTGTTTAAATTAGGGGAGCAACATTTTCAACGAGCCAAATAACCCAATTGTAGAGCAGTGCGTTGAGAGAGAAATATTTCCAGAAGAACATGTTCCTCACGTGCAACCTGAGCATTGTAGTGGGGACCAGGCCGACAATGCTACTATCAGTGAGGGCCATGACGGTAATTAATTTCCACTTATAAATTTTTATAATTATACCTTGATTGTTGTCCTTATAATGTTTTTTGTTTAAATGACAGAGAATGTTGTACTTGAGGATCTTACCACCAGAGAGGAAGACAGGGCAACGGTCCCAACGGCGAAAACTGGTGCACTAAGTAAATAATCTCATTGCAAATTTTTTTTATTAATATTACCGAACTAGTTCAATGATATTTAAAAATTGACAATTAAAATTTAATATTATCTATTTTTGTAGGCGATGCCCCGTCACTGCGTGAGACCAGACATCGTGACTATGCAACTAGGTCAGCACTGGGGGAAAGGCACGAAACAGGAGTAGAGCATGATGATGTTGATGATGTAGTTAGGAGCTTTAGAAGTAGAAAGAAGAAAAATAAAATTTGATAATGTAAAATATTGTATTATTATAAGACAAATGTTACCATACTTGGAACATTTTTTGCATTATATTAAAAACTCATTTATCATACTATTTTTATGTCAAGCACTTTTAATGTTTTCTTGTGTACTTTTTGTTGCATTGTTTTTTAATTAGTTATTGAATATTTTTTTTCTTCTGCTCATGAAAGAAAAAAATGAAATATAGATTGGGTATTGGGGAATTGAGAGTGATGTGAGGGGGGGGGGGGGTGGGGGAGAGGCCATAAGAGCTTCCACCTTCACGTGGTTGGCCTTAGTAGTAGAGAATAATTTATTGGAGTGATTTAATCTTGGAGAAAACCTCCCTCGATCCAACGTAGCAACAAAAAAGTCACTGTTGACTTAGTTGCTACTCTTTTAGATCGTGGGAGGCTTGTTCCAAGTTCAGGCGACTCCAATAAATTATTCTTGAAACGAAGAGGAGTTTATTTAGGTATGTTTTGACATTTTCAACATATGTTCTAACATTATCATAGGAATTCATCCTAGAGTGAAAAACACTACATCAATTACTTGTATTTATTGTATAGATAATTATGGATTTTGAATAACTTGGCAGCGCAGGTACAAATATTCTTGCATCATGAGCAATACAACTTGTCAACCATGGTCATGTCCAGGATATTTTTTCTTCTGCACTTGACCAGGTTTGTAGTGTCACATTTTTTAAGTTCCTTTACAGTTCATAATTCAATATTAAGCTTGTTCATGATTATTATCTGGTTTTTTGTATGTGTTTTTTCATCTATTTGATTGTAAGAAAATCTGCATGTTTTCTGTTGTTCACTATGATTTCTCCATTTACCACTCCTAGGATGAATCTGACTTTATTGTCCAATTTCAGAAAATCAAGTTGAAGGTTGTCCAATTGGACTTTCTTTATCTTTTCATAGAATTTAAGATGGATATGATAGAAGTGATCCAAAACTTGCTCAGGGGTCTCATATTTATGATTAATTCCCTTTGAGCCAAAAATATGCATGTTACTTGTATTGATTGTAGTAGTCAGTTTGAATTTCCTTAAAAGTCCCTCTTGAAGTAAAATCTTCATATTCTCTTTAGACAATGACACCTATAAATGGACCCTAGTATTAGTATTGTATTCCCTGTAGTCCCTTATGAATGGTTCTTTAATCTTATCATTCCCAGTCATCAATGCTTCCAGAAATTCCTTGTAATCCTGAGTCCACTTGCGAACAAGCAACTCTATAATTATTAATGTTGTCTCATTAATTTCCTCTATGATGCCACTAATCGTGTAAGACACACAATTATCCTTTATATTTGTTCGTTCAATTGTACCCTTAAAACCCTTGTACGAAGGTGCCAAGCCAATGGTGTAATGTCCAGTGCTCTAGGATGTTGAAATGTCCCTTAATCCTAGGCTAATAAATATATCATAATAAAGTGATAAAAAATATACATATCGTAGTATAGGCTCAGATCATATCCGGATCCATAAGCTTGTATAGTTTATATGAGGATAGTGTTTCCCTAATCTACATTATCTCATATTGGTCTTTTATAAAAAGTACATTTCAGTGTTACTCTAGTGTATACTACAAAGTCCATATTCATCATACAGGTTAAGGATAGAGTAATAGCATACAATATTCTACCTAATAAATCATCTTGTATTTCAATAGCTAATGTGGACATAGGTGTAATGTAAGCTCAATACTGAGATATGCTTATTCCTGTTCTAGCTCGATATCATTGAATACGCTCTTTCTAGCTTTGATTAGTGAAAAGAGTTGGATTAGCTTAAGCTGAGTAATGTATTCACCCTTATCTCTCTTCTATGATTCGCATGTATTAGTTATAATGATAACAGTTATATGGAACTAAAAGCATATTGGTATATATAAGAGACCGTATCGTACCTATGATGCCCATCTTAAGCTTAGTAACTATCACTATATCACCTTACTTAAGCTAGTAGTAAGCTCTATTGAATCTATAAGCTTATTGATTTCACTATGCTATTAGTACTAATGAATCAAGTCCATTGAATTAGTGACCAAGATTTTCTTGATGTAACTACACGTAATGGAATAACACATATTCGTATAAACATGATATCCTTAATACAAGTCTTAGATTACAGTGACCAGGAACTCCATATTCAAGCTAAGCTCCTTGTTATGACGTAATGATCTCTGTTTCCCTATTCATTTAATACCTTATTAACACTTACCGGAATCATAGTAATAAGTACATAGCCTTACTAGCTTTATGCCAACATTTGTATCTTATAAACCTTAAGTAGAAACATAGTTTGATTGCTAATGTTTATGTAATAGCTGATCTTGTATGATTGGTTAAGTTTAGCATTGATATGAGTGAACCATTACACAAGCCATAGTGAAAGATCTCTACTTGTATCATGACCATATGAAGTTGATCTCTGTAGCAGTCTATGTTTCCCTATTCAACACTCTCTAATCTATATCTTAACCATATTCAAGCTATTACACAGATCAGTCTAAGCTTAGTAATTGATGTTGATGTTGATCCACCCAGATATTCTCTCCATGATTCATACTCAAGCATGGTATAGAAAGAAAATACCCATCACATTACCAACCCTCGTTTGAATTCTGGCTAGATCTCATCCTACTCAAGGGGGGGGTTCTCCCTAAGATAGGATTGCTAGGGTTTTAAAGGTTTTGAAGATAATTTCTAGATTTTTGTTCAAATGGTCCTATGGTTGATTGAAAGGCTTAGATCAACCGAAATAACTTCAAGAAAGGTTCCCAAACACACACAATCAAGAAATTACAAGGTGATTTCGAAGAATAAACCCCTAAAAAATGGTTTAAAACACCTTTAAAAGGAAAAAAGGTGATGGACGGTTGAGGATCAGTGCATTAGTTTGCCAATATATTTTTTGTGCATATGGAGTTTCAATATTAACACACTTGTACAGAAATTAGAATGGATTTAGGTTCAAAGACTAAGGGAGACATTACTTGTATCTATTAGAGGTTTGACCTAGATGTTCTACAGTCTTCAAGGATGGTTAAGGGAGGGAGCTTTCACATAGGTCACCTCATAAGAACTTGATGTAAATCTTGTCAAAGAAAGATAATGAGATAAAAATACTAGCAATTAGTTTGGTGAATACCTCATAACTAGTATCCATCAACTTAAAAAGTCTTAAACACAATAAAGAAAGACAATTTATTTAATTTAGCATGCATCCATCAATTTTCACCAATAATCATGCATGAAAATAGAATTGTCCACTTCAACAAGTCTTCTCCAAGGGGTTACTCAACTTATCCATATATAGCCAAATTTGAGAGAAAGTAAAAATTATGGAAATTTGAAACTTGCTAAGGGATTTATTCCCAATACAACGATGATAAAATGAGAGGAAATGGCTTCTTATCTATAGGGAGAAAGGCTCAAGTTCCAATTACAATAAAATAATAATTTTCTAAGTGAAAACACTTAATGTAGCATATGAAATGGGTCAAACTCTTCTCCATCCGCAAGAATGATCTAAAAATGTAAATGCAGGGGCTTTTCAAGCCACATGTACAAAATCTAAAGGGCACAAACCATGAAAGTTGTTCTATATTCTTTAGTAAGGCTTCCATGTGGGGTTTCCAGCCTCCAAAGGTCCTTCAATGTTGTTCTCTTTCATAAGCAATGTAGGAAAATCACCAATTCTTCCCATCGTATAGGTTGGCCCTCAAATGACACCATCATTGAAAGTCAGCCATAGTTCTTTCAAATTTCAAACTTACAGGTCAGTTCTAACTTTATATATGGGTTTAAGGTCATCTCAGCAATATTTTTTAGGTCAGTTTCTTGTAGGTATTAAACTATAAAGAATATGCATATATACACACAAAGGGTCTCAGGTTAAGTGCTCTTGTCATACCTTTTCCAATATGGTTTTCTCCACAACCATGTTTCAAGGTTGGGTCTTTGTTATCTCAATCTTTTTATCTTTACTTTAGGACCATCCTAGTTCTAAAGAAGAAAACTATCTTTCGAAATCTACGAATCAAGCAAAAAGTCAGTTGATTGAGTTGCGTGATATTACCATTTGCTGCTTTTCTAATTTCTAGTGTAACATCTTCAGCCTAAATAAAGTTCATAGCAGTCATCATTTGCACTATATCATTTACCAGGGCAAGGATATGTGTACCCAGGCTTCGTATTTCAGTGGTCTCCTCTAAGGCTACCACTGTCTCCTTGCCAAGTTAGTTGCATTTGGATTATTTCCTGGTAGAAAAGTTACCTTTCCAGATTGATATATAAGCTTGCTACAATAGATATTTTCACTGCAAATTCAACTGGTCCACCTTTCTTTATCATTGCAAAATGGGATAGGTCACAACATGATATACAAAAGACGCAAAATTGTGTAATTCTTTCCATTGCGGTATCATCATATGACCTGAAAATCTTAAAGTATGATAGAAGGTATTGATACATATCATAAATTTATCCTTGAATCTCCTTTTCAACATCTCGTACAAGAAGTTCGAGTTCAGTATCTCTAGTCCCTAGGATTCCATGTTCTTTGGTCATATCACAAAATTATTCCAGGGTCCCTCTTTCCAATATTGCATATACAATGCCAATCGAAGTCCATCTTCATTAGACAGAACATTCCTCTTCAGACTTGAAATGATGTCCAATTATCAATGTCTGAAGCTTTTGGGGGGGTGAGATATGTTGTATCTTCTCTAGTAGGCTAACTCAATAAAGGTATTCCAGGCACATCCCTCACATATTTCGTATGAATTTTTAGCTTCAATTTGCATGTCTTCCATAGAATTGTACCAGATATTAATATCAACAGTATTTATTCTCCCAATAAGGTCATTGTTATTAGAAATAATGGATTTACATACATTATCTCCATGGAATCCTCATGATGAGTCATTTGTTGGGAAAGTTCAGCGAAAGTAACACCAGATTCTGTAGCCCTGGCATTTGTTATTTGTTGTTTGACCTATTGGTGCATGTCACAAGGGTACCTTTACTGCTTGTGGTAACCAACCCAAGACCCAAATCACTATTTTTCTTTATTCGAATCAACCTTTATGTGTCTAGAATTAAATCCATGCGAAGTTATGGAATAATGTCTGGCTCCTACTTGAGGACATTTTCTCTTTCTAGGAGTGCATGAAATCTGAGAATCTCATCACAAAATTAGTCTTCAACAAATAGTGCCTTCCCTTCCTTTGTACTTAGTCCACATCTAGAGCAGGGTCACATCCAAATGAAAAAATTGGTAAGATGGAATCTTTTTCAATGCTGGCCTGAAAATATTATTTGGCATATAGAAAGTTGTGGTGCCGCATAATCCTTCAAGAAAAATGTTATAGTCACTGCCAGTCCATAAAAAATCTTCTACCACTGCAACCTTTTCTTTTCTGTTACCTTGTTCATTCCTGCTCACAAGGATGCTTCATTCTAACAGGATGCATGCCACTTCTGCTTGTGACCGTAATTGATACCTGGAAGCTTGATGACCAGAACCTTCCAGATAATTTTGCAGGCATGATTCACCTGTTTCTGCATCTACATCATCAAGATTCCAACTTGAGACAGTGTCACCCCATGACAGTAAAATGGTTCTAACTTCATACAAACTGTGCACAAATTTGTGATTGTTGTCCTTAACAAGAAGACTGTCTCCTTTGACAACTTGTTTACTCAATATATGATATTGAATATCCTTGTCATAAGGTTGCGGGCCAGTACTGAGCATTGAATGATGAAAAAATCAACCTTGACACAGTTTTATCCTCTCACGATGGCTCTATGATGGTTTGTCTATCCCTCAGAGACATGCTCTTGTACATCTTGTTGGAATATATAGTTATTGTCCTGCTTCTCGTCACGAAAGTCTTGGAATAGGAGTTTGACACTATGACTTATATATGTGATTTATGGGTACTATGGTCTTATTTTTTGATGCAGTATTCTTAGAAAAACGATTTATGCTTCCCGATACTTTAAGTGCAGCAGTGGCATCTAATCTAGAACAGTATGACTCAGATGTGATCTTATGTAATTTAATATGAGGTATTTTAGCCTTACTATAGCAAACCAAATACCATTGGCTTTTATCCTTCTTTCAGAGTTTCTAACTAGAGCTTCTAAAGGCACATACTCAAATAGGAAATATAGAATTTTCTTAACAAATAGTGAGTCTTAACTTGAGAAGTAATATTTCTTTTGCAATGGCCATTAGAAATTTATATTTTAATTTATGAGGCCTCTTAGAATTGATTGAAACATAGAACAAGAAGAACAATTTGGGATTTCTAACTCTTAAATCCTCTTCAAAATAGTTGGCATTATGTTCTTCGATCTTCAAATCATAACATATCGAAAACCCTTCGTCCTAGAAATATTTCCATTGGGCATAACATAGTGCTAACAATAATTATCTCAAAACCATAAAATGTAACCAATGTCCATTTTTGTTTAAACTAGTTACTTGTTGTTTTTTTTTTTTCAGTGGCTTCCAACACTTCTTTCTAGTGGAACAAGGTTTAAAACAAGAGAGGAGTAGCGTACATTTGGACGGACATTTGGTCCTGATGGTTATGAACCACTTATTTGTTTTGCTCTTTGCAGCGGAGCATTCTCTGATCCTGCGATATGTGTCATTTTATTATGAGCTGAAGCATAATCTTATTTTACTGCTTTGCCTTTTGTTCTTTCCAATCAATCCACAAAGCATCCTTAAGCTAGTTTGTAAAATATTTGAATAAAATACTTGCAAAATTTGAGGTCTAAAATGATGACATACAGGCTCATAATTTTACCATGTATAACTTCATTGATGCATGTTTTCTTCTCTACGTGCTTCCAGTGACTCCCCAAGTATTACCTACTACAACAAAATTATGAGTTACCATTTCAAAAAGCAGCATAGTTTTGATGTCTCCAGCTGCTAGCAAGTGTTTGTAACTTTGTTTTGATACTACTAGCACTCTTTTATATACAGGTCCGTGTCTATACAAAAAAAAAATGTGTACAATGAGCTGGAAATGGCTAAAAAGGGGTTTCTTCTAGCAAGAATTGCATCCAAAAAATCAAGAAGGTCCTTCTACCAAAACTTCTTGAATGGTATGCAAACTTCTTGAATGTTATTGGATTAGGAAGCCCGCTTGGTTGGGTGTGCCAAAATGTGGATGAGATACAACGAGAGGATATAACTAAATGTGTTGAAATAAAACCCCACAAGATGAAAACCCATTGTATAGAATGGTTGCAATACAATAGCAATTTTAGGTATATACTAAATATGTATATATTTCAGATCATACTTGATCTTTTTGTCAGAAATGAGCTTACATTCTTATATTCTCAAGATAGGCTAGGATTTGCTGTCTTTGCCTCAATAGGCCACTTTCATATTTGATACAACAGACCTTCCAACTAAATTGGATACCTAGAATGGATTCCACAAGTAAGGAAATTTGGATCCAACCTTTTACATGAGGAAGCACAGACTTAGTGAATAAGCTTCAAGACTTTTGCATGGTTCCATGACTTTAGGTCCACAAAAATATGCCATAACAAAATAAATTAGGATTAGATCCTTATAAATGCACAAAACTTAGATAATCCACAGAGAGAGGGTTGCTCACTTTGTATTTTACACAACGTTCACCCGCATATCCATGATTCGCATGATTTGACACATCCATAGAGATTCTAGTTTAAAATTTCATGACTTTTCCACTGTTGATCTTCATAGATTCTACTGAGAGTCCATAGAGACTACTACATGATCATCGCATGAACTACTACAAAACTCAGATCATAGAGATTACTACATGATCATTGCATGAACTACTACAAAATTTAGATCATAGAGACTACTACATGATCATCGCATGAACTAATACAAAACTCAGATCATAGAGACTAATAAAAATCTTGCCACGATTGATATTATGGTATGCATACAATGAGGACAACCTTTTTGTCATCAAATTTTTTATCACAAAGATATAACATAGCCTTTGACCATAAGATTCAGAATTTTCGAATAAAAAAATAATTCCACTTGTCATAGCCTTTGACCATAAGATTCAGAATTTTCGAATAAAAAAATAATTCCACTTGTCATAGCCTTTGACCATAGCCTAAGAACCTTCTCATAGGTGCCTTAGAACCACACTTGTGGTGCCTTAGAAAAATTAGTCTGTAGTTGTTTGGATTCCCTTCTACATCTTTGGATTACCTTAGATAGAGACTTTTGATCATGATCTCAGACCTCAGAATTTTAGGCCTGAAACAGAAAGGAGATAATATAGGCCTGTACTAGGCCTCTCCCACAAAAAAGTTTGGCTACCCTTCAGGCTTCCACAGATCTGGATCACAGAACAAGGATTCAAATAGGAAATTATGCATACCAATGGAGCTTTGCAAAGTGCCTTAGGAGACTTCACACAGCAAGGGTTAGTGAGCCACAAGAATTCAACCTTCTCAAGAGCTTCAATTGTTCTTCAACACCGCCCCAACTCTGATACCATGCTAGAGGACAACCACATTATCCTAGTGGTCCCAAATATTGGATGGCCAACCAAATTATCAATATCATCATGTAGTCAGGGTGAGAAGAGAAAGAAGGCACAACTAGCCACCGAATCTATGCAACGTAAACAAAAAGTTTTAGGCATTAGTGCTTGCTATCACAAAGACTGTGAAACCACATGAACATGGTAAGGATGATTGTGATCCAACCATGGTTGAAATGGAAATTATGGACATTGGGTAGGGGAAGACCTTTACCACCAAATGCTAGTATACTTCCTAGTATAGTTTATTGTCCATGTGTTTATGCTTGGGACAGGGGCCATATATTTCTGTTTATGTTCATCGATTATTTCATTTTTATGTATAGCTTGTACGGTGATAGTTAATGCATTTGGGTGTTTTGGTAATTATCCAACCCATTTTGAGCTTTGTTTGTGCTTTTAGTGCTAAGTTGCATGATACAGAGATATGAGACCTACATGCCCTTGAGTCTCAAAGCCAAAGGATGATGATGTATCTCATGCTGAGGATTCCATTTCTAGCAATGGTGATGAGTTTGATGATTGATAATGTTGATCAGTGATTTATAGTATGCCAATAGATAGTATCATGTGTTTGGGATTCCATTTAGAGCCTCATATATTATGTATTATGTTTTTGATATGTATTGTACTCGGTGCGATTTTGATATATTCACCCTTACATGGTATATAGTATATACATGAGCATAATTTTATCTCTGATGGTTTGGAATATTTAAAATATATTTTTTCATTAAAACCTAAATATATGATGTAATTTTTAATAAATAGATTCATTAACTTCAAACTGGTCTGATCATGGTAACTCCAAGTCGAGTCCGAGTTGACTCTCAACGAATTCTGTGGCCAAGATGAGTTTTAAAACATTGATTAGAACAATGCAATAGAATATGTAACTTGAAATATCATCCTATATACCTATATAGTTGTGGCAGCTATAAAGCTATTGGCATATGTGACTACTTAGTATTTGCTGAGATTTGAAATCCCAGGCTATTTCATGTAGGGTCTTATAGGCATCATAGGCATATTTCAGTTTTTCATATCGTATCCATTTTTTGTTTCATTTCACACTTCTCATTTCTATTAACATAACCTTTGATAAGCCACTATCAATGGTTGATGGTACAGAAACTTTTCAGATGTAATTCCTACTATTGGTACAACTTTATATCTTTTCATTACTTTTTTGCAAATGCTCTCTCAAACTCTTTTAGTGGACATAACTTGTGAATCTATATTGGACCACATATAACCTCTGATAAGTCACTATCCATGGCTGAAGGTACATAATCTTTTTAGTATGTAATTCCATGCAGGATCTATCTAAATAATTTTTTTTAAAATATTTTTTAGTTTCCGTCGGAAGAGCGACGTTTAGGTTCCGTTGGAAGAGCGACACATCCTTTCCGTCGGAAGAGCGACACGTAGGTTTTTTTTTATAATTTCATTCCATCGGAAGAGTGACACACTGTTATCGTCAGAAAAGAGACATTCGGATTTTTTTTAAATTTCATTCCATCGGAAGAGAGACATATTTTCCCGTCATTATAGCGACATGTGGCTATTTTTAAAATTTATTGTCGACGAAAGAGCGTCGGTAATGCGACGTTTTACACTGTTGCTAGAGAGACATTTTTTCGTATGTCGCTAGAGCGACGTGTTTTATAACATCGATAGAGTGACACTTTGTATAACGTCGGCAGAGCGACGCTTTGTATAACGTCGGTAGAGCGACACTTTTGGATAATGTCGGAAGAGTGCTAACCGTCTGGAAACGTCGAAAAATGTGTCGCTCTTCCAACACTTTATTGAAGTGTCGAAATTGTGACGTAATGGCTAACCATATTTTTCCCCGCCTCAAACTGTCACTCTTGCGACACCTATGCGTCAGAATAGTGACGAATTGGTTGTCGGAAATTGGGCCAAATGTGCTAGTGGAAGGGTTGTGTGCAGCTCAATAATGATACACTAGGATGACTATATATATCCTCCTTGAACAAATCAAGGCTGCTCAGTGCAGTGATAGTTTGCAGCTCCAAATCACAAATATATTTCAACCCTTGGTCACACAATGGTTCATTCCCACCATCCTCCATAAGATGTGTTGAAATAAAAGAAAGTGGAAACTTATGCATACCTTGGTAAAGTTTGGGAACATCTTGTATTACTACAAGGGTTCCTCCTTCCAGTGTTATGGCTTCCCCAACTAATGATGATGATGGCTACTCTCCTATGGGTTCATCAACACTGGTAGAACTCTCCTCCTTCTCATGCATCTCTAGAGTAGTGCATGGGACTCTAAATGTCAAGAGATCAAGACAACTTTGCAAAGGTGCAAGTGTCCTTCCTCCTTAAGCAAGTGCTCCTGCAGTAAGTGGCGGTGAAAGCTTCTTCTCCTCTGATTTCTTCTTGTAAAACTTCTTGATCAACCTTTGAGTAAAATCTGCATATGCAGTTACTCTTGCATGACTCAAATGGCTGAACCACCAAATTTTTTCTTCACCCTCAAGGTGCAACGCTACAATCTCAACAACTTCTTTCTCTACTACTGGATGTAGCAGAAAAAAGGCATCCAACTTCTTTCCACAAGATTTTGTTGTGCATGATGATGACCCATCAAAGGTAGACAATAAAAATCTATTACCTTTTATTCTTCTATTGCTACAAGGCCTCCTTTCTTCTTTGAGCCGAATCATCTGTGGGAGAGGTAGATTCTCCTTGAAAGCTCTAGGTTGAGACTTATATTCTGCAAGATACTCACTTAGAATCTCATGATCTAAGTTTATTCTATATTCATGCCTCTTGTCTTCAAAATAAAATGCCATAGTAGGTTTCCTTGGAGCTCTATGCAATACCGGATCTTCTTTTTGTATACATGGATCTTCCTCATCTTGAAACGCTAATGTGGTTTCACTTCTTCTCTCCATTTTTCTTTGCTTGACCTCCTTGGTGAGGTCCTTCTTAGATCTGAAAAGAGATGAGATGAAATCTCTTTTCCTCCTCTCCTTCTTATAGCATCTTTGCTTGAAAATCATAGGCCGAACCAAAGATCATGCTCTAATACCACTTTAATATTCCCAAATGGGGAAACTCTGCAATACATGCATTAATAACACAGTTTTCATAAATATATGCAATAACATTCAAATGCAGCTCATGGATCCCTTAGATCTGACATTATAACACCAAAATCTAAAAGGAAATTAGAAACAAATCACTATTGCATAGTTAAACAAGTCTCCCATGCCATAATAGCCCAAAATCATGCAAAAAGAGGGGTTGCAACCATGTATTAAAGCTGGAATACCATGACAACGTTATTTTATTACCTCTGCAACAGAATTAGGTTGTACATCAAATCTAGAGCTACTATGTGCATAAAAATTTAGATCTATATCAGATCCATGCACTATGCAAGCTCCTCTAAAGAACCCCCTTGGGGTTTTCAACAAAACACCAAGTACAAATTGTAGATTTGAGTTTTAAGACTGTAGATCTACTGAAAATTACATATTTGGAAAGTGGATCTGATCTAATATGAAAAATAGAATGACCTCCTCCAATAGATCTCCAAAGTGAAGGGAAGATCCCCAACACTCAGAAAATCAACTCTCCAAATGGTGCGCTGAACCACCCTGCAACTACTTCTTCAAAAATTATGCAGATCTGGATGTATACTACGATGTAGGGGAAAAAATGTAGTTGGCCTGATGCCAAGATCTAGAAATGATGCTCAATTCCTTCAATACTGATCTCCCAATGGAGTAGAAACCTCCTCCACTGAAAATGAGCAATGAGATGGCCTAGATCTAAGGAACTAATCTCCTCTTGCTGCAGCTTACTGAAATAGACAAACCCTCAACAGGATCTACACTGTCAAAGGAAGATGAAGCTTGGCCTTCAGCCAGATAGTGGACAATATGGTGCAAGACTCCTCCAAGATGTTGGGTATGTGTTATATTCTTTCCACGACTAGCTGCATGCGCTATACGTTGCGTCGGGCGCAGCAGCCCCCCCTGTTGGGGTCCGGGGCAGCGCCCCAACGAATTTTTTTTTGGTATGCGGTCCCACTCATATGCGAACCCACCCATGTTTTGTGCATGAGTTTTCACATGGTTTTGGGGTACGATGGTTTTCGGCCCCTGGTATTTTGTAGATTCGGTCAAGGGAACTACAGTTATGTTCTAATATAGGGTTAATGGATTGGGGTTTATGTATGCTTCGGCATGTATATATATGTGTTGTAACACTAAAAGGAATATAATGAAAAATCAAGCTGGTCGTCACGATTTGGGATCCAGGGGAAAATCTCTGTGTTTATATGTTTTATGTTTTATGCTCTCGCTATTATTTATTTTCTTTTATAAGATTCATGTGTAGATAATTTCTATTCAGGGTTAAAACCTACATTTGGTATCAGAGCTGTTTCGGCTTCAAGGGGACACCTTTGCTGCCGAGGGTTTTTTGCTCGGGCCTGAGGTAGACCCTGTTCAGTGGGAGATCTGCGGGATCGATTCTTGTAGTGAAAGAAGATGGCGAGTGGTGGGAAGATAGAGATCGAGAAATTTAATGGTCAGAGCTTTGAGTTATAGAAGCTCAAGATGGAGGATCTACTGGTGGATAAAGATCAGTGGATCACGATAGATCCAGGTACTAAACCAACGGCAATGTCAGATGAAGACTGGAAGAAACTGGATCGGAAGGCTAAGAGCACAATACGGTTGTGTGTCTCAGATTTAGTATTGTTGAATGTATCTGGGGAAGCTATGGCGAAGAATTTGTGGGAAAAACTTGGGACTTTGTACCAATCTAAGTCTCTGGTGAATAAGTTGTTCTTGCGGAAAAAGCTGTATAACCTGAGGATGAAGGATGGAGACTCGGTGACAGAGCATCTGAACGCCTTCAATACTGTGGTAAGTCAGCTGTCATCTGTTGATATTAAAATCTCAGATGAAGATAAGTGCATCAGCTTTTTGTGTTCTCTACCAGATTCATGGGACAGTCTGGTTATTGCAATAGGTAGCAATACAACTACCTTGAATTTTGATGACATTGTCTCAGCCTTGCTGTCGGAGGAAATGAGACGGAGAAATATGGAGGGCCAGAATGGAGATGCCTTATCTGTACGAGGAAGGTCCCAAAATAGAAACAAGAATAAAGTTTCGAGTGGGAGATCCAAATCTAGAGGGAGATCTAAATCTCCTGGAAAGTTTGTAAAGGTATGCTGGAAATGCGGAAAGGAAGGGCACTACAAAAAGGAGTGCAGATATAAAGCTCCTGAGAAAGGAAAGGGATCTGATGATGCTCCTTCTGCAGAGGAAAAAACCACCTCAGATGAAGGTGGGGATGTGTATTTGGCTTCTTCCTCAAGTACACATGTAGATCATGAGTCATGGTTGATTGAATCAGGTGCATCCTTTCACTTCACTCCCCATAGGGAGTGGTTCTGCGAGTATGAGAAATATGATGGTGGTGATGTCTTCCTAGGGGATGATAGGAAGGCCAGAATCGTTGGACGTGGAAAGGTCAAGCTGAAGCTGCAAGGTGGAAGGATTAGAACACTTCCTGGTGTTCTGCATATTCCTGCATTGGCTAGAAATCTGATTTTTGTAAGCAATATGGATGATGCAGGTGTAAAAATAGTGTTCGCGAAAGATGCCTGCAAGATGGTTCGGGGAGCACTGGTATTAATGCGGGGAGTTCGGATTGGAACTCTGTACAAGCTACAAGGTAGCACTGTTATTGATGGGTGTAATAGTTCTATGGTTCCTGAAAGTGGAGCAGAAAGCCTAGATGTCTCTGGAGAAAAGACCATGATATGGCATCAAAGGCTTGGAATATTGGAGAGAAGGGACTTCGGATACTACATAGAAATGGTATGGTAGAAGGTATGTCTAATTTCTCTCTAGATTTTGATTTCTGTGAACATTGTGTATATGGGAAGCTGTTTCGGGGAAAATCACCCTAGAGGTTCGTTGGGTTACAACCTCCACAGAGCAGGGCATGCTACTTAAGAAGGACTCACACAACCATACATGTTCATGAAAAACTAAATAGAGCAGATCGAGGAACTTACCCGTAGGTCCTACGATTGAAGCAGATCCCGCGGGGTCCAAACCCCCAGCAACCCTTCTTCCTTCTTAACCTGAAAGACAAGAAGAAACAAGCACGAAGAACTGGTTGTACAACATATATCTACTCTAAATGTTAGTGAAATCCATATGAAACATTAGATAAACCATAATAAATGCTTAAATAACAATATTCTCATATATGCAAGTGGACACTAACACGTATATTTCGGGAACAAGATGGTTCTTCTGTATTATAAATAGCATGTACAGAAACAACAAGTGGAGAGATCACCTGAATCCTTCCACGATCTTCGAGCAGACCGTCGTCCGGATCCATCCCGCCCTTGCCTCACTAATATTCCTTCTGAACTGGTGCATACGAGATGACATATAGGAATATGAGCATCTCCAGGAAACAAGGTTTTCCTGTAATGAACTGGGAAGTGCAGGAGGCACGGGAATTCAGACTTGGATAGGGAATACCAACATAGTATAATATCAATAATTTCTCTCTCTCCCTTAGGCCATACACATGAGGGGCTTTTATACTCCCTCAAAGTAGTTTCAACAGTTGGAAACAGTTGGCCACATGCTGGGGTGGTTGAACTACCAGAGTAACCATCAACCCAGCCCGAAAATAGGGATTTTTTATATATATTTTTAATGATTTTAATGGCATATGCGGAAAAGTGCATGTGGACTCGCGTATACACGCGGAAAAGTCTGGGCATAACCGCGTATGGGGATTTTTACACTGTTTTTTAGTGAATTTTGTCCAAGTCTGTAGGAATGGGTGCCCAAAGCCATAAAAGAAATCATGAATCATATGAAGGTGAGAAATGATGCTATAACAGATGCCCCCTAATATATGAGGTCAGAAGGGGTACATGATGGCCGAAATGTATTATGCACATAGAAAGAACTTCGCAAGGACAAGAGAGGACTTCACTAGATTTCAGCCTGCCAAAAACCAATGAAAGAAAACAGAGAGTCAACTCATGCTGAGGCGGGCATACCCATGCTCAGTCAAAAATACATCATATAGAAAGTACTGAATGTATACAAGTATAGCTGAACTGAAAGTACATAATGAATCATCTGAGCATGGCCTGGAAATGTAAGTCTGAATCAATGTCCAAGTATCACATATAGAAAGTTGATCAAGGATGGTGCAACTAGATGTCTAATCATATAAGTAACTGAATCTCCAAGTACCGAATCATAAGAGGTGGAACAAACGGTACAATCACGCAACTCGGGAGCCAACATATAAGATACTGCTGTACTAAACTGCAACATATAAGGGTGGACGACATCACTGGCAGAAACTGAATGGACTGTCAAAAGTGAACCGAGAAATGCTGATGCAACCCGAGGTCTTCACCGATCACTATGGCACAATTCTACACAATGGGAATAAATGAGCTGAAGTCGACCATGTGAGAAATCGTTGGATTACCGGTCAATGATGTATATCGTTAACCAACGCGAGACAACCCACCAATAATGAAAATGAGCGTCAAGGTGCCCCAATACAATCTAACAAGTGCGAATAAATGAGTTGAAGTCGAACACTTGAGAGAATCTACCAATCAGGAGGCAATGATGAATCCCCACTGTCGATAGCGAAGAGTCTGCCACTGATGACTGCAAACCCTAAGGTACTAACAAAAAGACTCTAGACCTTATTCCCAGAGCAATGAGTCGGAGTCGATGGGAAAAGATCTGTTGGAAGGAAGGCATTAAGGCATCCCACATCAGTCCAGTGCGAGTGTAACCCGCAGGCCAAGATTTGGAAGGAATCGGACGAAGTAGAGTGACGGAACCAAAACCAAAGTACGTTTCCGACATGCACAAGATGAAGCTAGCACACGGAAGAAACCCTCTGAACCAACCAATAATGAAAGTTGACACAGAGGCGAGAAATCCACCGATAGGGTCAAATGGAAATCAAGGTACTGCACGAATCCCAAGTGTGATAATGTGTGCTGACGTCGAACACAGGGGAAACCACTCGGTCAAAGACCCATGATGATGATCAAATGCTGAGCACAAGGTCACCTATCAATGATGGAAATAGGGCCAGGGTGCGGCTCTAGGTTTGCTCTCAGAGCAATGTGTCGTAGTCGATAAGAGACAAACCCGCCGGCAAGAAGTCAATGGGGACCTTCTCAAACCAGCACGAGCAGAAGACCAAAACATATGATGTGATAGAACAAGATACTGACCAGACCGGGAAGGCCGAATGAATAATGAGTCAAGAGACACCAAAGAATGGCCGACTCTGGTTAGACTTCCTTGAACAAAATCATGACTCATGATGACCATGGCAGTAAAAAGTGACACTGTATAGAGTACGGTATACGGGAGAGCGGGGAACAAACTCTCCATATGATTGGAAGAGATAACCAACTAGGGGAGGACTGACAAGTGAAACAAGGTAAAGGCTGAACCTAGGTCAAAACTAAAACCATCCCAAATGTAGGAAATATATAAGTATATGTGCTTTGTTCAAGGGCGACAAACTGACTCTGTACTGCCATCAAACAACGAAGTTATATCCCGTTCCCGCTCTTTTTGTTATATTTATTTATTTTAATCATTTCATATAATAAGCACAGAAAAGAATAAATAAAGAAAATGCTATGGTACATAATCTCAAATAGATGAGCAGTATCAAAAAATCAGATACTAGTTTGTCGTGGAACAATCCTATGCTCAATGCAAGGTGGCGGAAGCCCAGGTAAGCGATGCTGGAAGGAATGTTTCATCCATGGGTAAAAGGGTGTCGAAGTCGCATTAGCTAGTGCATCTGATAATTTAACAACACAGATAACGGCAGGTCAGGGTGGCAAACATGAGGTCAAATGACAATGAGGCCTTGATCTTAGCAAGTAATAATAAGTTGTTAATATACAACTTAACGACACCAGGGAGCCTCTAGGGTAATAGCCAGAAAAATGATAGTGAGGAAGAAGAAGAATGAAGCTTCAACACGTAAGTCATGGCGGGACTAAAGAGGACTCCCGAGCCTACATAAAACGCAGCATGGGCAACAAGTGATAGCGAGGAACTAACTAGGAAGCCCATGTAAAGGAAGGCTCTGCCACCAAGTCATGATTGAATAATCGGCGAGTGAAATGGGTGTAATACTCATGACCTGATGGGATCGACCCTATGGCAAGTGATCAGTATGGAGGCTAGTATGCAAGATGCAATGGAAAGTGATTTCCCTAACCTATATGCCAGTGAAGATCATATACCTGCCGTGAAGAGTCGGTAATCATGGATCAAAAACCGGGAAAAATCTCAAAATCGTCAAAATGTACCTGAAAACATACCAAACTGGGCACTTCCAAGCATCCGGGTTATGCAGCTTAAGATAGATCGAAAAAATGAGCATAACAAATTTTTGCGAAAATTTTCAACTTTTTAGCCATAAATAGACAAATTACCTCATATTTGGTTCATTATTACATTGCTGATTTGGAAAAAGTGCTCTGGAGCAAAAAAATTCTTTCGTCAAATCAGGAGCAACCGACCGTCGAATCGCACCGAATTTGTCAGGTAGGCTCCTCAATCATCCTTGCAAATCATTTTGTCCATTTATAAATTAAAATTTAGTGATTTTCACCATTAAAACCCTTGCTAAAAAACTCGGACTTGCGCATACGCGGGTTGGTAACAGGAAAGTCGCGTATACACGCGACTGTGCATAGAAAAATTCGCGTATGCGCAGGCCCGAATCAAAAAATGCGTGGCTAATGCAGGATTTATTGAATTTTGACAGGATGACAATCTCATGGAGAGAGCGTGAACACAGTGCAATTGATCAAGAGGTCATGCAAGATCGAGCATCGCAAAATATTCTTCGAAATTGCGGATTGTTCAAATTTTTCAAAATGCCAAATATGAAAAGCAATGTCCGGTTGCTAGAAATGCTCGTAAATTATTGGGAACCAGACCAAGATTGCTTCATAATAGATCAGATGCTAGTACGCATTGAAGTGGAAGACATATATTTTATCACTGGACTCTCCCGGAGGGGAGAACCAGTAGACTTGCACGGGAAGCCCCTGGGAGGGCTAACCGTGGAAGATTATGTCCACGTGTATTGCGTAGAGGGTTCCAAGAAAGTTGGAACTCAGATTGCAATTAAAGATTTAAGGGATTTGCACATGAAAATCCTCCTTTTTACCATTGGCAGAGTGGCAGGATCTGCCTCCCTACATCAGGCGTCCAGGACGCAAATGAGCATAGCAGTGGAATGCTTGACTCATGTGTATGATTGGTGCACAGCCCTATTACTGAACATGAAGCAACAGTTGACCTCAATCCGCCAAGTAAAAACAAAACACTTTGGATACGGTACAATTTTGATGACATTCTTCTTTGAAAAGATACCAGTATTGAGATCCAGAGTCATCTCTACCATCAACAGCCCTAGAGATCCAAGAATTGCCCGTTGGGAAGATATGATGAAGAGATTAGGGGGAAGTGAAGTTCCCCGGACCACTTGGGACGATGAGTTCTTCCTTTGGTGGGGAGAACAAATCATCGCTGTGGACGACTATCCCTATGCCGGGATGGACTTTCGTGGAGATCCAGATCTTGTTCTTCCACCAGGCACAGCATGGGGCACAGTCGGTAAGTTTGCAAAATTTTTTGACTTATATAATTTTTTTGGATTTTTTCAAATATGTATGAAAAAATGAAAAACAAACATGTTTTTGATTGGATTCATAATGACTGAAAATGTAAACATGATCATGATACAGATATTGGACCAGTGCGACCTGAGGGTTTCCCGCGCCACAAGCGTTGCAGGGGCGAAGCAGATCCAGTGGATTCAGAAAGGACCCTCCAGGCTGTGCAGAGGAATTTCGAGGGGTTAACTCGCCAAATACCTATGGCTGCCGTGGAGGATCTGCCGGAAGCCGTCCAGAGACGGGTGGTAGGAGTGCCCCGAGACTGGGTACGATTATTCCACCGAGTTGCCACCGCGATCATGTTCTATAGGAACATGACTTCTGGGCAGGGACCTCAGGAGTAGATAGATATTATGTACCAGATGACTGTATATTTTTTTTTGAGACTGAACATGATCGGGCATAAGCCCAAATTTTGTATGACCTTATGGATCCAAATTTTGTAAAGTTTTTTGAACACTCTGATGATATATATACAACGATATTTGATGTGATGTGATAAATGTATCAAAATGTATGATGTTTTTGATGATAAAATTTTATTGTATAGAATGATTAATATGCCAATCAAGTGCCTGATTAGCTAATGAGTCAGCCAACCAATTGTCAGCTCGAGGAATATGAATGAAAGTTAAAAATTGAAATGATCTTTGTAACAAACGCACCCTCAAGAACAATCGTAATAAAAATGGATCTCGAACCTGATAAGTATTGTTCAACTGCGACACCACTAGCTGAGAGTCCAAGAATACTACCAACGAATCAACACCCAAAGATATTTCCTTCGAGAGTAGATAAACAACTGCAGTGTATTCTGCTATATTATTGGAAGCAGGACCAATGCAGACCCCTCTTGATACTAACAGCTGACCGGAAGGATAATGAAGCACCCAAGCCACGGAAGCTAAGTTCCGGGTGTGTCTACTAGCACCATCGGCGAAACCAAAATAACTCATGACATCCGACACAACCTGCCAAAGCAGATCAAAAACATCACCAACTCATCAAAGATCGAAAATCAACCAGATATGTATAAAGCAAAAAACTACTATATACAAAAGCAACATGCCAGGCCGAAGCCTAGGCATAATACTTCTTCAAATAGAGCCCATTTCGGGGCTCCGGAAACTCGTTCCCTTCGAAATCAACCAAGGTATACGCTCCTTTCTTAAGGAATTTTTTAACGATGAAGGGGCCATACCACATAGACTTAAAATTTCCTGCCCCCAGGGCATCTTTTTCTTGGGCATAGACGAAAACAAGGTCACCTTCCAAAAAAACCCTGGGTTTGACCGCCTTATCGTACTGAACTTTAACTCGATTTTTATGCACTTCATTCATCGTGGCGGCATCCCGACGCTGCTCATCGAGATGTTCCAGATGAAGGAGCCATTCTTCAAGACTAGAAGTGTCAGGAAGAAGTTCAACAACTAACTTAAGAGAGGGAATCTCGCATTCAATGGGAAATACGGATTCCAACCCGTGCACTAGCTGAAACGGAGTAAAGCCAGTTGCAGTTTTCACTGACGTCCTGTATGCCTAAAGTGCAGGATATAGCATAATATGCCAGTTGGATCTAGCTTTATCAATTGTCCTTTGAAGAATTGTCTTCAAGAATTTATTCACGGCTTCCACTTGCCCATTGGCTTGAGGATAATACGGAGATGAATGCTCCTGCCGGAAACCCAATTTGAGAGCCAACTCAGCCATCATACTATTCTGAAAATGACTGCCATGGTCAGTGACAATCTCTCTAGGAATACCAAAACGAGCGATAACCTGGTTGAAAAGGAAAAGAGCTGCAGTCTCACCATCATTCCCAAAAGTAGGCATAGCCTCGACCCACTTCGTAAAGCAGTCTACTGCTACAATAATGTACTTGTGACCTTTAGCCGAAGGCGGGTTACAAGTAGTATAATCAATACCCCACTTTGTAAAGGGACCGACAATAATGACTGGAAAAAGCGGAGCTGGATGAGCGCGCATTTTTCGAGTATAGACTTGACACGGATGACACTTTTTGACCGATTCAATACAATCCTTGAAAATCGAGGGCCAAAAGTACCCAGCACACAAGATTTTTTGGGCTGTAGCAAGCCCAGATAAATGACCCCCACAAGCTCCACTGTGAGAATCATTCAGCACAGCCTCAGCTTCTTCGAGAGTTAAGCAGCGTCTCAGGATTGAATCAACCCCTCGACGGTATAAAGCATCACCAATAATCAAATAATTCTTGGCCAAGTGACGCAACTTACGATGCTCATCTTTCGAAAAATTAGAGGGAAACTTCGCAGTCTGGAGATACACAATTATATCTCCATACCAAGGATCCTGTGAAGAGATAAGAAATAAATGTTCATCCGGAAAGGATTCATCATAGATCATCTCTTCTCCACAGGGCAACTCGGAGATCAATTCTGCGAAAACTAATGATTTCTTGGATTTGGCAGACATAAACTCAATATCAAATTCCTGCAAAATCACAATCCATCTATTGTATTTTCCCCCAATCACTCGCCTACTGAGGACAAATTGAAATGGATTGGCTGCTGCCAAAACATAAGTTTTTCGAAGAATAATGTAATGCCGGAGTCACTACACAACATGAATTGCTGCTAAAGCTAACTTTTCTATCGGAGTGTACTGGAGCTAAGGTCCTACCAAGCCTCGACTAAGGTAGTAAATAACATGGTCTGCAAGAGCATCATCCTCCTGAACCAGAACCATACCAATAGTAGATTCTGCTGCTGCCAGATACAAAAGGAAATCCCTGCTATAATCAGGTGGACTCAATAAAGGAGCAGAGGTCAATGCTTTCTTCAAAGCATCGAATGAGCGTTGAGCGTAGTCGTCCCAAAGAAAAGGAACTCCCTTCTTCAACAATCTCATAAATCCCTTTGTAACTTTAGCATAATTTACGATAAATCTCCGAAGAAAATTAGACTTTCCTTGTAGACTTTGAAGCTGACAGATAGAGGACGGGGGAGGAAACCGAAGTATTGCCTCAACCTTGAAGGGATCTACCCTAATCCCTTCCCTAGACACAATGAATCCCAATAACCGGCCGGATGTAACCGCGAAAACACACTTGTTCGGATTCAATCTGATCTTATAGAAACGACATCTTTCAAATATTTGCCGGAGGTGACCAGGATGATCCATCCTCTTTCGAGAATGAGCAGCTAAATCATCTAAGTATGCCTCGATAATATTTTTTATGTCATGGAAGGCATATGACATGGCCCGCTGAAAGGTAGCCCCAGCATTTTTAAGACCAAAAGGCATCTTCTTGTATGCAAAAGTACCCCAGGGACAAATAAAGGCAGTCTTATGCTGATCTTCAGGACGGATAGTAATCTGATTATATCCGGAGAAACCGTCCATGAAGGAGAAAATCTCATTACTGGCACACTCGTCAATGATCTGATCGATAAATGGTGTGGGGTAATTATCTTTAGGACATGCTTTATTTAGGTCTCTGAAATCGATGCACACTCGAATCGTTCCTTGCTTTTTATCTACGGGAATGGGATTTGAAACCCATTCAGTCAGAGGAATAGGGAAAATGAATCCTGCCTTAAGCAGCTTCTCAACCTCAGCTTTGATAGCTGCCGCCTTCCTAGGATTGACCGGACGAAGTTTTTGCCTGACCGGCTTAGCGTTTTCATACGTCTTGATCTCATGCTGGACAATAGATGGATCTATTCCATGCATTTCCTCATAAGACCAAGCGAATACATCCCTATACTCTTTAAAGAGCTCGGTGTAAATTTGAATCTCTTCACGGGAACATTCAGCTCCGACGAAGACATTCTCAATAATATTGGGATCCCTGGAAATGTTCACCGGGATAGTAGGAGAAATCACAGCCATGTTCCCTTCAGCATAAACCTGTGTTGGTGCTAAAGGGTTCAAGGCTGGGTGAACAGGACCAGGAGACTGAGGACTTGGAAAACTTGTTTCAACTTCGCTCAAGTCAGGTAAGAAGTAAGACCGATGATGCAAATCATCCCACGGTCTATATATACTAGTCATGGCTTCCAGGATGACCTCTTCAGATGGAAGAGTGGTATCAAGGCAATCCTGGGCCGAAGAAGAACTAAGCGTCCCGAGTGAGCTCACTTCCACCGAAATGCCATTCCACCCACTTGACCTTCCGCTAATGTGGCGGTAGGGGAAGGCAAGGTCCAAGGGTCCGAAAAATAATGAGTTCTAAAGAACTCTCTTCGAAGAGGAGCCTTGGAGGATGAAATTGCATTAATATGAACCGTAGGAGGAGGAATATCGAAAGTACCCATCAAGGAAGAATACATTCCAACTCCTAAATTCTCAATAGGCGCCTTAGTATTATCCAACTTAGGAACAGATGAGTCAGTAGACGCATTCGGGTCTACAGGAGGACAGTCCAGTTGATCCACTGTAACAATCCTTCCTTCGTGGGGGAAACATACAATCCGAAATAATGAGGATGCAATGGAATCCATCTCATAAATCCAGTTTCTCCCCAACAGAAGGTTGTAGTCCAAGCTTGCGTCAACTACCTCAACCTCTATATTAACAGTTTTTCCCCCAACACAGATCGGCAAAGCTAGGACAATACCATGGGGTCTGTGAGAATGACCATCAAACGCAGTCAGAAGAGTGGTAGATGGAACAGCTTTGGGAGATCCAATTGTCTTCCAACATGTGAGAGACATCACGCATGTGGAAGCACCCTCATCAACAACCATTCGAAAGATATTGCACTTCCGGTACGATGATTTAATATGAAAAGCCATGTGATGGGGGAGTCTCTTCTTAAAATTAGTCATATCAAAAGTAATCAGAAGAGAATTTTTCGGATCAATAGCCCCAATGGCAGTGAGCAAAGCACTGCGCTGAGCTAGACAAGATTGGAGTACCTCTAAAGCTGACATAGCACAAGGACTCCGCGCCAGATCTTCCACAATCGAGTAGTTCTGGGCAGCCCTAGCATTCGGATTAATCGTTGACCGCTTAGAAGATGCTTTGGGCATCCGAGGCATAGACTCAACAGTAGGCTTCGTAATGTGAAGCGGCTCAGTAGCATCAGGAGTATCCTTAGCTTTCGAAGACTCTTCTCCACCATAATCACGGGATCTCGTAGCGACATCCACGTGAGCACTCATCATGAATATGTTCGATGGAATTTCCCCTTCCTGGGTGCCCCCAGAGGAAGCCCCAGGATTTTGGTTCGCGCCAACAACTAATTGTTGCCCTTGGGGAAAAGGGTTTGTTAACACAACCTGGGAACTAGAAGAACCCTGCTGGGCTAACAAGCGCTGCGCATCCTGAATTTTAGGGCAAAGGTGTGTGAGATGGTCTCCAGTACACAACTTGCATGGAAACTTCACTTTCTTCTTCTCCTTTGGACCCTCACCAACATGCTCGTTGGTTTTATTCACATTACCCTTCCCGTTCTTGCCCTTCTTCTTGTTATTTCGTCCCTTCTTCTTCCCATCGGATTGTTGATTTCCTTTGGGATCAGAAGCTTGGACATCATTTATGGACAAAGACTGGGAAGGCGATGACTCAGCAGGCACAGCCTGACCAGAAGGAGCAGATTGTAAAGACAACTGCTGCAATTGAGTAAGCAGGCTGGCTGCACCACTATTGATCGATCCAATCAGTCCGTCACCATGAGGACCGGGCTTAGTTTTAGATAAATCTAATTTGGAGCGAGGAGCATTGGGCAGATATTTATGGAGGACCCCAGACTGAGAATAGATCAGTTCCAGCTGTTGGGCCCTAAAAATGGCCTGCTCCTCAGAAAATACCCCAGAAAGGGATACATCTTTCGAAATATCTGACTGCAGGGATTTGAGAAACCATTCCAAAAGGAATTCACCCGGAATATGAGCTTTAATAAGCCTCTTCCTTCTCCTCCATTCCTGAATGTGATCAGAAATGTGGGTTGCCTCGTCCTGCTTAAAATTAGCTAGGAGTTCAGTCCCAGCATCGTATCAGACAGGCAACTGAAAATGGTTTAGAAATGTAACAGCCAGTTCTCCAAATGTAGCAAAACTGCCCCCAGTTAGCTCATTATACCATTTGGAAGCGTTTCCAGTTAGGGTGCGTTGAAATAATCTCAACCTAATCGAATCATCGATCAGGGAGTTCGAAGAACACCATAAATGGAAAGTAGTGATGTGGTCAGTCGGATCTTCTCCATTCTTACCTTCAAACTTTGGAATGTCTGAAGGAAGTTTGGTGGGAACCGGAGGCCACCCCGGACCATAACGAATCGGATCATTAGTCAACTTCGACAGATCTGGCAAGTTTAAAGTTGCCAGAAAAGGTAATCGAGGCGGAGCTTGAGGATTCCATCCTTGATAGGATGGATTCCCAACATCCTGAAAAGAATACCCTGGATTTGATGAGGCACCAGGTTTCCAGAAAGGACTCATAGAAAAAGGAGAAGAACCTCCTCCCAACGCAGAGTTACCAAAGCCCAGACCAGTTCCCCCCGCTGAAGTATGAAATGAAGAGGAAAGCCCCTGATAGGGGTTCCAGGCATTAGAAAGAGGAGAAAAGGTCTGATAAGCACTCGACGAAGGGAAAGAAGTATTCCCTTGATGACCTGCGTAAAATTGATTCCCTGCCCCCGCTGTAGTGAATACAGGGTTCCAACCTGTAAAAGTAGTCGAACTTTGACCTCCAGACCAAGGGTTGAAACTCTGGGTCTGTGAAGTGAACGGAAAGGACCCTAAAGAAGGATTCGAACTAGGAATATGTCCAGTTCCGAAGGGGAACCCTTGAAAAGAAGCTGATCCACTAGCCATGGAAGACATGGGTGTAGATCTAGCTGCAGCAGCGGAAAAGGAAAAAGAGGGATTCCCACTAGTGGGCATCCCTGAACAGAAGGGACCAGAATGAGAAGCCTGTGCTTGGGTGAAACCAGAGCCAAACACAGCAGCACTAGAAGCAATCGAAGATGAAGCAATAGTGCCCCCTCCTTCAACATAAGCAGGAGTCTAAATTGCTGCAGCACTCACAGCAGAAGCCACGTTCCCAGTCGTGGCCATCGAAAGGTAAGAATGATACGGAAGATCTTCCGGTCTCTCTGACTCAGGTCCGATGTATTAAACAACGAACGGATAATCAGGAGGAAGAGGAGATGGACCTGACGCAGGAGGTTTAGGTACGTATTCTATTTGAAAATCTTCTTCCTGAGGGAATAAAACTCGCGAGGTGAGCGGAACGCTCCTCTCGGAACCGACACCAGAATCAGCTATGAAACCTTCAGACCCTTGTGGAGGATCTCTCTCCACTATGTCAGACTCCACAGGGTGGTAACCACCTACTAAATCACTCCTACGCCTTCTTGAAGAAGGCTCTGGACTCTCGGGAGATAACTCCCGGATTCTCCTCGATCGACGAGGCGCTTGATCAGCCACTTTAGAAAATTTTAATTAGACTCAAAAAATATAAAGCTAAGCAAGCTAGGAGCAAAGAGCACTCACTAAAGGAAAAATCCCTGAGATACAGTCAAGCAAACAACCCTCAAGTATTTCCGCTCCGGGTGATGAGGACCGGACACCAAAATACAAGAAAGCGAAAAATATAGGACCTCCCGAAAGCAGTTTGGGATAATTACGGCCCAGGCCTACTAGTGAAGGTATCAGAAACAGTTACGCCGACCTCCTAATGACAACCTTTACCAGCTCAAGCACCCAAGCTTCATAAGGGCACCCCCCAGAAGTACTGCTGAAAGTGATGCAATGTGTGCCTCAAGTACCACGGGTATTCCCCCCCGCAGTCACCTGTGTGGAACCTAGGAGTGGAAACTATGGACACCAATCCGTATCATAAGCCGGGCGGAACAGTCTTGAGGTCAGATTCAGCTAATCAGAGAGGGGGTATCCCTCTTCTCAGCCTTCACTTCCCCTCGCGCTTGACTCTCTGGAGGAGAGCTTTCCCGGTCCACCTAACGGAGTTGGATTTCGCTAAATTAATCAACTTCTATGTTTTGTTTGAGCGGCCTTGGAGAGTTAACTCTCCACTCACCTATTCCAAGGCCCTACAACCTAGCTAGTTGGTGTATGACACTTAGAAAATTTTCTAGTTGATTTTAAATTATATCGCTTATTTTAATGGGCTGTTATGTTAAGTCAAAAGGATATGGAGATGAAACTTATGGTGTTTTGATGCAGAAAGAAATTAATAAAAACCAAACTACATGCAAATGCAGTTATTGTCTTTCGATGAAAAGCAATCTCTATACAGGTTCTACGAGATTAAAAATTGTATTTTTCTTTTCAGATAACACACTCACACTCACAAAAACTATGAAAATGACTAAATGCTTAAGTGCACCTGATGAAAATCACTACAAGCATGCAAATTCTAAGATGCAAAATCTCCTAAAGCAGAGTGAAATTTCCCAAAAGATCCTTCAGTTTTAACTCTTTTTGGTTGTCCAGAAAGCTAGTTCCCGAAATCAAGAACTCTTAATATGAAGACACCAAAAAAACTTAAAAACAAGAGGAAGAAATCAATGACAACTCCTTTCCAAAATCGAGTCAAAATCTAAAGGCAAGAAACTTCAACAAAGCTTCAAAAGATATAGTGAAACGAAAACAAAAATGCAAGAACAAAAGCAAATAACAAGGCAAAATGTTTTTTGAGCTTTTGAAATGCAAAAACAAAAGCAAAGCAAATATTTTTTGAGCTTTTGAGTTTTATAAAGGAAGAGCTTGAAAAGACCAAGTGAAACTATCAAATCCCAAGCTAAACAACACTGAATTTCAAGCACAAAATTCAACAATGCTCCAAATCCTATAGGGCTAACTAGTAGCAAGATCAATATGAGCAAAAGAAGACAAGAAAACTCAGCCACTCAGCCTAGAAGAATAGTACAACCTTGCCGCAAACAAAAACTTCAAAGAACCAAGAAAGACTCTTCAAAAGTTGCAACAAGACCTAGCCAACTAAACTCAAGAAAACCAACCAAGAAACGGGCAAAAATCGTAGCGCAAAGCAAAATACAAAGATAGGAAAGAGTAAACGAGCAGAAGCTCTCTGTTCTGATGAAGCAGAACAGCCAAGAATGCTCAGAAAGAGATCTTGGTACTCAAACCAGAAGTGCCAGCACCAGAAACAACACTTTGCCCAAAAGACTAGTTTTCGATCAAACAAGAGAGAGAAAAGACCAAAGACCACTTTCTTCACAATCCAGAGGGTACAAAGACACTGCAGGAACAGGTCTCCACAGACAGAAAGGACTGAAAAGTCAAAAAATTCAAAATTTCAAAATCTGCCTAGGTATACGCAACTTCACAGTTTAGCAACAAGCGTGCATACGCGACTGTGCCAAAGGAGACTCGCATATACGCGACTCCCTTTAACAAAAACTGCGTGTATACACGACTGTGTGCAGAAAAAAGCATGTATATAAAGGTAAATAATGAAAAACAAAAAAGATCAAGCCTGGATAAGAAACCAGGACTTCAGTCTGACTGAGTAAGAGTAAACTGGACTGGAAATAAAAGCTAAAACTGTTGGAAACCTATCAAACAGCTGAAACCACCCAATAGGGGAATCACAAGAATGCGATCCCCAGCGGAGTCGCCAATTCTGTTTCGGGGAAAATCACCCTAGAGGTTCCTTGGGTTACAACCTCCACAGAGCAGGGCATGCTACTTAGGAAGGACTCAAACAACCATACATGTTCATGAAAAACTAAATAGAGCAGATCGAGGAACTTACCCGTAGGTCCTACGGTTGAAGCAGATCCCGCGGGGTCCAAACCCCCAGCAACCCTTCCTCCTTCTTAACCTGAAAGACAAGAAGAAACAAGCATGAAGAACTGGTTGTACAGCATATATCTACTCTAAATGTTAGTGAAATCCATATGAAACATTAGATAAACCATAATAAATGCTTAAATAACAATATTCTCATATATGCAAGTGGACACTAACACGTATATTTCGGGAACAAGATGGTTCTTCTAGTATTATAAATAGCATGTACAGAAACAACAAGTGGAGAGATCACCTGAATCCTTCCACGATCTTCGAGCAGACTGTCGTCTGGATCCGTCCCGCCCTTGCCTCACTAAGATTCCTTCCGAACTGGTGCATACGGGATGACATATAGGAAGATGAGCATCTCCAGGAACAAGGGTTTCCTGTAATGAACTGGGAAGTGCAGGAGGCACGGGAATTCAGACTTGGATAGGGAATACCAACAGAGTATAATATCAATAATTTCTCTCTCTCCCTTAGGCCATACACATGAGGGGCTTTTATACTCCCTCAAAGTAGTTTCAACAGTTGGCCACGTGCTGGGGTGGTTGAACTTTCAGAGTAACCATCAACCCAGCCCGAAAATAGGGATTTTTTATATATTTTTTAATGATTTTAATGGAATACGCGGAAAAGTGCATGTGGACTCGCGTATACACGCGGAAAAGTCTGGGCATAACCGCGTATGGGGATTTTTACACTGTTTTTTAGTGAATTTGTCCAAGTCTGTAGGAATGGGTGCCCAAAGCTATAAAAGCAATCATGAATCATTTGAAGGTGAGAAATGATGCTATAACAGAAGCAGAATCGGGTGAGTTTTCCTTTTGGTGCTAAGAGGGCGAACGAGATATTAGAACTTGTGCATAGTGATGTGTTTGGACCTGTGTCAGTTCCATCACTGGGAAAGTCTGTGTACTATGTTTCATTCATAGATGACTTCTCAAGGAATACATGGATATATTTATTGAGGAAGAAATCTGAAGTCTTTGACAAATTTAAAGAATTTAAGGCTCTAGTGGAAAACCAGACAGAGAAGAAGATAAAGGCACTGAGGACAGATAATGGTGGGGAGTTCTGCAAGAAGGAATTTGAAGAGTTCTGTAAGAAGTGTGGTATAGCACGACAGAAGACTACTCCATACACACCTCAACAAAATGGAGTTGCAAAAAGAATGAATAGAACACTGATGGAAAAGGCAAGAAGCATGCTCAGTGGTACCGGGTTAGGACAAGAATTCTGGGCAGAGGCAGTGGAGACTGCATGTTACTTAGTTAACAGATCACCTTCATCAGCGTTGGAGGATAAGACCCCACATGAGGTATGGACTGGTAAGAAAGCCTCTCTTTCACATCTAAGGGTATTTGGATGTGATGCATATGTACATGTTCCAAAGGAGAAAAGGACCAAGTTGGATAATAAATCTGAAAGGTGCATCTTTATTGGGTATAAGGATGGTTTAAAGGGTTACAAGCTTTGGAACCCAGAAACAAGGAATGTTGTGTACAACCGAGATGTGGTGTTTAGAGAGGTGAAAGATGTTGTTACACATGAAGTCCTACCAAGGGAACCTGAGAAGATAGAGTTTGAGCTAAAGGAGGATGAATCAGACTCTACAACAAAAAAAGATTCAGAAGAGGAAGAGCCACAAACCCCAGCTCTGAGAAGATCAGTGCGGGAAAGAAGGTAACTAGAAAGGTATAGTCCATCTGCTTTTTGTTTAGGTTTTGCCTTAACTATAACTGATGATGATCACAGAACTGTTAGGGAGGCAGTAGATTCAGAGGATGGAAAACTCTGGAAGGAGGCCATGGTTGATGAAATGGAATCCTTGCATAAAAATGAGGCATGGGATTTGGTGGAGTTGCCGGCTGGAAGGAAGCCCATCGGGAGCAAATGGGTGTTTAAGAAGAAGAACAATGTAGAAGGCAAGGTGGAGAAATACAAAGCTCTATTGGTAGCAAAAGGTTATTCCCAGGTGCCGGGAATTGATTTTGGTGATATTTTTTCTCCTGTTGCCAAAGTTACTTCTATTAGATTACTTTTATCTGTTGCTGCCGCATTTGATTTTGAGATAGAACAGATGGATGTGAAGACAACATTTCTTCACGGGGATCTAGAAGAGGAGATCTACATGAAGCAACTTGAAGGCTTTATGGTGAAGGGTAAGAAAGAACTGGTATGCAGGTTGAAGAAGTCTCTGTATGGGTTAAAACAGTCACCAAGGATGTGGTATCAGAAATTTGATACCTATATACGGGGACTTGGCTTCACCAGAAGCAAGGAGGATCACCGTGTTTATTTTAAATTAATTGGTGACCGTGTTATTTATTTGGTCTTGTATGTGGATGATATGTTGTTGATTGGAAATGATAAAGAAATTATCCAAGATTTGAAGACCCAACTGTTCTCCAAATTCGACATGAAGGATCTTGGTGCTGCAAACTATATTTTGGGCATGGAAATTAAGAGAGATTAGGCAAAGAGGAAGCTCTGGTTAAACCAGAGGAAGTATGTCGAGACTATATTGCAGAGGTTCAATATGCAGGATAGTAAACCGGTGAGTGTTCCTATTCCCGTAGGTGCAAAGCTGTCTGCTGAACAGTGTCCCAAGACACAAGAAGAAGAGGAGGATATGTCCCGTGTTCCATATGCAAGTGCAGTGAGTAGCCTGATGTATGCAATGGTCTGTACTAGACCAGACATTGCACATGTAGTGGGAGTATTGAGCAAGTTTATGTCAAACCCAGGGAAGGAGCATTGGACAGTAGTGAAGCGGGTTTTCAGATATTTACGTGGCACTAGTGATTATGGCTTGTGCTACCAGGGAAGACCAGGATTGGAAAGAATGTTGGAAATTCATGGTTTTGTTGATGCAGACTAGGCTGGAGATCTGGACCAAAGAAGATCTACAAGTGGGTATGTGTTTAGCCTATTTGGAGGCGCAGTCAGTTGGATGAGTAAAAGACAGTCTGTAGTGGCTCTTTCAACTACAGAGGCATAATACATAGTAGCCACTCATGCAAGCAAGGAAGCAGTTTGGTTGCAGAGATTGTGTTCAAGTATGGGGTTGGTACAACAAGCTATAAGGATAGACTGTGATAGCCAAAGTGCAATTTTCTTGGCTAAGAACCCTGCTTATCATTCAAAGACAAAGCACATTGATGTTCAATATCACTTTGTTAGAGATATGGTCGAGGCTAAAAGGGTGTTGCTGGTAAAGGTGGACACTTTGAAGAATGTTGCAGATGCATTGACGAAGTCTGTGAGCACTCAGAAGTTCTCTTGGTGTAGAGAAACAATGGGTGTTGAAGAATTGGCCCAATGACTAAGCTCTCCTGTGGCCCCCTGTGGAAAGAAAAAAACAAGTGGGAGAATGTTGGGTATGTGTTATATTATTTCCACGACTAGCAACACGAGTTGTACGTTGCGCCAGGCGCAGCAGGGGGGTCAGCAGCCCCCCCTGTCGGGGTCTGGGGCAGCGCCCCGACGAATTTTTTTTGGTATGCGGTCCCACTCATATGCGGACCCACCCATGTTTTGTGCATGAGTTTGCACATGGTTTTGGGGTATGATGGTTTTTGGCCCCTGGTATTTTGTAGATCTGGTCAAGGGAACTATGGTTATGTTCTAATCAAGGGTTAATGGATTGGGGTTTATGTATGCTTCGACATGTATATATATATGTGTTGTAACACTAAAAAGAATATAATGAAAAATCAAGTTGGTCGTCACGATTTGGGATCTAGAGGAAAATCTCTGTGTTTATCTGTTTTATGTTTTATGCTCTCGCTATTGTTTATTTTCTTTTATAAGATTTGTGTGTAGATAATTTCTGTTCAGGGTTAAAACCTACACAAGAGCTACCCAATGTAAGAGGCGGGATTCCCGATTAGGAACACCCTATGCTAACATTAGAGGAATTTTGAGGTCTAAAATGGGCCTCCTAAGAAAAATGTACAACTAAAATAAAATTTATAATAACCAATAGGATTCAAGATGATGATGTCAACCATGGGGGATGATTCACCATTTTTGGAGTAAAAAAGTAAAAATATTAAAAAATAATAAAATAATAAAACTACTTTTTCAACTCATATTTTGAACTTATCTCCCTAAGGGTTTACTCAAATTTCAAGTGGGAATACTCATTGGATACAAAATTTAATTCCTCATCAAAGGAGTACCCATGTTGCATACTTTTGATGGACCCTCCTACACGATAAATGAGAAATATATAAAAAAGCATGATTGCAATCACGTTTTTTTATGTATTTCTCATTTTTCATGTAGAAAATTCCATCAAAAGTATGCAACATGGGTACTCCTTGGATGAGGAATTAAATTTTTCATCCAACGAGTATTCACAGTCTAAATTTGAGTAAACCCTTAGGGAGATAAGTTCAAAATACGAGTTGAAAAAATAGTTTTGTCTTTTTTCCCTCTAAAATTTGATGATGTAATCAAATCTTATTTTATTATTTCCACTATTATTTTATAATTTCCTTAGGAGGCTCATTTGAGACCTCAAAATTCCCCTAATGACATCATACAATGTCAACTAAACAACAAGAGAAAGTTATATGTCTAAATAGACCATATATTTAGAAAATCATAATCATAAGCTAACCCCATATGGCTGCCATCCTCTTCCTTATAAACAATGTGAGCCTTCCCACCTTGGGGCCCACTCATTAGGGTTTCCATCTTCATGCAATGAATCTCCCTCCAAAACTGCCCTGTCCCATCATCAATGCCACTCCTCCATAACAACGATGTTGGATTTGGTCAACCTTGACTGGATCTCCATGCAGTGTCTTCTTCCACACTCAAGATGGCTTTATTCTAACTATCTGAGATGATCCATATTCCCACTGGGTTATCTTCATTGATGTTCCACTTCCTCCATACTAGCTTTGTTGACTTGGTCAACTTGACCTTGTCCATATGCATTAGCCTTTGTTCACACATGAGGGTGTTTTATACAGCTATGAATATGATCCCTTTTCCCATTAAGAGGGTTTTTTCTACTAAAGAGATTTATGGGCCTCCCTGCCCATTTTATTCCTCTATCTAAGAACAAAATCAAAATTTAATATTCCATTTAGCTGCATGCTAATTTAGGAATATTACAGGTACTCTATTCATCACACTCTTTGTAGGTGATCTGTATATCACATAAACAACACATGCAACTGCTTTTTCCCAATACTCATTAGAAAAGTTTCTTCCTTTCAACATGTTCATCGTCATGTTCATAATTGTTATGTTATTTCTCTTTGCTACACCATTTTGTTGCGGTGTGTACCTGGTTGTAAATTGTCTTTTGATTCCATGTTGTTTGTATTACTCATGGAATGCCTTCAAATCTATTCTCCACCACGATCTAATCTCAACAACTTGATCTATTGATCACTTTGGTTCTCTATTAAGGATTTGAATTCTTTGAAATTTGAAAAAGTTCCAGAATTTTGGTTCAAGAAGTAAACCCAAGTCTTTCTACTATAGTCATCAATAAAAGTGAGGAAGTAACAACTTGCACCAATCAGTTGTGTCCTCATAGGTCCACACAAGTCTGTATGCACTAGCTCAAGTGGTTTCTTTGATCTATATGCAACTCCCTCTGGAAAACTTTCACAGTGTTGTTTTCCCAATATGCAACACTCACAAGTACTAGCAGGTACTTTGATGGGAGGTAATCCTCTGACCATCTGTTTCTGCTGCAACAATCTTAAACCAGAAAAATGAAAGTGTCCAAACTGAAAGTGCCATAACCAGTAATAATTAGAACATGCAATATTAAACAAACTGAATTGATCGTTGTAATTCATAATTAGAGGAAAGAGTTTGTTCCTCTTCATTTGCACCTTTGCTATTAGTTTCTTGCTTGGGGGCTTGTCATAAATAAAGCACTCTTGTCCCTAAAAGATAACTCTGTATCCTTTCTGTGTCAATTGACCAACACTTATCAAATTATGTTTAAGACCAGGAACATAATATACCTCTGAGATTAACTTTGGCTCCCCCTGCTTGGTTATAATTTTGACCACTCCTTTGCCATATACATCCACGATCTTGTCAGTCCCCAACTTTAGCTATGTCTTCACAGATTGATCCAAATTTGCAACCAAACTCTTGTTGCCTATCATGTGGTTACCGCAACCACTGGTTAATAGACACACATTATTAGAAGCTTCATGCATGTTATGGAAAGCTAGAAACATGGAGTTAGTATTCTCTGTACTAACATTATCTCTCTGGTTTCCTTGATCAACTATCATCTTCTTGCAATCACTGGCATAGTGACCAAATTTATTGAAATAATAACATCCCACCTTTGATTTTTAAAACCATTGATTATTTTTGAAGTTTCTCATGCTGCTTCCACTTTCATGTTCATGCTCTTCTCGGACATCTCTCTAACCACCATATATTATGCCTTGTCCTCTGCCTCTCGATATACTTCTGGCTCGACATCTTGAAATAGAAACCCGAATTTTGAAAGCAGTTTCTAGATTGGAATTATTATTTTTGTATATACTTGCTTCATGCGATAGAAGTGATCTCATCAAGTCATCAACTATCAGTGTTTCCAAATCCTTCGCTTCTTCTATGGCTGCTGCCACAACATCAAACTTGGTAGACAAATATCTAAATACCTTATCAATCACTGTTAGATATTTAATATCTTGACCACAAATTTCTAACAGATTTACCACAGACATGACATGTTTCATGAAATAATCGTTGTCCTATGCCTCCTTCATTTTCATACTTTCAAAATATCTTTTATTATTCTGCAATTTAACAATATTGACTTTAGCCATACCTTGATAGCTTGTGGCCAAAGTTTCCCATGTTGTTTTTACTAAAGACGTAATCATAAGCTTCTTGAACACTTCTCGATCCACTCCCTGCTGGATAAGAAACAACGTTGTGCATTATTCATTTTGTCTTTCTTCCATTGTTCCCTATCTGCTTTAGTGAGAGCTCGTTCTTCTGCTTCACTCTAAGGTTCTGAAAACCCAAACATGACATGATCCCAAACATCATGTGCCTTCAACGTGGTCTCCATATTAATGGCCCACACATCATAATCCTTCCCTGTGAAAGGACGAAGTTGTGGCATAAAACTCGATGTTGTCGTCTTTCTTCAAAAAATTTCACTTCTCTTATAAAACCCTAAATTTCTCTTTTTATAAGCTTTGCAAAGCTAAAAAAAACCCTTATAATAAAACCCTAATTTTTATTTTATATAAAAAAAATATCTTATATGAAACTGTTTTCAAAACTTAATATAATATATTAACTACAAAGGTCGTTTTAACTCACATCCTTTATGAAATATTTTTGAATAAATCAAACCTTTAAAAAAAAAGGTTGATACGTACTCCTTTCAAACTTTAAGAAATAACTTACTCCTTAACCATGCTTACATTAATGCGTCATGGATTCAGGTACTTTGCGTGTTAACGCTCTCCACGGTACTGTTGTCTGTGTGCTAATTCTGCCCATAACACACAAAAATTCGAAGGAACTCGCGTGCCTTTTGAAACATGGTCCTTTGCTGAACCGACTAGCGTTATAACGCTCTAACTATAACTTCACAGAGGTGTTATAGCTTCAAACAAGGAAAAAAAATTCTCCTCTCACACATAGATTATTGTTGATCTGCAATTTCTGGCTCTTTGTAACCTCACTCTGATACCAATTTGTTGGAAAGACAGAAGAGTAAAAGCACAAAATCACACAAATAATTCACACACAATAACACACGAGTCACAGATCTTCTATTGATCACACAAACTTCAATTTAAATACAATGAACCCGGTGAAGGTTATTTAAACCTTTTCAGCTAAATACTCACCTAATATAACTTTACATGCACACAATTACCAAATTCATCTATCAATAGCTCAACTTGACTCAAAGCTCACTTAACTGACTCTCTAAATATAGTTAAATTTCCATTAATTAGTTGTTTTAACAAACATCACAAAGCCTGAGCTTATGCAACATGGCATCCAACATGCAATGGTAACTTTGCCCGTGCTCACGTTTCAATGGATGTACCAAATTTGCAGTAAAAATGCCCCTGTACAAACTTGTTGTCAAATTGAGTGAAATTTATATTACATTTTCCAATTTTCTAAATCATTTATGTATGTTTCTTGTTATATAAAAATAATTACTTATCTATCTACTTAGAAAATGGAGAATGTTAAGGATGAATTGGTAAAGAAAATGGAGCATGTTAAAAGGCTCTTTAAAGATTCCAAATAATTACAAATAAAAGTAGACAGAACCTAAAGCATGAGCTTATGTGGCATGGCATCCAACAGGCATGGTAGCTTTGCCCATGCTCACGCTCATTGGAATCACCAAATCCGCAGAAGAAGATGCCCAAGTACAAAGTAGCTGTTAAGTTTGAGTCAAATTTAGTAAATCATTTCTGTATTGTTTCTTGTTATATAAAAATAAATAATCATTTCTCGTTATATAAAACATATTTTTTTATTATTTATCTATTTAGTTGAGAACTAAGTTTAATTTTAAATTAATATGTGTTATAAGAAATGAGTTATGATTTTTTGGTTTGTGGTATAGATAATGTTATCACCCAAAAATTCTCAAAACATCATTGTGTCAACTCTACTTTTGGTCATGATTTCAAGGAGGTTTAGAAGTCATTTTAAGTCATTGGTAAAGGATAGGTCATATTACAAGTTCAAATGAAGTCTTCTAGGTCCACTCCATGATCAATAAACTCTGAAAGTTTACCTTTTTTATTCATGGTCTTAGATAGGTGATTAGGTCATTTCATGCTTTAAAGGTTAGCTGATAGGGTTAGAGTCTTAAAAGTCTCATTTTCATTTCCAAACAAAGTTTAACAACCTTATTCCATGGTTTAAAGGTCCCGTCATCCATTAACAAGTCATTCCATTAGGTTTAGGGTCAAAATTTTTGCAATCATGCAAGAATCCACATTTTCATAGCGCAGCTACTTCAAAAAAGATGATTTGCGCTATGAAACGTTGTTTTCGCAGCGTGCTACGAAATTGCTGAAACAACATTTTTCATCAAAACACTCTATTTTCTGGTTTTAGTAGTAAACTTCCAAAGGGGTTCCTGAGCAACTGAAAACTCATTTTTGAAAACTAAAAGTGGTTTTTATTCCTAACATAATTAAATAAACAAACCTCTCTCAGTTTCTTCAAATTCATTATGAGGTGGGAGAAATTGATCACTCAATTTGCGCTACGAAATTGCTGAAAGTCATTGAGAGAAAAACTATGTTTTTTGGTTTTAGTAGTCAACTGCATGATTAGTTTCTGGCCACAAGAAAGGGTATTTTGAAATTATAGAGGAGTTTGTTCTTCATAAAATCTCCAGATAAAATAACCTATCTCAATTTTCTCACAAGTGTTACCAATTGGGAGATACAAGGCTTTCTTTGAAGACATATTTTCAGAAATCAGAATTTTCCAGTTTTACACATGTTGTTCAAAGACAGTTTTTGGGCATACCAAGAGAGGGTTTTTTTCAAGACAGATTGATCTCCAAAAGTCTCCTTCAGTTTTTCAAAATACATTATGGGTGAGAAGATAAAAAATCTGTGTCAACACCTATTTTTTAGATAAAAACAGGGCAGTAAGTGACAAATCATAAATCAGTTTTGTCATAAACAAGAAGATCACATTTTGAGGGAAAAATATTTCAAAGTCAACTTGTTTTTCTTGTTAAGATCTATGGAAATAATTGCAGAAGTTAAAATTTCCTTAAGACTGCAAAATTTTAAAAACTGTGTAAAAGAGGCATACACAGCAGTTTCGTAGCGCGCTATGAAACTGCTGTATGTGAATTTTGGGCATGTTTCATAAGTGTTTTGGGGGTAAAAATAGCTGATTTTCAAATTTTGTTGCTGCTGGTAGATAGAAAAATGTCATAGATGAATATCCAAGTTTCAAAGCAGAAGCGAAAAGGTGTTAAAGGAATGTTTTATAGTAATGCAAATTCTGCGCTACGAAAACAACTATTATTTTCGTAGCGCAGTCATACCCTATCTCCTTTATATTGTTTTGGAGGTTTATTTTTGAACAGGTGGAGGGTGAAGTTTCAAGGAAATTATAGCACATGTCACATATCTAAATTAATCAACATTGCTATCAAAAAAGGATTCGAAAATCAGCATGAAGGATAAAGGCTAAAATGCAAGAAACATGTTCCCTGGTTTTTAGGTCAGTTAAGACATGAGTCAGCAAGTTTACAACAAGGTTGAAGGCATCACCAAATTCGACCTCATGAAGTTGTAGCTGTCCAAGGAAGTACTTAAGTCTTAGATAAGGTTGTTGAAAAATGTTTTAGGAGTTTCACTCCTATTTGTATTAGGACTCCTAAAAGACAATTAGCTGTCAGTTTGCAATTAAGAGTTTGTTTCAATGAATAGAATAGGTGTCAAAGATAGAATTCGAATTCCTCTGATGATGTATCATAGAATACAAGGTTTTAAAGACTCTATATGTAGCATGAGGTCGAATTCTTCAAGGTTGGCAATTTTCATTAACAAGCAAACTATGTTATTATAGCAAACTATGTGTTTTCATCTTAATACAGATATTGGCTTTACTACTCAGGATTCAGAAAAAAAATTTGGTGTTTGATCTTCCTATGGCTTTCTTCATTTACCTATTTGCAGTGGTATGAACATATGTTACTTAGAATTCATTTGAAAATTCTCTAACTTCCTTCATATGTTTGTAAACTGTGTTTTATTCACTGTCTTACTGTTTTGTTGACACATCTAAAACTTTGAAATGCCCTGACTTCCATGTTAAGCTAATTTTGATGTTTTGTTGAAACATACCTTGACTAAATAGCCCAATAGATTTTGTTTATTATTAATTCAACTAGTTATAATATTTATATCCAATTTATTCCTAGAGTTAGCCATCTAATCCTTAATTTAAAATCTTAAACCTATTGAGAGAGCCCTCTCAGGTTGAGGAGGCTAAGCCTCAACTAAAATATTGGTTTGAAATAATTACACTGAGGTATTCTGATCAGTAGCCTATCAGGGTCCTATTTTGGTGATAACATTTTGGTGCGTATGTCGAGAGACTGAAGATATACATCTCCTAAAAATTATGAAGCTGAACTCTTGAAGGTAGCAGGAGCTCAGAATTTGTTTGAGGCTGAAAAACTACCTTGGCGACTCCACACATCAAATAATCAAATTGGAAGGTGACTCCACTGCTATAAGATCAGTAGCTTGATGAAGTTTCAAGATGAGTTCCATTGCAAGAATGAATGCCAGGTATGCCCCTATGAATTGGTCTCATATCCCTGGTTTTCCAAATCTTATGCCAAAGGTTGAATGGTTAGATGATCTTCCAATATTCAAAGATGAAAAGAAAGAAAATGCCGCTCTTCATTTGGTTAGGTTTCATCTACATGTACATAGTCTTAAGGTTCAGTTCCCTGAAGACTGTCTTATGAAGATGTTTATGACCACTCTAGAAGGAAAAGCATGGTCTTGGTATAAAGGTTTAGCAAATGGTTCAATATATCTCTTGCTAATTTTCATGATGAATTCTATGAGATGTATAAAGAGTTTCATCCCTCCTTATTGCTAGTCAAAGATTGCTGTAAACATTCTATGATTTTTATTCAGTATTTGGAGGATTGTTATGATGATGATGAATTTATGGATGAAGAAATTTTAGAGACTCTTCATAACAATACATTTCAACACCTAGAAGAAAGGATAACATCCCATAGAATTCATAACAATAGTCGTGTAAACTGTGATATGGTGAAACAACGTAGGGTGGCGGAAAAATGCAGCGGAGGAATGGCGGACGAGCTGGTCAGAGTTAAAATGCAAGACATTGAAATATAACGTACGAATGAAGAATATAATTGGCGGAGGAAGAAACGCGATGACACATGGGATGATGACGTGGAGGAAGACCGGGTCAACAGCAGGCGTGTGACTAATTCTGGGCCGTTTGATCTCAGGGGAAATCGACGGTTGAAAAAGGCATTAGGAGCGATTAACAGTGGGCCAGGGGTACGATTTTCCCCTGTTATCATTCGTGCGGCTTAGGAGCGCGGCGATCGTCGGATGAAGGCTCCCAGATCGGATGGCTGTGATGAATATCGCTGCGCGTCTTTGTCCAAACAATAATGCGCGTTGGAGGGCGGTATTCGGGCCATACGTGAGGACACGTGGTGAGCGCTGTATGGAATCGTTGGCCCAAGGAGAAATACCGCCTACCGCCGAAGGGCGGTGCGATACATACCACCCAGTTTTGAATAGTGTTTTGGGTGCGGGGACCACTAGGACAGGCGCATCGTGAGCCGTAGATTTATGATTTGATCAGACGGTGAATAGGTAGGCTACTGGCGCAACAGAGATGAATAAACGTCGTTCGATCTGGTACAGATCTATGGCTCGAACTGTTCCCGATATTCTTTTGATAAGTGCTTATAGACTTAGCGCTCGGTTTAGGCTTTCGGTCTCGTGGAGGAAAAGGACAGAGGGGCTAGGGCTGAAGGAGCTATGCCTCGAATATTTTCAAATATGAATTTCCAGCCTTTGATAATGTATTTTGGAGGCGGGAAATGGTAACGATAGGCTTGAGAATGGTTTTCCAAGGCCGAAAGGGGGAATTTGAGAGTTCTGAATCAGATTGTCTGTGAATTTTTATCAGAAACGGATTATGATCAACATCGGCTCCACCTGGGGACGGCATGTTCATCTTTGGACATGTCGAGAACTCGCAGACCCTCTGATCATCCCGTATACAGACTCTGCTCTCCAGCACCTCCATTTTTACTTTATAATTCATCACAACACCAACATTATTCATACAAAAACAAAGAAGGAAACTATCATACAATATAATACATCAGGCTGCGTTTGACTGAGTTAGAACCGAAAGTAGGGCTTAAGGAATTGACCGTTTACAGGGGCATCTAGAAAGTCGCCCTATAAATTCTCCAACTTGAAAGTATTATTGCCCCCTTGTCCCACAATTTTGAAAGGACCAAACCAGAGGGGGTCGAATTTGCCATGTTTTCCCTTCTCAGCTCTCCGGATATCCCATCTGAGCACCAAATCACCAATCTACAGCTTCCTGTCTTTTGCATGCTGATCAAAAATGTGTTTCATTTTCTCTTGATATTCCATTAACCTCTGATTCACCTGGCCCCGTGCTTCTTCTAATTCCACCAATTGATTGATTCTCCTGATCATGTCATCAGGTTCCTCTTGGCTTTCTTGCATGAAGTGGGCCACTGGTAAAGCCAGCTGTACGGGAAAAACTGTTGCTCGTCCATATACCAATTCATAAGGGGATTTCCCAGTTGCTCTCTTACTGGTGATTCTATTAGCCCATAGAGAAAATTTCAATTGGGAATCCCAATTATTTTGATTTTCATTGATAGTCTTCTTCAAGGCCCTCACCAGAGTTTTGTTTGATGACTTTGCCAAGCCAATTCCTTGTGGATAGTAAGCTGTAGAGTGACTGAGTATGATATTATATTGCTGGCATAAATTCATAAATTTTGCAGAATTGAAGGCCTGTGCATTATCACTCACTATCCTAGCAGGGCAGCCAAACCTGGATATGATGTTTTCTTCCATGAACTTCATGATCACACTATCTGTAGCATTCCTTGTAGGTATGGCTTCCACCCATTTAGTGAAATAATCCGTGGCTGTTAATATCCATTTATGTTGTCCACTTGATGGGGGATGTATCTCACCTATAAAATCAATACCCCATTGTTTGAATGGTTCATCTACGTGCACTGGAATCAGGGGAAACGGTGCAGATTTCTGTCTCTCAGCAAATTTCTGACATTTATCACATGCTCTTACCCTGGAAAAAACATCCCCAAAAAGATTTGGCCAATAGAAGCCAACTTTCAGAATTTTATGAGCTGTGGCCCTCCAGCTGTAATGGCCTCCACAGATTCCTTCATGGAATTCTGCTATAATACTCTCTACTTCATTTTCTGTGAGACACAAGAGTAAGATACCTGAGGGATCTCGCCAGTATAGCCGGCCATTAGCGACTATATATTTCTGTGATTTCAATCTCAGCGCTCTGTATTTAGTTTTGTCACAACTAGGAGGGCAGCTGAGTGCGAGGAGATATTCTACTATCTCTTTGTACCACGTACTGGTGAGGTACTTTAGATGTGTCTCTGGGGTAGCTACTCCAATTCCATGTCTTTCTTCTTTCTCCTCAGATTCCTCACCTGCTATAATGGAAAAATTTATGCCCAGGGCTTGATAGTTTGATTCAGATAACATTTTGGCAAGCCCTTGTCCTTTAATTAGCTTAGTAGGGCGGATTTCCAGGTCATATTCCTGTATTTTAGCAATCCACCTGCCCCTTTTTCCTTCACTGTCTCCTTGAATAAGAATATCTTTTACAGCAGCTGCAGGCACAAATGCAGTGATGTGAGACTGTAAGATATATACACAGAATGCTTTTAGGGATTTCACTAGAGCGTATGCTTGCTTTTCCAATATCTTATACAATATACTTTAATTCTGCATCACGGAGCACCTGACTGAAAAATGCAATAGGTTGCTCCTTCCTCATTTTTCTGCAATAAAACTCCTGCTATTGTATGAGGTGATGAAAAAGAGAAAATCATGAAAGGTTTATCATAATCTGGTCCAGCCAACACAGGGGCTTCTGCAAAAGCACTTTTTATCCTGGTAAATGCCTCCCGTGATTCTTGTGACCACTTTACCTCATTATTCTTCTTCAACATATATGTTATATGCCTAACTATCTCAGCATAGTTAGGGATAAACCTCCTCAAGAAATTTATGCGCCCTAGGAATACTTGTACTTCTTTTTTATTTCTGGGGAAAGAGCTACCATTTATAACCTCTACCCTCTTAGGATCTATCTTCACCCCATCTTTAGTCACAATGTGTCCCAAAATCTTTCCCTCTTCTAATGCAAATAAAGACTTTTGAGGATTCAAAGAGAGGCCATACCTTGTGCATTTCTAAAAAAATTTCCGCAGATGTTCAATGTGCTCAACATCATTTTTGGAAAATACGGTGATATCATCAAGGTAGACCACCAGGAATTTATCTTGCTCCCCTACAAAAGCAATGTCCATTGCCCTCTGAAAAGTGGACCCTACATTAATCAATCCAAAAGGCATTCTGGCATACATGAATGTACCCCATGGTGTAGTGAAAGTCGTCTTCTTTTGATCCTCTGGAAGTACAGCCACCTGATTATAACCAGAGAATCCATCCATCATTGACATTCTGGAAGATCCAACCACCTTCTGCAGGATGTAATCCATTTTTGGAAGTGGATAATTATCCTTTAAGGATGCTCTGTTTAAATTTCTAAAATCCACACACAGCCTTATTTCTCCATTCTTTTTTCGTACAGGGACAAGGTTTGCCACCCATTCAGAGTACCTCAATGGCACAATTATTTTGGCTTTTAGCAACTTCTTGATTTCTTTCTCAATAGAAGGAAGCAACAAGGGATTGATTTGTCTGAGCTTCTGCTTATGGGGCTTTGAATCTGCCTTCAATGGAATTTTGTGCTGCATAATACTGATATCAAAAGTTTTCAAGTCCTGATAGGACCATGCAAACACATCTCTGGAAGACTGGAATAATTTCTGATATAGCTTTTTATATTCTTCAGGGATTTTCTTGGAAAGTTTAACAATTTTGGGTTCAGCCTCAGTACCCAAATTCAGGTCTTCCACCTGATTCTCTTCTACCACTTGGATTGGCTGCAGTGGGACATCATTCTTATCAAATAATATTTCTAGAGGCACCAGCCCTCTAGGTATAACGTTTCCCTTTAACTGCAACACTTTATTACCTGCCATTTTCTCCTCCCAATTTCTTTTTGGAGTATCTTCAGACTCAGCCTCTTCTGCATCATCAATCTCCATATTGGAGAATTCTCCCACTGTTTCCAGGAATCTCTTCATCTGTTCTTCATCCTCAAATACCTGCCAGTGCTTGATGTTATCTGGGATTGAAGGCCGATAGCGCACCTCAACTTCATATCTTAAAAGAGGGTTCTAAGGTGGTCGAAATGTACTAGCAGCCACAGCAAGGGAACTAGCCATTCTATTCTGTTCTCGGGGCATGAACTGGATATTGAATGCCAAAAAGGAGTTTTCTACCATGTCCCAAACTTCATTCCTATAAGCCCTTAGCCTAGGATGTTTGGTCTGACACTGATTCTTGACTTGCTTAACCACCAGTTCTTAGTCTCACAGAACTTTTAAACTTTGTATACCCATGCTCCTGGATGTCTGCAATCCCAACAGAAGTGCTTCATATTAAGCTACATTGTTGGTGGCTTCGTATTCTAGTTTAAAGGACAGTGGGATCCATTTGCCTGCAGGAGAAATCAATAGCACTCCAGCTCCATTTCCTTCTCTTGAACTTGCTCCATCAAAATGAAGTGTCCATATTCCTGCTTCCATGCTTTCTGAAGGCTGCTCACTCCTGATCTGGCTGAAGGATGGTTCGTGAGCATAATCTTGGTCTTCTTCTAGCATCAAGCATGAGAAATCTCCTTCTTTACCGTAGATTGGTGAGTTTGCATAATTTTCAGCCTTAGTCACTATCTTAACAAATCTAGTCTCCATGTATAGTCTCCTCTCTTGGCCACCAAAAACTGGGATAGTAGCATATGTTAAATCCATCTTGATTGATCCACCAATTTTTGTCCCCTAGGACCTTGACAGAAACATACCAAAACGAGCTGGGATGTCTGCTACCACTATGTCCATTACCACACTTTTTGCTGGGATTTGGGCCAAATTAACCACCAAATCCTTGATCATCCCCAAGCATTTAACTCTTTTGAAATCAAATGAGTAAAGGTATTTATATGGGCGTGTGATTTGCAAACCTAATTGTTCCATGACTGATAGAGGCATAAGATTATGGGAAGCTCCAGAATCTAACATGCAGTTATGTAATAGCAGGTCATGGATTACTAGAGACACATAAAAGGGAGGAGTTGAGGGATCTATCTCCTCGACATGTGGGCCAAAAACTACCATGGGTCTTTCTTCTTGAAGGTTGAGACTATCTGGGATGATTGGTGCTTCTGGAGGGAGCATGAAAGAGGTGACTTGAGACTGATATGCTGGCTGTTTCAACAGTTTAGTCAAGGGGACTGGGATTTTGACTTTTTCAAGTTCCTTTTGCAAACTGAATGCAGGAGGGGATTTTTCTATCACAACCTCTTTGGGCTCTCTATTTTCAACTGGGGGCTTGATTTCTTTTGACACAGATTCGGTATTGGGAGGAATGACTACCCTTGAAGAAGAGGGAATTTGATCATTAGATTGCGAAGGTTTGTTTAGAGGTTGCTTACTTTTGTCTGCAGCTATCTGCATTGTAGACTCCTTCTGAGCAAGTGCTTCCTTCTGGGGTAACTCCTCTTCTTGCTCTTGGGCGCGAGTCCTCTTCCTAGAAGATCTGAGATCATATCTTCTATTGAAATGTGCTTGCATGAAATCATCAAACTGTTTACAATAATGATCAAATTATGCTTCTTCTGCGTCTCTGATCTTTTCTTCTTTTTGCAATGAGCACCCAGCTTCATCATTCCCTTGTAAAGGGCATTCCTCTCCATCACTATTTGAAAAGGAAATATTTGCATCCTCCAGTCTATAGGCAACATCTTCAGTGGAGTCATCTACTGGACCTTCTAGGTACAATGGGTGTGGCACTTGGTCCTGTTGCTCCCTTGCTTCCCTTGGCAATATTTGCAAAGGTGGTTTCCTATATTGAGGATTATAACCTCTGTTTGGAGCATTCTGGAAATTCCCGAAGGCTGAATTCTTGGCTTCCAATTCAAGCTTGACCATTTTCTTAATCAATTTGCTCATTTCCTCCATTTTTTCTGAGTCTCTGTCTTGGTTAGAGGTGGATACCTCCTCTTTGACCCTTCTCCTAGCATCTTGCTCAGATTTTCCTTTTGATTTACTAGTGGAAGAAAAGTTTGCTTCCAACTATAGTGCATCTGCCTGAGCATAATCCAGGGTAGCAGGCTTTCTTTCTCTGAGAGAGAAGCCAAAATCTGAATCAAAGGATGCTACAAAAACAACCTTTGCAGCAGTCTGATGGGGTTTCATATCAGCAGGGAGACTCAAATATGCTTATTAAATCTCTTGATAAATTCTGACACTCCTTCATTGTGTCTTTTCTTCAGTGTATTGAACTCAATGAGACAATTTCCATGATCTTTATTTTCTCCCCATTTCCTGAGAAAAGTGTCTTCCATGTTGTCCCAAGTGGTAATAGAACGACCAGCCAATGTCTTAAACCATTTTCGAGCTTCACCATCTAGAGATTGCATAAATAGTCTTAAGACCACGTCTAAATGTTCGACATTAAAGTTCTCTGCAAAGGAGCAGAAAGTCTCAAGATGCTTTTGAGCATCAATTTCATTTTCTCCGTTGAATCTGGGCAAGACCTTCAGATAATCCTGGGGCATATCATTCAGCACTTGGGGTAATGCCAGGGGAGCATATTTATTCATCAAAAAGGCCGGAACATTAGCCATTGGAGGAGGTGGAGGTAGTGCAATAGTTTTTTGATTCAGAGGAGGAGGAGGAGGTGGAAGTGGAGTATGAATAATAATAGGAATATACTCAACTGCAGCTTGAGGTGTTGAGGGAAACAAAGGTCTATTAAAAACAGATACTTCGGTTACTTCCTTGACCTCTTCAACCTCAGGAGTAGGATGAAGACTGTTTTTATTTCTGATACCCTCTCGGGGTGGACTATCCGAATAATAATAATCAGTATCACCCACAGTGGAGTCGGGAATTTGCAATTGAGAGTCTTGAGAGGATGAAGAAGGAAAATATTCTATGGGCACTTCAAGATTTTGGGAACGGGCTGATATCCTCTCCCTCCAATTTCTTCTACGTATAATCTGGTCAGGGTCAGACACTGAAGGTGTCTTTGGCTTAGATGAATCTGACCTCAGGTGTGGCTTACAAGGAGCCAAGACTACAAATAGATTTATCAAATAACAAATGTGGAGTCGCCAAGGTGAGGGATATACAAATCTCAACTCTCTGTGCTCACCTATCTAGAGAGTGAATATGATTTTGTCGAGGCCCAGGGATTCTGATTTTCTTAAATTCGTCCCCGGCAACGGCGCCAGAAAGATGTTGTAGCTCCTAGAGACAGCCTAGAGTTGTGATAGACCAGTGCCTAGGAAATCTTAGCATAGAAAGGAGCATACAATGTAATGTGTGAAGTTGTCAGCTTCAGCTCACATGCTATCTCCTATAAACAGGGAATATTAATCTAGAAGGGGACCAAACTCTCAGAAACTGACACAGGAAAAGAGGTACTGCAGAGACAAGATTTAGAACTCTAATACAAAAGCAACAGAAAATTCAGAGATAGTTTACTGCAAAGTGGGCCGATTCAGAAATACTTCACATACATAAATTATCAGAAGGTGGATGTAGTGAAATAAATATTGAGAAGATACTAGTCAACATTGAGTTGATACCTAGATATACAATACCACCATGCATGGGCTTACCAATCTAAGAATCCATACATGATAATAGCATTTTAAAAGCACCCTCCCAAAGCAACTAATACAACAGAAGTATGGTTAAGTTGAATAATGGAACAGAATATCATGCATGAGCCATATTTAAAGCGCTTGGTTGATCCGAGTATGGGCATCAACTAGGGTGAATCCTTACCAGAAATCAGTGAGCCACTCGCATTCCAAAACATGATATAGGAAAGATGGATGAAATGAAATGTTCTATCAATATAACACAATAAAGAGAGTTACAGACTGTGAAATACCAAAGACCAGAATCCTCTTTGACAGATAGAAATCCTCCTCACTGAGACCCTATGGGCTCTGAGGCTTCATACAAGAGTTTTACAAATTGTATACAAAAAGCCTTTCACTGCATAATTTTTTGATAAAAATCTGGAACCCTTACAATGCGTTTCTTCATGGTTTTTATAGGAAAAACCAAAACCTAGTAAAAGAGGTAGGTGATGAACATTTAATTGCATCATTAAACAAAATGGTGGAAAAGTGCCCACCCATACTGCTTGACGACGCTGTATTTCTAGATGTACTTTGTGGCCTGCTAACTAAAATAAATGCACTGGGTGAAAATCTCTTCAGGAACGCGATATAGGGATATCCATACTAACATTCAGTCCTTTCCTGAAGGAAAACTCAGCTGAAATAAAACCTGGAGGGTATTGTTTCTTGTGCGTTGTACCCTCTACCTTCTAAATCTTGAATTAAGATTCAAAATCTTCAATATTGGACACTGAATTCTTGGATCTTCCACTGGTACTCTTTGCCACAACATTAATGTCTTCATCTGCCAAAATCTGCACTTTGAATAACTCCAGAGGGTTTAGCAGTTTTTCTACCCTGCTTTATTAATGCAAGCGGTGTCGTAACAGCTTCCCAAATCTTTCTTCATAAATTCTGCCTCTGCATCATTGTCCTTTGACGTGCTCGCGGCTTCTGTAATGGAGGCTGTGAGTAATAGCCACCTTCCGTCGCTATTAATCTGCAAAAACCACAAACTTGTTAAAGAAAACCATGCATGAAGCGGTGAACACAGTGGTGATAATGGCAAGGTTAATGGAAACAGTCGTGTAAACTGTGATATGGTGAAACAACATAGGGTGGCGGAAAAATGCAGCGGAGGAATGGTGGACGAGCTGGTTAGAGCTAAAATGCAAGACATTGAAATATAACGTACGAATGAAGTATATAATTGGCGGAGGAAGAAACGCGATGACACGTGGGATGATGACGTGGAGGAAGACCGGGTCAACAGCAGGCGTGTGACTAATTCTGGGTTGTTTGATCTCAGGGGAAATCGACGGTTGAAAAAGGTATTGGGAGCGATTAACAGTGGGCCAGGGGTACGATTTTCCCTTGTTATCATTCGTGCGGCTTCGGAGCGTGGTGATCGTTGGATGAAGGCTCCTAGATCGGATGGATGTGATGAATATCGCTGCGCGTCTTTGTCCGAACAATAATGCACGATGGAGGGTGGTATTCGGGCCGTACGTGAGGACACGTGGTGAGCGCTGTATGGAATCGCTGGCCCAAGGAGAAATACCGCCTACCGCCGAAGGGCGGTGTGATACATACCATCCGGTTTTGAACAGTGTTTTGGGCGCGGGGACCACCAGGACAGGCGCATCGTGAGCCGTAGATTTATGATTTGATCGGATGGTGAATAGGTAGGCTACAGGCGCAGCAGAGATGAATAAATGACGTTCGATCCGGTACAGATCTACGGCTCGAACTGTTCCCGATATTATTTTGATAAGCGCTTATAGACTTAGCGCTCGGTTCAGGCTTTCGGTCTCGTTGACGAAAAGGACAGAGGGGCTTCCAGCCTTTGATAATGTATTTTGGAGGTGGGAAATGGTAACGATAGGCTTGAGAATGGTTTTCCAAGGCCGAAAGGGGGAATTTGAGAGTTCTGAATCAGATTGCCTGTGAATTTTTATGGGAAACGGATTATGATCAACAAAGAGTATGAAAATCATTGCAAACACCAAGGAGAAATACTGGAAGAAAATTTTTATAACCCTCAGGTAGAGAAAAAGATTAATTATTTATGTCATACTTTGCAGCGACCTACTTCAAAGAATGATCATAATAATGAGGAAAGTTACATTGTCTGTGGGATTCATTTAGAAAGGTAGTTGGATAGCTTATCAAATAAATTTTGTGTGACTAAAAATCAGCTGTTAGAAGTTACGGGATGCTATGAGGATCATCAAGCTGATCATGTTTTTTGGGATCCTATAGCTAAATACATGGAAGAGTTTTACTCTCCATTGTTTCAGTTTTATTTTTACTATGAAGATCAGTTACAATTTCAATGGCAGTGGCCATCACAATATCATAGTTGCTTCGGGTTCCAATGCAGTCAAACAACTCAAATATCAGATAAAAAAAATGACTATCTACATTGGAAATTTCATATTAATTGAGCTGAATGAAGTTTTCAGTTGATAGGGTAGGTAGGAATGTGAAAATAAGCTCAAGGTTGACTGAGCATTTTTAGTAGGTACAGTTTGAAGGAGACTGGGCAGAATTTCATAGTTTTATTTTAAAGGAATGGATTGCAGCAATGAAGCTTCCAGTTCTTAGTGTACCACAGGGGCACACTATCCCAAGTGGAGCCACTGTTATCACCCAAAAATTCTCAAAACATCATTGTGTCAACTGTACTTTTGGTCATGATTTCAAGGAGGTTTAGAAGTCATTTTAAGTCATTAGTAAAGGATAGGTCATATTACAAGTTCAAATGAAGTCTTCTAGGTCCACTCCATGATCAATAAACTCTGAAATTTTACCTTGTTTTAGTCATGGTATTAGATAGGTGATTAGGTCATTTCATACTTTAAAGGCTAGCTGATATGGTTAGAGTCTCAAAAGTCTCATTTTCATTTCCAAACAAAGTATAACAACCTTATTCCATGGTTTAAAGGTCCCATCATCCATTAAGAAGTCATTCCATTAGGTTTAGTGTAAAAATTTTTGAAATCATACAAGAATCCACATTTTCGTAGTGCAGCTAGTTCAAAAAAGGTGATTTGCGCTACAAAATTGCTGAAATAACCTTTTTCATCAAAAAAATATGTTTTCTGGTTTTAGTAGTCAACCTCCAAAGGGGTTCCTGAGAAAATGAAAACTCATTTTTGAAAACTAAAAGATGTTTTTCTTCCCAACATACTTAAATACAAAAACCTCTCTCCGTTTCTTCAAATTCATTATGAGGTGGGAGAAATTGATCACTCAAATTGCGCTACGAAATTGCTTAAAGTCTTTCAAAGAAAAACTTTGTTTTTTGGTTTTAGTAGTCAACTGCATGATTAGTTTCTAGCCAAAAGAAAGGGTATTTTGGAATTCAAAAGGAGGTTTTTCTTCATAAAATATCCAGATACAATAACCTATCTCACTTTTCTCACAAGTGTTACCAGTTGGGAGATACAAGGATATATTTGAAGACATATTTTCAGAAATCAAAATTTTCCAGTTTTACACATGTTGTTCAAAGATAGTTTCTGGGCAAACCAAGAGAGGTTTCTGTTCAAGAAAGATTGGTCTCCAAAAGCCTCCTTCAGTTTTACAAAATACATTATGGGTGAGAAGATAAAATCTCTGTCTCAACACCTATTTTTCAGATAAAAACAGGGCAGTAAGTGACAAATTATAAATCAGTTTTGTCATAAATAAGGAGATTAATTTTTGAGGGAAAAATATTTAAAAGTCTACTTGTTTTTCTTGTTAAGATATATGGAAATAATTTCAGAAGTTAAAATGTCCTTAAGACTGCAAACTTTGAAAAAACCTTGTAAAAGTGGCATGCACAACAGTTTCATAGCGCATGCAAGCGCTACGAAACTGCTGTAGGTGAATTTTGGGCATGTTTCAAAATTGTTTTGGGGGTAAATATATTTGATTTCCAAATTTTGTTATGCTGGTAGAAAGAAAAAGGTCATATATGAAGATCCAAGTTTCAAAGCAGAAGAAAAAAGGTGTTAAAGGAATGTTTTATAGTAATGCAAATTCTGCGGTACAAAAACAACTGCTATTTATGTAGTGCAGTCATACCCTATCTCCTTTATACTGTTTCCGAGGTTTCTTTTTGAACAGGTGGAGGGTGAAGTTTCAAGGAAATTATAGCACATGTCACATATCTAAATTAATCAACATTGCTAGAAAAAAAGGATTCGAAGATCAACATGAATGATACAAGCTAAAATGCAGGAAACATGTTCCTTGGTTTTTAGGTCAGTTAAGACATGAGTCAGCAGGTTTACAACAAGGTTGGAGGCATCACCAAATTCGACCTCATGAAGTTGCAGCTGTCAAAGGAAGTATTTAAGTCTTAGATAAGGTTGTTGAAACATGTTTTAGGAGTTTCACTCCTATTTGTATTGGGACTCCTGAAAGACAGTAAGCTGTTAGTTTGCAATTAAGAGTTTGTTTCAATTAATAGAATAGATGTCAAAGATAGAATTCGAATTCCTATGATGATCGATCATAGAATCCAAGGTTGTAAAGGCTCTATATGTAGCATGAGGTCGAATTCCTCAAGGTTGGCAATTTTCATTCACAAGCAAACTATGTTATTATAGCAGACTATGTGTTTTCATCTTAAGATAGATATTGGATTTACTACTCAGGATTCAGAAAGAGTTTTTGGTGTTTTATCTTCCTATGGCTTTCTTAATTTACCTATTTGCAGTGGTATGAACATATGTTACTTAGAATTCATTGGAAAATGCTCTAACTTCCTTCATATGTTTGTAAATTGTGTTTTATTCACTGTCTTACTGTTTTGTTGACACATCTAAAACTCTGAAATGCCCTGACTTCCATGTTAAGCTAATTTTGATGTTTTGTTGAAACATACCTTGACTAAATAGCCCAATAGATGTTTGTTGATTAGTAATTCAACCACTTTTACAATTTATATCCAATTTATTCCTAGAGTTAACCATCTAATCCTTAATTTAAAATCTTAAACCTATTGAGAGAGGCCTCTCAGGTTGAGGAGGCTAAGCCTCAACTAAAAGATTGGTTTGAAATAGTTACACTGAGGTAGTCTGATCAGCAGCCTATCAGGGTCCTATTTTGGTGATAACATTTTGGTGCGTCTGTCGGGAGACTGAAGATATACATCTCCCGAAAATTATGAAGCTGAACTCTTGAAGGTAGCAGGAGCTCAGAATATTTTCAAGGCTGAAAAACTACCTTGGCGACTCCACACATCAAATAATAAAATTGGAAGGTGACTCCACTACTAGAAGATTAGTAGCTTGATGAAGTTTCAAGATGAGTTCCATTTCAAGAATGAATTCCAGGTATGCCCCTATGAATTGGTCTCATATCCCTGGTTTTCCAAATCCTATGCCAAAGGTTGAATGGTTAGATGACCAGAAAGCTTCCCGATATTCGAAGATGAAAAGAAAGACAATGCTGCTCTTCATTTGGTTAGGTTTCATCTACATGTACATAGTCTTAAGGTTCAGTTCCCTAAAGACTATCTTATGAAGATGTTTATGACCACTCTAGAAGGAAAAGCATGGTATTGGTATAAAGGTTTAGCAAATGGTTCATTATATTCTCTTGCTAATTTTCATGATGAATTCTATGAGATGTATAAAGAGTGCCATCCCTCATTGCTGGCCAAAGATTGCTGTAAACATTATGTGAGTTTTATTCAGTATTTGGAGGATTTTTATGATGATGATGAATTTATGGATGAATAAATTTTAGAGGCTCTTCATAACAATACATTTCAACACCTAGAAGAAAGGATAACATCCCATAGAATGCATCATGGAAATTAGCAGGAGTATACTTATGAAAACCATGTTACATCCTCTGAGATTGATGTAAAGATACAAAAAACTTGCCAGTCTTTGGATAATAAAGAGTATGAAAATCATTGCAAACACCAAGGAGATATACTGGAAGATAGTTTTTATAACCCCCACGTAGAGAAAAATATTGATTATTTATGTCATACTTTGCAGCAGCCTACTTCAAAGAATGATCATAATAATGAGGAAAATTACATTGTCTGTAGGAATCATTCAGAAAGGCAGTTGGATAGCTTATCAAATAAATTTTGTGTGGCTAAAAATCAATTGTTAAAAGTTACAGGATGTTATGAGGATCATCAAGATGATCATGCTTTCTAGGATCTTATAGCTAAATACATGGAAGAGTTTTACTCTCCAGTGTTTCAGTTTTATTTTTACTATGAAGATCAGTTACAGTTTCAGTGGCAGTGGTCATCACAATATCATAGTTGCTTTGAGTTCCGATGTAGTCAAACAACTCAAATATCAGATAAATAAAATGACTGGCTACATTGGAAATTTCATATTGATTGAGCTGAATGAAGTTTGCAGTTGATAGGGTAGGTAGGAATGTGCAAATAAACTCAAGGTTGGCTGAGAATTTTTAGTAGGTATAGTTGTAAGCAGATTGGGTAGAATTTCAGAGTTCTATTTTAAAGGAATGGATTGCAGCACTGGAGCTACCAGTTCTTAGTGTACCATAGGGGCACACTATCCCAAGTGGAGCCACTGTTATCACCCAAAAATTCTCAAAACATCATTGTGTCAACTCTACTTTTGGTCATGATTTCAAGGAGGTTTAGAAGTCATTTAAGTCATTGGTAAAGGATAGGTCATATTACAAGTTCAAATGAAGTCTTCTAGGTCCACTCCATGATCAGTAAACTCTGAAATTTTACCTTGTTTTAGTCATGGTCTTAGATAGGTGATTAGGTCATTTCATGCTTTAAAGGGTAGCTGATAGGGTTAGAGTCTCAAAAGTCTCATTTTCATTTCCAAACAAAGTTTAACAACCTTATTCCATGGTTTAAAGGTGTCAGCATCCATTAAGAAGTCATTCCATTAGGTTTAGGGTCAAAAATTTTGCAATCATACAGGAATCCACGTTTTCGCAGCGCAGCTAGTTCAAAAAAGGTGATTTACGCTACGAAATTGCTGAAATAGCCTTTTTCATCAAAAAACTCTGTTTTCTGGTTTTAGTAGTCAACTTCCAAAGGGGTTCCTGAGCAACTGAAAACTCATTTTTGAAACCTAAAAGAGGTTTTACTTCCTAAAATACTTAAATACAAAACCATCTCTCAGTTTCTTCAAATTCATTATGAGGTGGGAGAAATTGATCACTCAAATTTCCCTCCCAAATTAGTTTCTGGCCGCAAGAAAGGGTATTTTTGAATTCTGAAGGAGGTTTTAATTCATAAAATCTCGAGATACAATATCCTATTTGAATTTTCTCACAAATTTTACCAGTTGGGAGATACAAGGCTTTCTTTGAAGACATATTTTCAGAAATCATAATTTTCCAGTTTTACACATGTTGTTCAAAGACAGTTTCTGGGCAAATCAAAAGAGGTTTTTGTTCAAGACAGATTGGTCTCCAAAAGCCTCCTTCAATTTTTCAAAATACATTATGGGTGAGAAGATAAAAGATTTGTCTCAAAACCTATTTTTCAGATAAAAACAGGGCAATAAGTGAAAAATTATAAATCAGTTTTGTCATAAACAAGGAGATTACCTTTTGAGGGAAAAATATTTCAAAGTCAACTTATTTTGCTTGTTAAGATATATGGAAATAATTTCAGAATTTCAAATGTCCTTAAGACTACAAACTTTGAAAAATACGTGTAAAAGAGGCATACACAGCAGTTTCGTAGCGCGCTACGAAACTGCTGTAGGTGAATTTTGGAAATGTTTCATAAGTGTTTTGGGGGGTAAAAATAGTTTATTTTCAAATTTAGTTGCTGCTGGTAGATAGAAAAATTTCATAGATGAAGATCCAAGTTTCAAAGTAGAAGAAAAAGGTGTTAAAGGAATGTTTTATAGTAATGCAAATTTTGCGCTACGAAAACAGTTGTTATTTTCGTAGCGCAGTCATACCCTATCTCCTTTATACTGTTTTGGAGGTTTATTTTTGAACAGGTGGAGGGTGAATTTTCAAGGAAATTACAGCACATGTCACATATCTAAATTAATCAACACTGCTAGCAAAAAAGGTTTCGAAGATCAGTATGAAGGATAAAGGCTAAAATGCAGGAAACATGTTCCCTAGTTTTTAGGTCAGTTAAGACATGAGTCAGCAGGTTTACAACAAGGTTGGAGGCATCACCAAATTCGACCACATGAAGTTGCAGCTGTCAAAGGAAGTATTTAAGTCTTAGATAAGGTTGTTGAAACATGTTTTAGGAGTTTCACTCCTATTTGTATTAGGACTCCTGAAAGACAGTTAGCTGTTAGTTTGCAATTAAGAGTTTGTTTCAATTAATAGAATAGGTGTCAAAGATAGAATTCGAATTCCTATGATGATCGATCATAGAATCCAAGGTTGTAAAGACTCTATATGTAGCATGAGGTCGAATTCCTCAAGGTTGGAAATTTTCATTCACAAGCAAACTATGTTATTATAGCAGACTATGTGTTTTCATCTTAAGACAGATATTGGCTTTACTACTCAAGATTTAGAAATATTTTTTGGTGTTTGATCTTCCTATGTCTTTCTTCATTTACCTATTTGCAGTGGTATGAACATATGTTACTTAGAATTCATTGGAAAATGCTCTAACTCCCTTCATATGTTTGTAAACTGTGTTTTATTCACTATCTTACTGTTTTGTTGACACATCTAAAACTTTGAAATGCCCTGACTTCCATGTTAAGATAATTTTGATGTTTTGTTGAAACATACCTTGAATCCGTAGCCCAATATATGTTTGTTGATTAGTAATTCAACCAGTTATACAATTTATATCCAATTTATTCCTAGAGTTAACCATCTAATCCTTAATTTAAAATCTTAAACCTATTGAGAGAGCCCTCTCAGGTTTAGGAGGCTAAGCCTCAACTAAAAGATTGGTTGAAATAGTTACACTGAGGTAGTCTGATCAACAGTCTATCAGGGTCTTATTTTGGTGATAACATTTTGGTGCGTCTGTCGGGAGACTGAAGATATACATCTCCTGAAAATTATGAAGCTGAAATCTTGAAGGTAGCAGGAGCTCAGAATCTGTTCGAGGCTGAAAAACTGCCTTGGCGACTCCACACATCGAATAATCAAATTGGAAGGTGACTCCACTACTAGAAGATTAGTAGCTTGATGAAGTTTCAAGATGAGTTCCATTGCAAGAATGAATGCCAGGTATGCCCCTATGAATTGGTATCATATCCCTGGTTTTCCAAATCCTATGCCAAAGATTGAATGGTTAGATGATCTTGCAATATTCAAAGATGAAAAGAAAGACAATGCTGCTCTTCATTTGGTTAGGTTTCATCTACATGTACATAGTCTTAAGGTTCAGTTCCCTGAAGACTATCTTATGAAGATGTTTATGACCACTCTAGAAGGAAAAGCATGGTATTGGTATAAAGGTTTAGCAAATGGTTCATTATATTCTCTTGCTAATTTTCATGATGAATTCTATGAGATGTATAAAGAGTGCCATCCCTCCTTATTGCTGGCCAAATATTGTTGTAAACATTATGTGAGTTTTATTCAGTATTTGGAGGATTGTTATGATGATGATGAATTTATGGATGAAGAAATTTTAGAGGCTCTTCATAACAATACATTTCAACACCTAGAAGAAAGGATAACATTCCATAGAATGCATCATGGAAATTAGCAGGAGTATACTTATGAAAACCATGTTACATCCTCCTAGATTGATGTAAAGATACAAAAAACTTGCCAGTCATTGGATCATAAAGAGTATGAAAATCATTGCAAACACCAAGGAGATATACTGGAAGACAGTTTTTTATAACCCTCACGCAGAGAAAAATATTGATTATTTACGTCATACTTTGCAGCAACCTACTTCAAAGAATGATCATAATAATGAGGAAAATTACATTGTCTTTAGGAATCATTCAGAAAGGCAGTTGGATAGCTTATCAAATAAATTTTGTGTGGCTAAAAATCAATTGTTAGAAGTTACAGGATGTTATGAGGATCATCAAGCTGATCATGTTTTCTGGGATCTTATAGCTAAATACATGGAAGATTTTTACTCTCCAGTGTTTCAATTTTATTTTTACTATGAAGATCAGTTAGAATTTCAGTGGCAGTGGTCATCACAATATCATAGTTGCTTTGAGTTCCAATGTAGTCAAACAACTCAAATATCAGATAAAGAAAATGACTGGCTACATTGGAAATTTCATATTGATTGAGCTGAATGAAGTTTGCAGTTGATAGGGTAGGTAGGAATGTGCAAATAAGCTCAAGGTTGGCTGAGCATTTTTAGTAGGTACAGTCGTAAGCAGATTGGGCAGAATTTCAAAGTTTTATTTTAAAGGAATGGATTGCAGCACTGGAGCTACCAGTTCTTAGTGTACCACAGGGGCACACTATCCCAAGTGGAGCCACTGTTATCACCCAAAAATTCTCAAAACATCATTGTGTCAACTCTACTTTTGGTCATGATTTCAAGGAGGTTTAGAAGTCATTTTAAGTCATTGGTAAAGGATAGGTCATATTACAAGTTCAAATGAAGTCTTCTAGGTCCACTCCATGATCAATAAACTCTGAAAGTCTACCTTGTTTTAGTCATGGTCTTAGATAGGTGATTAGGTAATTTCATGCTTTAAAGGGTTGTTGATAGGGTTAGAGTCTCAAAATTCTCATTTTCATTTCCAAACAAATTTTAACAACCTTATTCCATGATTTAAAGGTCCAATCATCCATTAAGAAATCATTCCATTAGGTTTAGGGTCAAAAATTTTGCAATCATACAGGAATCCAGTTTTCGTAGCGTAGCTAGTTCAAAAAAGGTGATTTTCACTACGAAAACATTGTTTTCGTAGCGCGCTACAAAATGGCTGAAACAACCTTTTTCAGCAAAAAACCCTGTTTTTCTGCTTTATGTAGTCAACTTCCAGAGGGGTTCCTGAGCAAGTGAAAACTCATTTTTGAAAACTGAAATAGGTTTTTCTTCCTAACATACTGAACTAAAAAAACCTCTTTCTGTTTCTTAAAATTAATTATGAGGTGGGAGAAATGGATGGTTTAACTTTTGCTACGAAACTGCTGAAAGTCATTGAGAGAAAAACTTTGTTTTATGGTTTTAGCAGTCTTTTTCAAGATCAGTTTCTGGCCACATGCAAAAATATTTTGGAATTATGAAGGAGGTTTCTCTTCATAAAATCTCCATTTATAATAAATATCTCATTTTTTTCATAAGTGTTACTAGTTGGGAGATATAAGGCTTTCATTGAAGACATATTTTCAGAAATTAGAATTTTCCAATTTTACACATGTTGTTCAAAGACAGTTTCTGGGCAAACCAAGAGAGGTTTTTGTTCAAGAAAGATTGGTCTCCAAAATCCTCCTTCAGTTTTACAAAATACATTATGGGTGAGAAGATAAAATCTCTGTCTCAACCCCTACTTTTCAGATAAAAGCAAGGCAGTAAGTGACAAATTATAAATCAGTTTTGTCTTAAACAAGGAGATTACTTTTTGAGGGAAAAATATTTCAAAGTCAACTTTTTTTGCTTGTTAAGATCTATAGAAATAATTTCAAAAGTTAAAATGTCCTTAAGACTGCAAACTTTGAAAAAACTATGTAAAAGAGGCATAAACAACAGTTTCGTAGCGCGTTACGAAACTGCTGTAGATGAATTTTGGGCATGTTTCATAAGTGTTTTGGGGGTAAATATAGTTGATTTTAAAATTTTGTTGCTGCTGGTAGATAGAAAAATGTCATAGATGAAGATCCAAGTTTCAAAGCAGAAGAAAAAAGGTTTTAAAGGAATGTTTTATAGTAATGAAAATTATGCGCTACGAAAACAACTACTATTTTCGTAGCGCAGTCATACCCTATCTCCTTTATACTATTTTGGAGGTTTATTTTTGAACAGGTGGAGGGTGAAGTTTCAAGGAAATTATAGCACATGTCACATATCTAAATTAATCAACATTTCTAGCAAAAATGGATTCGAATATCATCATAAAGGATAAAGGCTAAAATGCAGGAAACATGTTCCCTAGTTTTTAGGTCAATTATGACATAAGTCAGCAGGTTTACAACAAGGTTGGAGGCATCTCCAAATTCGACCTCATGAAGTTGCAGATGTCAAAGGAAGTATTTAAGTCTTAGATAAGGTTGTTGAAACATGTTTTAGGAGTTTCACTCTTATTTGTATTAGGACTCCTAAAAGACAGTTAGCTGTCAGTTTGCAATTAAGAGTTTGTTTCAATGAATAGAATAGGTGTCAAAGATAGAATTCGAATTCCTCTGATGATCGATCATAGAATCCAAGGTTGTAAAGACTCTATATGTAGCATGAGGTCGAATTAATCAAGGTTGGCAATTTTCATTAACAAGCAAACTATGTTATTATATCAGACTGTGTGTTTTCATCTTAATACAGATATTGGCTTTACTACTCAGGATTCAAAAAGAGTTTTTGGTGTTTGATCTTCCTATGGCTTTCTTTATTTAGCTATTTGCAGTGGTATGAACATATGCTACTTAGAATTCATTGGAAAATGCTCTAAATTCCTTCATATGTTTGTAAACTGTGTTTTTTTCACTGTCTTACTATTTTGTTGACACATCTAAAACTTTGAAATGCCCTGACTTCCATGTTAAGATAATTTTGATGTTTTGTTGAAACATACCTTGACTCCATAGCCCAATAGATTTTTTTTTATCAGTAATTCAACCAGTTATACAATTTATATCCAATTTATTCCTAGAGTTAGCCATCTAATCCGTAATTCAAAATCTTAAACCTATTGAGAGAGCCCTCTCAGGTTGAGGAGGCTAAGCCTCAACTAAAAGATTGGTTTGAAATAGTTACACTGAGGTAGTCTGATCAGCAACCCATCAGGGTCCTATTTTGGTGATAAATTTTTGGTGCGTCTGTCGGGAGACTAAAGATATACATCTCCCAAAAATTATGAAGCTGAACTCTTGAAGGTAGCAGGAGCTCAAAATCTGTTCGAGGCTAAAAAACTACCTTTGCAACTCCACACATCAAATAACCAAATTGGAAGGTGAATCCACTGCTAGAAGATCAGTAGCTTGATGAAGTTTCAACATGAGTTCCATTGCAAGAATGAGTGCTAGGTATGCCCCTATGAATTGGTCTCATATCCCTGGTTTTCCAAATCCTATGCCAAAGGTTGAATCGTTAGATGATATTCCAATATTCAAAGATGAAAAGAAAGACAATGCTTCTCTTCATTTGGTTAGGTTTCATCTACATGTACATAGTCTTAAGGTTCAATTCCCTGAACATTGTCTTATGAAGATGTTTATGACCACTCTAGAAGGAAAAGCATGGTCTTGGTATAAAGGTTTATCAAATGGTTCATTATATTCTCTTGCTAATTTTCATGATGAATTCTATGAGATGTATAAAGAGTGTCATCCCTCCTTATTGCTGGTCAAATATTGCTATAAACATTATGTGAGTTTTATTCAGTATTTGGAGGATTTTTATGATGATGATGAATTTATGGATGAAGAAATTTTATAAGCTCTTCATAACAATACATTTCAACACCTAGAAGAAAGGATAACATCCCATAGAATGCATCATGGAAATCAACAGGAGTATACTTATGAAAACCAGGTTACATCCTCTGAGATTGATGTAAAGATACAGAAAACTTGCTAGTCTTTGGATCATAAAGAGTATGAAAATCATTGCAAACACCAAGGAGAAATACTGGAAGACAGTTTTTATAACCCTCAGGCAGAGAAAAATATTGATTATTTATGTCATACTTTGCAGCAACCTACTTCAAAGAATGATCATAATAATGAGGAAAATCACATTGTCTATGGGAATCATTAAAAAAGGCAGTTCGATAGCTTATCAAATTTTGTGTGGCTAAAAATCAGTTGTTAGAAGTTACAAGATGTTATGAGGATCATCAAGCTGATCATGTTTTCTAGGATATTATAGCTAAATACATGGAAGAGTTTTAATCTCCAGTGTTTCAGTTTTATTTTTACTATGAAGATCAGTTACAATTTCAGTGGCAATGGTCATCACAATATCGTAGTTGCTTCGAGTTCCAATGCAGTCAAACAACTCAGATATAAAATAAAACAAATGACTTGCTACATTGGAAATTTCATATTGATTGAGCTGAATGAAGTTTGCAGTTGATAGGGTAGGTAGGAATGTGCAAATAAGCTCAAGGTTGACTGAGCATTTTTAGTAGGTACAGTTTGAAGAAGATTGGGCAGAATTTCAGAGTTTTATTTTAAAGGAATGGATTGCAGCACTGGAGCTACTAGTTCTTAGTGTACACAGGGGCACACTATCCCAAGTGGAGCCACTGTTATCACCCAAAAATTCTCAAAACATCATTGTGTCAACTCTACTTTTGGTCATGATTTCAGGGAGGTTTAGAAGCCATTTTAAGTCATTGGTAAATGATAGGTCATATTACAAGTCCAAATGAAGTCTTCTAGGTCCACTCCATGATCAATAAACTCTGAAATTTTACCTTGTTTTAGTCATGGTCTTAGATAGGTGATTAGGTCATTTCATGCTTTAAAGGGTAGCTGATAGGGTTAGAGTCTCAAAAGTCTCATTTTCATTTCCAAACAAAGTTTAACAACCTTATTCCATGGTTTAAAGGTCCCATCATCCATTAAGAAGTCATTCCATTAGGTTTAGGGTCAAAAAATTTGCAATCATAAAGGAATCCACTTTTTTGTAGCGCAGCTAGTTCAAAAAAGGTGATCTGCACTACGAAATTGCTGAAACAACCTTTTTCATCAAAAAACTCTGTTTTCTGGTTTTAGTAGTCAAATTCCAAAGGGGTTCCTGAACAACTGAAAACTCATTTTTGAAAACTGAAAGAGTTTTTTCTTCCTAAAATACTTAAATAAAAAACCATCTCTCAGTTTCTTCAAATTCATTATGAGGTGGGAGAAATTGATCACTCAAATTTCCCTCCGAAATTGCTGAAAGTCATTGAGAGAAAAACTCTGTTTTCTAGTTTTAGTAGTCAACTGCATGATTAGTTTCTGCCTGCAAGAAAGGGTATTTTTGAATTCTGAAGGAGGTTTTTCTTCATAAAATCTCCAGATACAATAACCTATTTGAATTTTCTCACAAGTGTTACGAGTTGGGAGATACAAGGCTTTCTTTGAAGACATATTTTCAGAAATCAGAATTTTCCAGTTTTACACATGTTGTTCAAAGACAGTTTCTGGGAAAACCAAGTGAGGTTTTTGTTCAAGACAGATTGGTCTCCAAAAGCCTCCTTCAATTTTTCAAAATACATTATGGGTGAGAAGATAAAAGCTCTGTCTCAACACCTATTTTTCAGATAAAAACAGGGCAATAAGTGACAAATTATAAATCAGTTTTTTCATAAACAAGGAGATTACTTTTTGAGGGAAAAATATTTCAAAGTCAACTTGTTTTTCTTGTTAAGATCTATGGAAATAATTTCAGAATTTCAAATGTCCTTAAGACTACAAACTTTGAAAAAACTATGTAAAAGAAGCATACACAGCAGTTTCGTAGCGTGCTACGAAACTGCTATAGGTGAATTTTGGGCATGTTTCATAAGTGTTTTGGGAGGTAAAAATAGTTGATTTTCAAATTTAGTTGCTGCTGGTAGATAGAAAAATTTCATAGATGAAGATCCAAGTTTCAAAGAAGAAGAAAAAAGGTGTTAAAGGAATGTTTTATAGTAATGCAAATTCTGCGCTACGAAAACAGTTGTTATTTTCGTAGCGCAGTCATACCCTATCTCCTTTATACTGTTTTCGAGGTTTATTTTTGAACAGGTGGAGGGTGAAGTTTCAAGGAAATTACAACACATGTCACATATATAAATTAATCAACACTGCTAGCAAAAAAGGATTCGAAGATCAACATGAAGGATAAAGGCTAAAATGTAGGAAACATGTTCCTTAGTTTTTAGGTCAGTTAAGACATGAGTCAGCAGGTTTACAACAAGGTTGGAGGCATCACCAAATTCAACCTCATGAAGTTGCAGTTGTCAAAGGAAGTATTTAAGTCTTAGATAAGGTTGTTGAAACATGTTTTAGGAGTTTCACTCCTATTTGTATTAGGACTCCTGAAAGACAGTTAGCTGTGAGTTTGCAATTAAGAGTTTGTTTCAATTAATAGAATAGGTGTCAATGATATAATTCAAATTCCTATGATGATCGATCATAGAATCCAAGGTTGTAAAGACTCTATATGTAGCATGAGGTCGAATTCCTCAAGGTTGGCAATTTTCATTAACAAGAAAATTATGTTATTATAGAAGACTATGTGTTTTCTTCTTAATACAGATATTGGCTTTACTACTCAGGATTCAGAAAGAGTTTTTGGTGTTTGATCTTCCTATGGCTTTCTTAATTTACCTATTTGCAGTGGTATGAACATATGTTACTTAGAATTCATTGGAAAATGCTCTAACTTCATTCATATGTTTGTAAATTGTGTTTTATTCACTATCTTACTGTTTTGTTGACACATCTAAAACTTTGAAATGCCCTGACTTCCATTTTAAGCTAATTTTGATGTTTTGTTGAAACATAACTTGACTACATAGCCCAATAGATTTTTGTTGATCAGTAATTCAACCAGTTATACAATTTATATCCAATTTATTCCTAGAGTTAGCCATCTAATCCCTAATTCAAAATCTTAAACCTATTGAGAGAGCCCTATCAGGTTGAGGAGGCTAAGCCTCAACTAAAAGATTGATTTGAAATAGTTACACTGAGGTAGTCTGATCAGCAACCTATCAGGGTCTTATTTTGGTGCGTCTATTGGGAGACTGAAGATATACATCTCCTGGAAATTATGAAGCTGAACTCTTGAAGGTAGCAGGAGCTCAGAATCTGTTCAAGGCTGCAAAACTACTTCTTGCGACTCCACACATCAAATAATCAAATTGGAAGGTGACTCCACTGCTAGAAGATCAGTAGCTTGATGGAGTTTCAAGATGAGTTCCATTGCAAGAATGAGTGCTAGGTATGCCCCTATGAATTGGTCTCATATCCCTGGTTTTCCAAATCCTATGCCAAAGGTTGAATGGTTAGATGATCTTCCAATATTCAAAGATGAAAAGAAAGACAATGTTGCTCTTCATTTGGTTAGGTTTCATCTACATGTACATAGTCTGAAGGTTCAGTTTCCTGAAGACTATCTTATGAAGATGTTTATGACCACTCTAGAAGGAAAATCATGGTCTTGGTATAAAGGTTTAGCAAATGGTTCATTATATTCTCTTGCTAATTTTCATGATGAATTCTATGAGATGTATAAAGAGTGTCATCCCTCCTTATTGCTGGTCAAAGATTGCTGTAAACATTCTGTGAGTTTTATTCAGTATTTTGAGGATTGTTATGATGATGATGAATTTATGGACGAAGAAATTTTAGAGGCTCTTCATAACAATACATTTCAACACCTAGAAGAAAGGATAACAGCCCATAGAATGCATCATGGAAATCAGTAGGAGTATACTTATGAAAACCATGTTACATCCTCCGAGATTGATGTAAAGATACAACAAACTTGCTAGTCTTTGGATCATAAAGAGTATGAAAATCATTGCAAAAACCAAGGAGAAATACTGGAAGACAGTTTTTATAACCCTTATGCAGAGAAAAAGATTGATTATTTATGTCATACTTTGCAGCAACCTACTTCAAAGAATGATCATAATAATGAGGAAAATTACATTGTCTATGGGAATAATTCAGAAAGGCAGTTGGATAACTTATCAAATAAATTTTGTGTGGCTAAAAATCAGTTGTTAGAAGTTACAGGATGTTATGAGGATCATCAAGCTGATCATGTTTTTTGGGATCCTATAGCTAAATACATGGAAGAGTTTTACTCTCCAGTGTTTCAGTTTTATTTTTACTATGAAGATCAGTTACAATTTAAGTGGCAGTGGTCATCACAATATCATAGTTGCTTCGAGTTCCAATGCAGTCAAACAACTCAAATATCAAATAAAACAAATGAATAGCTACATTGGAAATTTCATATTGATTAAGCTGATTGAAGTTTGTAGTTGATAGGGTAGGTAGGAATGTGCAAATAAGCTCAAGGTTGACTGAGCATTTTTAGTAGGTACAATTTGAAGAAGATTGGGAAAAATTTCAGAGTTTTATTTTAAAGGAATGGATTGCAGCACTGGAGCTACCAGTTCTTAGTGTACCACAGGGGCACACTATCCCAAGGGGAGCCACTGTTATCACCCAAAAATTCTCAAAACATCATTTTTCCAACTCTACTTTTGGTTACGATTTCAAGGAGGTTTAGAAGTCATTTTAAGTCATTGGTAAAGGATAGGTCATATTACAAGTTCAAATGAAGTCTTCTAGGTCCACTCCATGATCAATAAACTCTGAAAGTTTACCTTGTTTTATTCATGGTCTTAGATAGGTGATTAGGTCATTTGATGCTTTAAAGGGCAGCTGATAGGGTTAGAGTCTCAAAAGTCTCATTTTCATTTCCAAACAAAGTTTAACAACCTTATTCCATGGTTTAAAGGTCCCATCATCCATTAAGAAATAATTCTATTAGGTTTAGGGTAAAAAAAATTTCAATCATACAGGAATCCATGTTTTCGTAGCGCAACTAGTTCAAAAAAGGTGATTTGCGCTACGAAATTGCTGAAACAACCTTTTTCATCAAAAAACTATGTTTTCTGGTTTTAGTAGTCAACTTCTAAAGGGGTTCCTGAGCAACTGAAAACTCATTTTTGAAAACTGAAAGAGATTTTTCTTCCTAACATGCTTCAATACAAAACCCTCTTTTAGTTTTTTCAAATTCATTATGAGGTGGGAGAAATTGATCACTCAAATTGCACTACGAAATTGCTGAAAATCATTGAGAGAAAAACTCTATTTTTTGGTTTTAGTAGTCAACTTCATGATTAGTTTCTGGCCACAAGAAAGGGTATTTTGGAATTATGAAGGAGGTTTTTCTTCATAAAATCTCCAAAGACAATAACCTATATCACTTTTCTCATAAGTGTTACCAGTTGAGAGATACAAGGATTTCTTTGAAGAGATATTTTCAGAAATCAGAATTTTCCAGTTTTACACATGTTGTTCAAAGACAGTTTTTGGGCATACCAAGAGAGGGTTTTTTTCAAGACAGATTGATCTCCAAAAGTCTCCTTCAGTTTTTCAAAATACATTATGGGTGAGAAGATAAAAAATCTGTGTCAACACCTATTTTTTAGATAAAAACAGGGCAGTAAGTGACAAATCATAAATCAGTTTTGTCATAAACAAGAAGATCACATTTTGAGGGAAAAATATTTCAAAGTCAACTTGTTTTTCTTGTTAAGATCTATGGAAATAATTTCAGAAGTTCAAATGTCCTTAAGACTGCAAACTTTGAAAAAACTGTGTAAAAGAGGCATACACAGTAGTTTCGTAGTGCGCTATGAAATTGCTGTAGGTGAATTTTGGGCATGTTTCATAAGTGTTTTGGAGGTAAAAATAGCTGATTTTCAAATTTTGTTGCTGCTGGTAGATAGAAAAAGGTCATATATGAAGATCCAAGTTTCAAAGCAGAAGAAAAAAGGTGTTAAAGGAATGTTTATAGTAATGCAAATTCTGCGCTACGAAAACACTGCTATTTTCGTAGCGCAGTCATACCCTATCTCCTTTATATTGTTTTGGAGGTTTCTTTTTGAACATATGGAGAGTGAAGTTTCAAGGAAATTATAGCACATGTCACATATCTAAATTAATCAACATTGCTAGCAAAAAAGGATTCGAAGATCAGCATGAAGGGCAAAGGCTAAAATGCAGGAAACATGTTCCCTGGTTTTTAGGTCTGTTAAGACATGAGTCAGCAGGTTTACAACAAGGTTGGAGGCATCACCAAATTCGACCTCATGAAGTTGCAGCTATCTTAGGAATTATTTAAGTCTTAGATAAGGTTGTTGAAACATGTTTTAGGATTTTCACTCCTATTTTTATTAGGACTCCTAAAAGACAGTTAGCTGTCAGTTTGCAATTAAGAGTTTGTTTCAATGAATAGAATAGGTTTCAAAGATAGAATTCGAATTCCTCTGATGATCGATCATAGAATCCAAGGTTGTAAAGACTCTATATGTAGGATGAGGTTGAATTCCTCAAGGTTGGAAATTTTCATTAACAAGCAAACTATGTTATTATAGCAGACTGTGTGTTTTCATCTTAATACAGATATTGGCTTTACTACTCAGGATTCAGAAATAGTTTTTGGTGTTTGATCTTCCTATGGCTTTCTTAATTTACCTATTTTCAGTGGTATGAACATATGTTACTTAGAATTCATTGGAAAATGCTCTAACTTCCTTCATATGTTTGTAAACTGTGTTTTATTCACTGTCTTCATGTTTTGTTGACACATCTAAAACTCTGAAATGCCCTGAATTCCATGTTAAGCTAATTTTGATGTTTTGTTGAAACATATCTTGAATCCATAGCCCAATAGATGTTTGTTGATTAGTAATTCAACCAGTTATACAATTTATATCCAATTTATTCCTAGAGTTAGCCATCTAATCCTTAATTCAAAATCTTAAACCTATTGAGAGAGCCCTCTCAGGTTGAGGAGGTGTTGTAGCTCCTACAACACCCTCCAAAAATACAAAAAAAAATAACAACACGCACTTCAAAATTTTTGGAGCCCCTTTGAAACTAAAGAAGAAAAAAAGCCAAGTAAAGTTTTTAAGAGCAAGTCGCTAAGTCGCGGATCCATGATTTGCGACCCATGCGACCTATGCGACTCTGCGACCCTAAGGTCGCCAGGTCGCCAGGTCACAAGAGTCGGAAGTCAGGAAATTTGCGACCTTGCGACCCAGCGACCTTAAGGTCGCAAGGTCGCAAGGTCGCAAGGTCGCAAAATGAAGTATTAGAGGAATTAGCGACTCAGCGACCTTTGCAACCCAGCGACCTTAAGGTCGCGAGGTCGCAAGGTCGCAAACTACCAACTTGCGACCTCATTTATTGCTCGCACGTGCGACTCCTTTTTATAAGGGCAGGTCGCTAGGTCGCATTTGTGACTCGCGGCGAAAATCGTGGAATTGCTCTGACAGGTCGACTGGCGCGTTTTCTTCCGGGTAAGTTGCCATTTCCTCCCTGTGTTTCCTTCCCCAGCATTTCTTGCCATTATTGAGCCTCCCCACGGCCTTAATTGCTTTCTGGTGAAGATGTAGGGTTTCTGTTGAGTTTTATTGTTGTTTTGTTTCTCATAAGCCCCAGGGTCACCTGTGTCTTGCCCAATTCCTCATGGCTGTGCCTTATTTCCAGTTTAGACCCTTTCCAGCCGCGTATGTTTCCCGTTAGGGAGAGATTATCCGCAAAACCGCGCGCGCTCGAAACCCCTCGGCAGGCTCAAGTGCGACTTGCGACCCAGCGACCCGGTCGCAAAGTCGCAAGGTCGCGCGACCCCCTGTTAGCGACTCTGCGACCCTGCGACCTAGTCGCAAGGTCACGAGGTCGCATGTGAGTTCTTTTGTAGATCAGCGACCCTGCGACCCCCAGAGAAAAGTTAATTAAACTCTGCATGTGTAGACTGTATTTAGCCGTTATCATCATGTCTTTCTCATCCTGGGATTCTTTCCAGAATGCAACAGGTGAATTTGGAGCAGACACGATACCGGTTCTCTCCGACTCTAGCAACATGGCACCCCGGGTGTCCCGAAAGAAAAGTAGGCAGGTGGTGGAAGAAGAGTCAGACACAGACATACAAACATCTCCTCCACCAATATACAGAGACACCCTTTGCACCTTCGCAAAGGGGGACAGCCTTAGGTGGTATGAAGTATACCGCGAGTTCGCCATACCAGAAGATGAGTTTCCAGAAGATCTCCCGGACCGGGAAGTATACCTGAAGGTCAAGAAATCCAAATTGCACCTAGCAGGGTCACATCCCGCCATCTTTCCGTGCCCAGAAATGTTAGACTGGATCATACAAAAGACGGATCCTAAGAATTTCGCAATTCGAGATAGTAGAGGTAAAGCTTTTGCAACGTTGGAGAGCTCAAAGGCATAGGTCTACTACTCGCTACCCCAACCAGAGGTAAATTTTACCCCGAGATGGTTTTCCGCAAATGAAGTACCGATGGTTGATACAATCAGAAAATGGTGGGCAGAACCAGATAAATTTAAAATCAAGAAAGACCAGGAGTACCCGGTGGCCAGTCTGAGGAAGGTGTATAAGTTAGTGGCCGCCATGCTGTGCAGAATATACGGGCGTTCGGACGCCACCACTTTCAACGGAACATGGGAAACCATTATGGAACACGTAACAGTACACGACACTCGGTTCAATTGGGCTGGTATATTAATGGGCTCCATGCACACAAATTTGGCTTCAGCTTTAGCCCCAGATGAGGGAGAGCCGTCAGAATTTTATATGGCTTCATATTTATTAGATGCTGTCTGTGCCCAGCTGCATGTTGAGGGATGGCCACATAATTGGGACTCCGAACAGACCCAGGCAATCCATTTGCAGACCAAGGTATTCTGGGAATCCAGGTACAAGTCAGATATTGAGCAAATCTCTCATATATTCATTCCCGCCCTTTACGGGAAACTATTTGGTCAAGACACCCCCTGCATGTCTTGGCGAGCAATGGAGACACTAGGTCAGGTGGCACACTGGTTTCCATTCGCTGAATTCACAATCATCCGAGTATTTGGCTCATTCAAAGCACCACATGCTCTGCCTAAGTTTATTACCGATAAGGTGCTCATGCAGGAGGTATGTTCCCAGATGACCTCGGGCTTCTCCAATGTCCTTTTCAAAGGGAAGAAGAAACCTTGGCCCGCTCTACCTCTCACCATTGGTGCTTATACAGTCAAGGACTTCAGAGAAGTAGGGCGTGAAGTGGAAGAGATAAAAAGTTACCACTTCAGAAATCTGGATTGCCGAACTTATGACCCAGTCAGGATAGTTCCTGAGCATTGTAAAAGGGCCAATTTTAGATGGAGTTATCAGCATGTCTAGCGCCCGGCAGAGGACGAAAGAAGAAACTGGTACAACGCAGACAGGCATCTAGCTCCGGGGATCGACTCTGACCAAGAAGAAGAGGATCACCAGAATTTAGAAGATAGGAGCCATAAACTGGGAGGCGCTTCTTCCTCCAAAGATAAAAGAACACGGACCAATACAGGGCCTGACACCTCGGATCAGCAAAGGGCAGCAGAAGCCCAAGCCAAGAAGGAAGAGGAAAAGAAAATGAAGGAGGATGAAGAGAAACGTAAGAAAGATGCCAGGACAGAGCGGAAAAAGAAGCAGGCTGAGGAAAAGGAAAGACAGGAAAAGGAAGCACAGGCGGCGGCAGAACAAGCACTTAAAGAAGAACTTGAAAAAGTCGATCGTCAAAAGAAGGCAGAACCAGCCGCCACAGCAGAGCGAAAGAGAAAAGCAGAAAAAGAAGCAGAAGCAGAGTCAGAACGCAGGAAGGAGGAACATGACAAGGGAGAAGCCGAGCGCCGGCAAAAGGAGAAAGAAAAAGGAAAAACACAGGATAGAGAGGATGAATTGATAGATGATATCGACATATCTCCCCTGGACATTCCTCCGAGTGGAAAGAAAAGTATCCTCCCTGATGACGATTTTCCCAGGGAACAAGAAGAAGAGGTCTTCGACCTGACTAGATTGACATTTGACCAATTCTCTTTCAAAATACGGCAAGAGAGAAGAAAAGACTTGGCGCAAAGCCATTCCGCCATATCTACGGTCGCCACTGGAAAGGACATAGTCCCAGATACAAGGACTAACCCTGTAATGATAGCATCAGCAGGTACCGCCTTTGTAGCAGCTACGGAGGAAAATGTCACTAGAATGAGCAGGGAGATTATCTCCCTACAAAACAGGCTAAAAGCAACGGAACAGGAGAAAGCAGTACTGGAGAGTGAAGTGCGACAGCTCCAAGGTAAGCCTTCCCAAGTCAATGAAGTCCCACTAGCAGTCATGAAAGAGTGTGACGTATTGGAAACGACCATGCAGCAAGTATACAGAGAAATGCTCGCCCTAAAACAAACAGTGGCCCCATTAGCAGAGGCACGAGCGGAAACCAAAGTGAAGCATGAGCAGCTCAAGGAGGCCTCGGTAGCTTTGGAAAAAATGATAAACTGGACAGCGCAGTATCAGCAAGCTCCCGAACATGTGCCTAGGAAGGATTGGAGTCATACACAAGACGCCAAAGTACAAATTCGGATGAATATGCAGTCCAAAGACAAGCTGGCCAAAGATTTGGACAAAGTGATGTCTGCATATAATCACCTGATCAGTGGTATTGACTCCATGAACGCTCTTCATCACATTCCGTCATTAGGGGCACTGGATGAAACTAAATACTGGGAGCAAGTAGAGCAGGAAATTCAGTCTTTTCTGCAACCCGTGAGACAAGCTGCTGCCGCACCAGAATTCGAGGCATCAGAAGAGAACCTAAGTTGGTTGCTTGTCACTCCAGTACAAATCTATACCAAGCTTGCCTCCCTCTCAATCTTGATCTCTCAGAAGAAGGAGACTCTGATACCGAATGCTTTGGAATGTACGCATCGGTTAAAAGAAGAAACCTCCCTAGTCTCCCCTATAGCAGCGGATTATCGGGCCTGGCAAGACTTCCTCAAGGAGAAGAAGATAGACGCCCCAGACCTCTCAATTACGCGACCACCTCCATAGTTTAACTGCTGGGTCGCAGGTCGCATTTTGGCCCCCAGGTCGCAAGTCGCACCTACGCCCAAGTCGCAGGTCGCAAATCTTCAGGTCGCAATCTTCTGGTCGCAGGTCGCATGTTCGGCAAAGGTCGCAGGGAAGCTGAACCGTCGGGAAGTTGAAGCGTCGGAAGGCCATATGGGCGTTTCTTGAATCTATAAATACCCCTGTGGGGCACATAGTAAAGGGGCTTCTCTTTGGTGGACTGAAGAGCAATATTGCATTGTAATTGAAGAACCATACTCTTGACATATGTAATACAAATACTTGTTAAAACCCCTTTGATTGGATGATGTGTTTAGCTGTGATAACACTGTGTGTATTCTGCGTACAGTTTCATAATATCGTTTGATTAATGAATCTGTGTTATTAATAGTATCATTCATGCTCCATAGCTATCTGTGATTGTGTTGATGATGCTCAAGTTTACTATTTACTCGTATGATGAATGTTAATGAACTGTTTTATTAGCATCTCGTTATATCTTTCGGAGAGTTAAGGGATATTCTCGCCATTAAGAACTGTTTCTTTGGTGGTCAGATTATCTTGCATGCATTATCCCATAGATGTGTTGCTAACGACACTTCATGGGCGTATGCATTTCGTCTATTACCTTGCTACGCACAGTGTCATAAATTGGTTTGATACATCAGTCATGTATTCTGTATCATGTGAATGAGTGTATGTTTGCAGATTCAATCAGGTTTTTCGAGACCGAAGAGAAAGTCATTTAAGCGGTAGCCGGACCCACACCCCGGACGGGATCCCTACTCCAAACTGTTCAAAGTCTAATTGGGACTTTCTACCGGGGAGATCCCCTACTGTTGGCCAGACATTTTTTCCCGTCAACAGATTTGGCGCTAGAAGGAGGGCCATGGCATCCTCCCAGCATACGACCGATATTCCGTCACAAACTCCCCACCGGGAGGTCACAAATAACGAACCTCCTCTTCCCCCCTTGGAGGATATTCCAACGGAGGAGGCTCGATACTTTGAAATCACTAATGAACAGTTGAGATCCTTACGCCCAGTTGCCCGTAATCTCGTCAGGGATTTACGATATACCCCCATCATGGAATTTCTAGCTCACACTAGGACCCCTACTGAGAACATCACTCGTAATGGTGTGCTTGTCAGCACCATACCTGAACTCGTAAACTCCATGATTGAAGACCTCGGGCGGGCAGTCCAGGAAAATGACCCCATTCTCCAAGATAGTGAAGGTTTCCCTGATACTGAACCTTTCCCCGAACCTCAGCTTGACTTACATCAGTGGAACAACAACCAAGTGTACGACCTGCGAGAAGAAGGAGAGGGGGGTCGAAGGAACGAGAGAGAAGTTAACACAGCCCGAAGAAATGTAAGAGAAGGCAATAGGCCCCGAAGAAATGAGGGTGGGGTTAATAGGGGTCACGGACGTGGAGGTAGAGGAGATATGGTCCACGGCCGGAGACATCACAACAACCATCATCACCACCAAAACCAAAATAGACCCCCTCTACACAACTGGGAGTACCTTAGAAACATGAATAACCGTGAAAGACACCGAGATGAGCACTCTCGCCATCAGGACGGAGCATCAGTGTCAGGGACGGGAAGTGAATCCGAGGCCGAAACTCGATATCATCAGCACCCCAGGAGGGTGCAGCCCCTAGCCTGGATGGCTCAATCCCCATTGGCTCTTTTAGGTCCTCTCCATGATATGCCTAGACACCCGGAGAAGCATCTTCCTAAGTTTGATCCTGAGAAAGGTACCTCAGCGGAAGATCATATTAGTAGTTTCTATCTGGCCCTAAAAATCATGAGAGTTCAGTCCGATGATGTCGCTTGTCGACTGTTCCCACACACTCTTGTAAACCTTGCAGCCACCTGGTACCGTTCCCTACCCAGTGCTTCTATTACTTCATGGGACCAGTTCCGTCGCGTGTTCCTGCAAAAGTTTGCAGAGGATAAAACACCCTCTATGCTCCTCACAGAGTTAAGCACCATCAAGTGTCACAGAAAAGAGAGGGTTAAAGACTTTAACCAACGCTTCGCCACAATATTGCAAAAATTTTCTCCAAACTTAGCATTGGACGATTCTATCACCATCGACTACTACACTAAAGCTCTCCCTAGGGATATTGCCGTTTTCGTCAAACGTGAGGCCCGCGCTACCCTTACAGCAAATTACGCTGCTGCTCTCGCGGTAGAGAAGGACATGTTTTCGATAGGAGTCATGGACCATGAAGGAAAAGATGATCACAAACCAACCACTAAAAAGGGTCAGTCTTCCACCCCTAATAGAGAGAGGGAAACTTTTGATTTCGAGAGTATGGCCAAGACCCTCAAACTTCTAACGAATGAGGTCTCTGACTTAAAGAGAAAGGGCGTTGAAACCTCAACTACAAATAAACCCCCAAAACCCTTTTTCAAGAAAGGTAATCCCAACACCAGCAGACCTCCGTCAAACTCCAGTGCCGCTCTCAACGTGGAAGAGATAGGGAAAGACAATTTTTTCTCTTTTCACCAAGCTGCCCATTCCGAAAAAACGTGCCCGCAATGGATTGGCAGCATGACCGCGGTGGTTAACCAACTTTTGGATGACCAAACTCCGGGAAACCAGACAGAGGATGATGTTTCTGATCGAGATGAAGGTTCGCTCCTAGATGGGGAATCAGGAGCCTCTGTCTTAACTTTTGATATAATCCGCAGGGGGGAGAGTCTTGTTCCCATTGATATCAACATGGCAGGCAGTCCCAAGGCTCAGCCCACTCGAAACTATAGTCTTAGAAGCAAAGGATCTGTTCCCGAACAATCTTATGAAGATAAGAAAAGGGCTTTCCTGAGGAAAATTCTTCCCCCTGGAAATGAAGGACACGCTACGCCGGATAAGCCCACAAATAGTAACAGCAAAGCAAGTCACAAGACCAAGCTCCCAGTAGAATCCTCGAAAACCACTATCGAACCTAGTCCCCAAACCGATACTAGCTACAACATAGTGGAGGACATGAAAAAGACCAGAGCTAATATCTCACTCTACGAGCTGGCCCGCATCACAAATCAAAAGGAACTTATTTTAAAAGCTTTCGCCAACAACCAAAATACGAAAACTGTGAGCAACACATCTGCAAAAACCAGTCCAGATATCCAATCTATAGTGAACGCTGTCAACGCGAATTCGAGAGGATCCACCCCTCCATTCCTCTTGTCTTTTGAGATGTTTAATTTCAACATTCACAATTGTCTCGTTGACTCTGGTGCATCCACGAATGTCATGCCTCTATCTGTGTGCAAGAAACTCAACATCCTCCCAGAGAAAACTGACGCAAAAATCATTCAACTGGACAGATCACAAGTACCAGCCGTTGGAGAATTAAACAATGTCATCATTCGCCTCTCATCCGACTCTAGGGTCCACCAATGTATTTATATTGTGGTTGTTGACATCCCTGAAGCCTATGGTGTACTGCTTAGCAGGGACTGGTCTAGCAAGTTGCAAGGATACTTTGCCACAGATTGGTCCCACTTATGGCTACCTTACAAGGGGAGAAACAACCAAATCAGAGTCGAAAGTGAACCATACATGAAACACATTGTAACTGATTTGGATGCCACAAATGAACCCATCAGCTTTGCCCAGGAAGAACTTGGTGTGTGTTTTCTAGATTCCATTTTTGGATGTTACCGACCTCCCCAGTATTCAGTAGGCCCCGAGGTCCTTTCTGAAATGACACTCGTCGCAGAGGAACAAGCCCAAACTGTCTTACACCAAGACGAAATTCCTCCGCAATCCATTACCCCCAAGGACTCGGAAAGCGACATATGGACCTTGTATTACGACGGTTCCAAAAATCTCGATGGTGCTGGCGCTGGCTGCATTTTGATTGACCCTCATAAGAATAAATTCTTAATCTCCTGTCGGCTGGAGTTCCAATGCACCAACAACACTGCCGAGTATGAAGCTTTGATCCTTGGGCTTAAAAAGGCGCTGGATTTGAAGGTAAAATGCTTACGGGTCATTGGAGACTCCGAGATTATCACTCGGCAGGTACGCAATACTATTCACTGTTTGTCTCCACATTTGAAGGCGTATCAGCAAGAGGTATGGCGGTTAATTTATGCTTTTGACGCTTTTGGAATCAAATCTGTTCTTAGGATGCATAACGCAGCGGCAGATACTCTGGCTAATGCCGCTGCCAGATTTACCCCTTTGAGGGATGGTTTTTCTATTGAAGTTATATATAAACCCTCCGTCCCAGACAATGTCACTAACTTGCGCGTCTTCGATGATGATCAACAGGTGCTGGATTTCATGTGTAACTCAAAGATATTCAAAGACGCCGCTATAGATGAAGATGAGCACGACCAAGCTATGCAAAAGGAGTACGAGCAAGTCAAAGGAAACCCCATGCCTAAAGGGGTGGTGTCACTTGAGAAGCTTTTTGATCTGCAAAATCGTTTCCGAGGGCCCCCAAATGCCAAAGTATAGAGCTCTATCTTGGCTCATCGACAAGTGAACTTGGGATCAGAAGATAATCCTAAATTCGTCAACCTGGGGAAAGACTGCACCCCCCAAGAGGCTCAAGATTTCACTCAGCTATTTCGCAAGTATCGTGACGTATTCGCTTGGACATATGAGGACTTACGCACATACGATACTCGAATCATACAACATGTGATACCCATTAAAGAAAATGTAAAACCATTCCAACAGAAGCTCAGGAAAGTACATCCTACGATGGAGCCATTGATTCTAAAAGAACTCAAAAAACTTTTGGACGCCCGCATTATCTTCAAAGTTCGCCATTCCACATGGGTGTCCAATTTGGTTCCGGTACGGAAGAAGTCAGGTGAAATTCGCTTATGTGTAGATTTCCGAAACTTAAACCGGGCCTCGAGTAAAGATAATTACCCAGTACCCCCTATGGAGCAAATACTACAAGCAGTGTCCGGCTCAGAAATGTTCTCCTTGTTGGACGGATTCTCTGGCTACAATCAAGTACTAGTGGCTGAACCAGACAGGTTAAAGACTACCTTTCGGACTAAGTGGGGAACCTTCGCGTACAGGCGTATGCCCTTTGGATTAATCAACGCAGGGGAAACTTTCAAAGAGCTATGGATATAGCATTCAGGGGTCTGATAGGCCAAAGTGTGGTGGTCTACTTGGATGACGTTACTGTGTTTTCTAAACATCGGGGGGATCATTTGCGTCACCTCGGACAGATCTTCGAAAGGTGCAGAAAATACGGTATCTCGCTCAACCCAAAGAAGAGCATTTTCGCCGTAGCAGAAGGAAATCTACTGGGTCATATCATAACTAAGCAAGGCATTGTTGTTGATCCAGAACGTGCAAAAGCCATTGCTCAGATTCCTCCCCCCAGTAGTAAGAAAGCAATGCAGTCCTTTTTGGGAAAGATCAATTTTGTACGTAATTTTATATCAGATTTCGCCCAGATATTTAAACCACTACAGGGAATGATAAAGAAAAATGCTACCTTCAAATGGAATCAGCCCGAAAAGGAAGCTTTCGATCAGATCAAGAAAGCTATAGCCGAAGCACCTTCCCTCCAGAGCCCAGATTTCGGCAGAGATTTTAGCTTGTATACTTTCGCTTCGGATTCGTCCCTGGCAGCTGTACTCACGCAAAAGGACAGGAATAATGATGAGCGCCCCATTTCATTCATGAGCACTGGTTTGCAGGGAGCTGAATTGAATTATCCCGAAATCGAGAAACAGGCCTATGCGGTATATAAAGCGGTCAAACATTTCAGACCATACATCTTGAAAAACCATGTCACAGTTTATGTTCCCCACCCAGCTGTTCGCTCACTGTTCATGCAGCAGGAGCTGGGCGAGAGACGAGGGAACTGGGTTGCGTGTATGCAAGAATATGACTTAGAGTTTAAGCCATCACGCACAATTAAAGGACAAGGTTTATGCCAGATGGCTGCAGAGGCCGCAATTTCCCAACAGAGTGAAGAAGATAATTGGGAACAAGAAATTGATATGTACCAAACTGACGTCTTGCCTCAGGCAAGGAACCCTTCTTGGTACTCGGATATTTCAGGATATTTAGCACACGGTACATTGGACCCCGCTCTAAATTCCCGGCAGAAACGTGCAATCAGACTCAAAGCTGCGTCTTACCATTTAATCCAAGGGAAGCTCTTCAGGAAACATTCCGATGGGGTCATGCTACGCTGCTTGGAATATGATGAAGCTCAGAAAATCTTAATCGAGCTGCATGATGGACCAGCAGGAGGTCATTTTGCCGGGGATACTACGGCCCATAAAATAATGCGAGCAGGTTATTATTGGCCAACTCTGTTCAGAGATGCTCACGCATATGTTCGGAAGTGCATTCAATGCCAGAAATTCGCAAGCCGAGAAGCGTGTCCCGCTGCCCCTTTGTCGTCAGTAGCAGTAGAAGAACCTTTTCAACAATGGGGACTGGACGTCATTGGTGAGATTTTACCCCACTCGTCTAAGCAACACCGGTATATTCTAACAGCCACTGATTACTTCACCAGGTGGGTTGAAGCAGTACCATTACGCCAAGTCAACGATCAGGAGGTAATGCAATTTGTCATTCATTCCATCATTACCAGGTTTGGCGTTCCGACTTCCTTGGTTTTTGATAATGCAACATATTTTTCATCTTTTAAATTATATGATTTTGCTTTAGAAAATGGTATCGTTCTTAAACACTCTGCAAAATACTATCCCCAAGGAAATGGTCTAGCGGAATCAACAAATAAAAATCTGATTCGCATCATTAAAAAGACCTTACTGTCTCACCAACGCAACTGGCACAACGCCCTCCAAAATGCACTCTGGGCCGACCGCGTCACCCCTAAGTCCTCAATAGGCACCTCACCATATTTTCTCGTGTATGGGAAAGAAGCTTTCCTCCCCCCCAATTTATCTCTTCCCGCTCTGCAGTTATCTCAAGAGTGTCATGGTACCCCTTGCCCCGCCTTGCAAACCCGCATTGACACCCTGCTGAAATTAGAAGAGGAAAGGCAAAAAACCCGGGAGAAATTCGCCATCCACCAGAGTCGAATCAAGAAATGGTTCGATAAAAAGTCTGCAGGAGATAAAAAATTTGAAGTAGGAGACCTAGTCCTAAAATGGGATAAAGCACACGAAGAAAAAGGAAAACATGCCAAATTTCAAGCACTATGGATAGGTCCCTTTCAGGTTAAAGAAAAGGTGGGTCCCCATACTTTCCGATTGCAAACTCTGGAAGGAAAAGTCGAGGTCCTCTCGGTAAACGGGCATGACCTCAAACACTATTTTACTTGAATAGCCCTCAAAGGGCTGTTTTCCCCCTTGTATCATAAAAGTCGCATTTTGTTCTTATTAAAAAAAAAAAAAAAAAAAAAAACTCTTTCTCTAACTCTTCAAAGAAAACCTTGTCTAAGCTGCCCGCAACTAGCTCACTCCTTGAAGAGGTTCTATGCTGATGAAAGGCCCTTCCCGCAAAACACAGGGCAGTCGAAACTCGCTTGTAATGGGCATCTAAGGATAGTACACGGCCTTACTAGAGTCTTCAAGCATAAGGAACCACCTAGCGGCTTCGAAGGGTGCAGGCAGAGAAGGTCTTGCATAGCAGCAACCGGATCGTGAGGGAATAGGGCTAACTCAAGAGAATTGCAGGTCATCCGGGAAAAACCCGAGTCCTCATATGAGACCAGGAGCAACCTCTCTGCAAGCAAAATAAGTCGGGATCCCTCATCCGCCCAGGCAAAATATGCCCATCTAAATAAGTGCTACAAGCACATTCTCAAATAAGTGCAATCGCACACAAATAAAGGGTAAAGGATTGAGAAAGGCTTCCTGCGCAGAGAGGTGATGTAACGACTCCGTCGGGGTACTGACCAGGCTCGCTGGCAGCGGAGCAACGTTCATGACTCCTTAGGCAGTGACTCCGCCGGAGCCGAGAGGCTCGCTGGCAGCGGAGCAACACCATGAGGACGAAATAATTGTACCGGACCCTGCAGTTGTCCAAAGTTTTCCCCGACCCTCCCGGTCCTGGAGCGCGAAGAATTAAAATTCGATTGATCTGCACCCAATAAGCCAAAAGGCCAGGCAACTATGCGAGGTGGCAAAGGAAGGAAGGTGTAAACTCTGAGGTAAAAGAACAAGCTAGTATTAGACCCCTCCCTCCTCCCTCATCGACCCTTCATCAGCAGAGACTCTGAATTCATCCAGTGAATCGCCATTTGTTGTAGCTCCTACAACACCCTCCAAAAATACAAAAAAATCATAACACACACTTCTAAATTTTTTGGAGCCCCCTTTGAAACCAGAAGAAGCTAAGTAAAAGTTTTTAAGAGCAAGTCGCTAAGTCGCAAATACATGATTTGCGACCCATGCGACCTATGCGACTCTGCGACCCTAAGGTCGCCAGGTCGCCAGGTCGCAAGAGTCGGAAGTCAGGAAATTTGCGACCTTGCGACCCAGCGACCTTAAGGTCGCGAGGTCGCAAGGTCGCAAAACTAAGTAATTAGGGGAATTAGCGACTCAGCGACCTTGCGACCCAGCGACCTTAAGGTCATGAGGTCGCAATGTCGCAAACTATCAACTTGCGACCTCATTTATTGCTCGCACGTGCGACTCCTTTTTATAAGGGCAGGTCGCTAGGTCGCATTTGTGACTCGCGGCGAAAATCGTGGAATTGCTCTGACAGGTCGGCTGGCGCGTTTTCTTCCGGGTAAGTTACCATTTCCTCCCTGTGTTTCCTTTCCCATCATTTCTTGCTAAAATCTAGCCACCCCATGGTCTTAATTACTTGCTGGTGAGCAGATAGGGTTTCCGGTTGAGTTTTATTCTTGTTTTGGTTCCCATAAACCTCCGGGTCACCTGTGTCTTGCCCATTTCCTCATGGCTGTGCCTTATTTCCAGTTTAGACCCTTTCCAGCCGCGTATGTTTCCCGTTAGGGAGAGATTATCCGCGAAACCGCGCACGCTCGAAACCCCCCGGCAGGCTCAAGTGCGACCTGTGACCCAGCGACCCGGTCGCAAAGTCGCAAGGTTGCACGACCTCTTGTTAGCGACTCTGCGACCCTGCGACCTAGTCGCAAGGTCGCGAGGTCGCATGTGAGTTATTTTGTAGATCAGCGACCCTACGACCCCCAGAGAACAGTTAATTAAACTCTGCATGTGTAGACTGTATTTAGCTGTTATCATCATGTCTTTCTCATCCTGGGATTCTTTCTTGAATGCAACAGGTGAATTTAGAGCAGACACGATACCGGTCCTCTCCGACTCTAGCAATATGGCACCCCGGGTATCCCGAAGGAGAAGTAAGCAGGTGGTGGAGGAAGAGTCAGACACAGACATACAAACATCTCTTCCACCAATATACAGAGACACCCTTTACACCTTCGCAAAGGAGGACAGCCTTAGGTGGTATGAAGTGTACCGCGAGTTCGCCATAACAGAAGATGAGTTCCCAGAAGATCTCCCGGACCGGGAAGTATACCTGAAGGTCAAGAGATCCAAATTGCACCTAGCAGGGTCACATCCCGCCATCTTTCCGTGCCCAGAAATGTTAGACTGGATCATACAGAAGACGGATCCTAAGAATTTCGCAATCCGAGATAGTGGAGGTAGAGCTTTTGCAACGTTGGAGAGCTCAAAAGCACAGGTCTACTACTCGCTACCCCAACCAGAGGTAAACTTTACCCCGAGATGGTTTTCTGCAAATGAAGTGCCGATGGTTGATACAATCAGAAAATGGTGGGCGGAACCAGATAAATTTAAAATCAAGAAAGACCAGGAGTACCCGGTGGCCAGTCTGAGGAAGGTGTATAAATTAGTGGCCGCCATGCTGTGCAGAGTGTACGGACGTTCGGACGCCACCACTTTCAACGGAACATGGGCAACCATTATGGAACACGTAACAGTACACGGCACTCGGTTCAATTGGGCTGGTATATTAATGGGCTCCATGCACACAAATTTGGCTTCAGCTTTGGCCCCAGAAGAGGGAGCGCCGTCAGAATTTTATATGGCTTCGTATTTGTTAGATGTTGTCTGTGCCCAACTGCATGTGGAGGGATGGCCACATAACTGGGACTCAGAACAGACCCGGGCAATCCATTTGCAGACCAAGGTATTCTGGGAATCCAGGTACAAGTCTGATATTGAACAAATCTCTCATATATTCATTCCTGCCCTTTACGGGAAACTCTTTGGTCAAGACACCCCCTGCATGTCTTGGCGAGCGATGGAGACACTAGGTCAGGTGACGCACTGGTTTCCACTCACTGAATTTACAATCATCCGAGTATTTGGCTCATTCAAAGCACCAAATGCTCTGCCTAAGTTTATTACCGATAAGGTGCTCATACAGGAGGTATGTTCCCAGATGACCTCGGGCTTCTCCAATGTCCTTTCCAAAGGGAAGAAGAAACCTTGGCCCGCTCTACCTCTCACCATTGGTGCTTATACAGTCAAGGACTCCAGAGAAGTAGGGCGTGAAGGGGAAGAGGTAAAAAGTTACCACTTCAGAAATATAGATTGCCGAACTTATGACCCAGTCAGGATAGTTCCTGAGCATTGTAAAAGGGCCAATTTTAGATGGAGTTATCAGCATGTCGAGCGCCCGGCAGAGGACGAAAGAAGAAACTGGTACAACGCAGACAAACATCTAGCTCCGGGGATCGACTCTGACCAAGAAGAAGAGGATCACCAGAATTTAGAAGATAGAAGCCATAAACTGGGAGGCGCTTCTTCCTCCAAATATAAAAGAACACGGACCAATACAGGGCCTGACACCTCGGATCAGCAAAGGGCAGCAGAAGCCCAAGCCAAGAAGGAAGAGGAAAAGAAAATGAAGGAGGATGAAGAGAAACGTAAGAAATATGCCAGGACAGAACGGAAAAAGAAACAGGCTGAGGAAAAGGAAAGACAGGAAAAGGAAGCACAGGCAGCGGCAGAACAAGCACTTAAAGAAGAACTTGACAAAGTCGATCATCAAAAGAAGGCAGAACAAGCCGCCGCAGCAGAGCGAAAGAGAAAAGCAGAAAAGGAAGCAGAAGCAGAGTCAGAACGCAGGAAGAAGGAGGAACATGACAAAGCAGAAGCCGAACGCCGACAAAAGAAGAAAGAAAAAGGACAAACACAGGATAGAGAGGATGAATTGATAGATGATATCGACATATCTCCCCTGGACATTCCTCCGAGTGGCAAGAAAAGTATCCTCCCTGATGACGATTTTCCCAGGGAACAAGAAGAAGAGGTCTTCGACCTGACTAGATTGACATTTGACCAATTCTCTTTCAAAATATGGCAAGAGAGAAGAAAAGCCTTGGCGCAAAGCCATTCCGCCATATCTACGGTCGCCACTGGAAAGGACATAGTCCCAGATACAAGGACTAACCCTGTAATGATAGCATCAGCAGGTACCGCCTTTGCCGCAGCTACGGAGGAAAATGTCACTAGAATGAGCAGGGAGATTATTTCCCTACAGAACAGGCTAAAAGCAGCGGAGCAGGAGAAATCAAGACTAGAAAGTGAGATGCTATAGCTCCAAGGTAAGCCCGCCCAAGTGAATGAGGTCCCACTGGCGGTCAGGAAAGAGTGCGATGTGTTGGAAATGACCATGAGGCAAGTATATAAGGAAATTCTCACCCTAAAACAAACAGTGGCCCCGTTGGCAGAGGCACGAGAGGAAACCAAACAGAAGCATGAGCAGCTCAGGGAAGCCTCGGCAGCTTTGGACAAAATGATGAACTGGACAGTGCAGTATCAGCAAGCTCCCGAAGATGTGCCTAGGAAGGATTGGAGTCATACACAAGAAGCCAAAGTACAAATTCGGATGAATATGCAGTCCAAAGACAAGCTGGCCAAAGATTTGGACAAAGTGATGTCCGCATATAATCACCTGATCAGTGGTATTGACTCCATGAACGCTCTTCATCACATTCCGTCATTAGGGGCACTGGATGAAACTAAAGACTGGGAGCAGGTAGAGCAGGAAATTCAGTCTTTTCTGCAACCCGTGAGACAAGCTGCTGCCGTACCAGAATTCGAGGCATCACAAGAGAACCTAAATCGGTTGCTTGTCACTCCCGTACAAATCTATACCAAGCTTGCCTCCCTCTCAATGCTGATCTCTCAGAAGAAGGAGACTCTGGTACCGAATTCCCTAGAATGTATGCATCGAATAAAAGAGGAAAGCCCTCTTGTCGCTCCTATAACAGCAGATTACCAGACTTGGCGAGATTTCCTCAAGGGCAAGAAAGTTGACGTTCCAGAAACCTCAATTACGCGACCACCTCCATAGTTTAACCGCTGGGTCGCAGGTCGCTTTTTGTTCCCCAGGTCGCAGGTCGCACCTGCGACCAAGTCGCAGGTCGCAATCTTCTGGTCGCAGGTCGCAAGTGTGGCAAAGGTCGCAGGGAAGCTGAAACGTTGGGAAGTTGAAGTGTCAGAAGGCCATAAGGGCGTCTCTTGAATCTATAAATACCCCTGTGGGGCACATAGTAATGGGCTTCTCTTTGGTGGTTTGAAGAGAAATATTGCATTGTAATTGAAGAATCATACTCTTGGCATATTTAATACAAATACTTGTTAAAGTCCCTTTGATTGGATGATGTGTTTAGCTGTGACAGCACTGTGTGTATTCTGCGTGCAGTTTCAGAATATCTTTTGATTAATGAACCTGTGTTATTGATAGTATCATTCATGCCTCATAGCTACCTGTGATTGTGTTGATGATGCTCAATTTTACTATCTACTCTTATGATGAATGTTAATGAACTGATTTATTAGCATTTCGTTATATCTTTCGGAAAGTTAAGGGATATTCTTGCCTTAAAGAACTGTTTCTTTGATGGTCAGATTATCTTGCATGCATACCCCATAGATGTGTTGCTAACGACACTTCCTGGGTGTACGCATCTTGTTTATTACCTTGCTACACATAGTGTCATATATTGGTTTGATACATCAGTCATGTATTATGTATCATGTGAATGAGTGTATGTTTGCAGATTCAATCAGGTTGTTCGAGACCGAAGAGAAAGTCATTTAAGCGGTAGCCGGACCCACACCCCGGACGGGATCCCTACTCCAAACGGTTCAAAGTCTAATTGGGACTTTCTACCGGGGAGATCCCCTACTGTTGGCCAGACATTTTTTCCCGTCAACAGGAGGCTAAGCCTCAACTAAAAGATTGGTTTGAAATAGTTACACTGAGGTATTCTGATCAGCAGCCTATGAGGGTCCTATTTTGGTGATAACAGATAAGATGTAGTAATATAAAAAATTTTATTTACAAAGATATAGATAAGCCATAATATTATTTAAAAATCCATTTACAAATTAAAAATTTCAAGTAAATCTCAATTATTAAAAAAATTGGTACATGCTTTTTTAAATATATATATATATATATATATATATATATATATAGATAATAATTTTTGTTTTAATATATAATTAATAACAAAGATAATAATTTTTAATAAATTTATAATTTAACTCAAGTAAAAAAGTAAACATTAACATTATCACCACATTATATTAATATGTATCCTCTCGGTCGAGTCCTTCCCAAATCGCGACACAGGAGATTTTTACTCATGAGGTTAATGAAGTCCTCTCTTTCACCGGACGTAATTTCACTTGTAAAACATAGAAAATGTCCATGGAAATTTAACATGGTAATTTTTTCCTTCTCTGTAATTGAGAAACCATGGAAAGTTTTGGAAAAATTTAATACGGTAATTTTCTCTTTCTTTGTTTTCTGCCTCAACTATACACTGCATAATCCTAGTTCTCAGTCACTTTGTTATGTGAGTGCATTTTCCCGATGTGCAGCCTTTGACCACCATAGCCTTGCCCTACTCACTACACAATCACAGTGAATAGTGGAGCCTCTGTTGGGCCCTTGTAGTGCTCAACTGTGTAATCCCTTAAGCCTCTCATTTTGCCACTGCACACTGCCCAATTATAGTTCCTAGTCATGCTTCCTTACGTCCTGTACTTTCCCACTATGCAATCCATAACTTTCCTCTCCCTTAACCACTATTTATTGTTCAATTACAATGCTTAGTCCCTCACTACTTGCCTCCTACTCTTGCACACTATTCTCAAGAAGGCCTCTCTCCTCAATCTTGCACATTGTGCCATCACAATCAATATGTTGCATGAGAAACAAGGTAGACTAGGTGATTTCAGGACTAATATTGTCTTTTCATGAGTGAGCTTCATTTGCAAGTGTTATGATCCTAACATGGTAGGATGATGCTCAAAGAGGACACTAAGATGATGTTGAAAGAAGACACTTGTGGAGGTGAGATACAAAGATAATAAAGAGACAAAGGGACACTAAAATATGAAAGATGGAAGAATATCAAGATGACATGGAAGACTATATCATAACCATCCATTTGGAGGATGAAGATGAAGTACAAGAAGATCTATTATGAAGATGTGAAGACAACAAAAAAGTGAATAGCTTGACATTTATACACTACAATGAAGTCTTATGTCACCGTCGCTAAGCCATGGATTTTCAAAGTGTCACCACTAAAGTCATATGTTGTCATTGTATTTTTCCACAATTGCGGAATGTAATATTGTATTTTCAAAAAAATGAGAAAATGTAAAATGTGTGGAAGCCCAATGGTCCCATATGGAATGTGAAAAGTCACTAGAAAGTTATAAAGTCATGTAGAAGCTCAAAGGTCACATAGGAATTCGAAAAGTGACATGGAAACTCAAGATTATTGAGGCAAGGTCAAGAGTCACAAGGGAGATGGAGAGTCACCTAATTTGTTATATATACACCCTCATAGCTCAAGTAAATGGAATTTTCACCTTGGCTTCTCAAACTAGGCATAGGAGAGAAGATTAGTCTTTTAGGGAGAAAGTGGTGGTTTAATGTTCCACTATTGGAACTAGTGTTGTATCATTCTAATGGTGTATCTTCGGACTTTCACTTAATGATTTGAAGATCTTGGAGCAACCGCACTTTCATGCATATTCCATGAATGATTGTAAGGCTATTATTTCATTGTTTACAATGTATGTTTATGCTTCTACATACCAATTAAAATGAACTATTTCATTAACTTTAGTATGCATCTTTGAATTGTGTGTCTTTTGTTTTCATGATCATTATTTCTTTGTGAACTATCATGCAAGATAACTAACAATTCTTTTATATGTATATGTGCGTCTTTGTTAGTATAGTACTACTACTTTTATTCTAAAGAATCACTTTCTCTTCCTTTCCTTAAAATAACCATTATACACTTTGCAATTGAATACATCTCAAGGCTAACTTACTTTTTCATCTCGAAAGTATATGTGTTTTCTCTGGTGTCATTTATTGCAACCAAGACAAATAATTAAGAATATGGAAGCTAGGCCCATCTATCGGATGGGGTTCCTACTCCAAATGGTGTGAGGTCTAATTGGGGCTTCATATTGGGGAGACCCCTTGTATGTTGACGGTTTCCAACCCCAACAACAGAGAGGTAAAATGGGTTGTTATGGGAAAACTTATATGTATATATGCACTAGGCATGATGTATAAGATTGGCATATAGAATTTGAATGGTTTTGGTGCTTGGACTACATGTAGACAAAAATATTTGGGTGACACAGACTTAGGGATTGTGGCGAATGGAAGAATTGCTTTCAGGAAAAAGCATCCATCAAGTCCAATTTTGGGATACATTCATTAAGAATACATCCACGAAGAACACATATGTTAGCCACATATCCACTAGATGCAATTCAGAACATTACTGGGTACACTTAATCATATCTTGGTGGAATTGGATGGACTTGGGTGTAGATGGGTGGACTCAAGCATACTTGGGCACAATGAAGCATATTCAAAAGCACTTGGGATGAGTTGAATATAATTAAATGGACTCAAATGAACTCATATGATCTGGGAAGACTTGGGACAATTTGGATGGTATTTGGATAATTGGGTCGAGTTAGATGAATAAGGATGGACACAAGTGGGCTAAAATAGATTGAGAAGAATTGGGATAAGTTGGATGCAATTGGGTGTGTTACCACTCAAACCAGCAGAGTACATAAAAGGGACTCCTAAGAGGGAAACTGGTAGGTCAAGGGTAATGATGTAGACTTAGCCCAATGTCACCACAACTAAGAATCCTTACTCTTTACATAATTTCACCTATGGGAGGAGACTCGATAATCAGGAAGTCACTTATAAAGGATGGATCAACAAATAGTTGTGAAGTGACCTTAAAGACCTTTTCCCTAGGATGGGATTAATAATGGAGCCCGCTTTCTCTTTAAGCTAAGTACACGACTTTCTAGGGAAAGGAGGCGGGGATTTGAGGGTTGGGTTAAAGGAATATGACTTGGAAAGGAGTTTCCCAATCCCTAAAATCCTTATAGAACTTGGATTCTTGAGTTTCCCTTGATGATTTGTCTTTGATAATAAGTAGGATCACACGGAGCCAAGTAAACCCAACACAGGTTAAGGAGATGGAATCTAACAATCGGTGATAATCTTAACCTGACCAAGGTAAGAGGAAATGATAAAACAAGAATTTTCACCTAAAGATGTCAAATTGATCCTATGAAGTACTAGCCTTGAGAACACTAGGGAAAATTTTGATCTTAGACCTATGGCTTGTGATATCTTGGAATCCCACCGTCAAAATCTCTTCAAATTTAGAGGAGACCTTGAGACACACATAGTAGGGTCTAGGAGATTAGAATTTTTCTAGGGCTAGTTTTCCAAGAAATTGATGCCCTAGGTGGCCCAAAATGGCTAGACCTAAAAGAGGGAGGAAAAGGTGAAAGAATATGGTTTAAATGAAAACCCTTTGATGGATCAATGCCTAATTCCTCTTGTGGATATGGAGTCAAGGAGAATTGTGAAGATGGACTTCGTATCTTGTTCAAGGAGGCTCTCAAAGTTGACTTCTTCCAATGTTAAGGGGAAGAGAAGAAAAGTGACCTTAAAAGCATTTATACTTCATTGGAAATGGAACAATCTTATTGAGATAACCCAATATCTAGGAAAATTCATTCATCAAACATGGCCCATACATAGAGATAAGCTAAATAGAAACATAATTCCACATTGATGTTGTAATGCATGCAATAATTAGCGCCAAAATACTGAAAATCTCATAACCAATGTATGTAGAAAAATGAAAGAAAATAGCGTTAAAATTTCACTTACATGTAAGAGAATATATCCAACCATAAACATATTTATAATATAAGAAACTCCAATACAAGAAGAATCCAATCCATACATCAAAATTTTTCTGTTATCAAAAAATATCCAACAAGGAGAAAGTGCAAAGTTCTGTAAGGAGAGAATGATCCAAATCCAAGTGATGATACAAATGAAATAAATTAACTCCTATTTATACACCAACTAGGAGTTAAAATTACCTAATGGGACTACATTATCCCCTAAAAATAAAATAATGTGCAAATTAACTCACTTTTGGGGACACGCCCACAAAAATAGCTCACAAATAAAATAATAAGCCTCTCAAGAGGTCAAATAGTAATATATGCATGTTGTAGAGCCCTCCAAGAGTATTGATGAGCTCCATAAGTGCCATAATGATGAATATGATCCTCAAAAGCAATGGACATGGGGGTGGCCCCTTGTTATCCAAACAATAAACCTGTGGTGCTCCCAGTGGGTGTGGGGGTACACCAATGACATCATGGGTCTCCATATGAGTCAAAGATGCATGTAGACCTTGTGTAAGGGCTCATATGATGTAATGAATGCTACGATGTCATCATACAAGTCCTGGGACACCTCCCAAGTGTGTGGTGCACATGTGGGGCAGATTGGGCGTAGTGTACCAAATGCATCTTCCTAGTCCAAAAGGCGGATCTCTAGAAATATATGAACATCTCTAGGAATCCATGGAGTGTTGTCCGTTGATGTCGAGGCCCGTGGATCTATACACACACCCTACATGTGCCAATGTAGCCCTCTAGAGGGTTAGGACCCCATATAGGGAGATCAAACCCATAATGGACACCATCTGCAATCCTGCATAAGATCCAACGCGTCCCCTAGCCTTCGAGCAAAACAAGTCATTAAAGTAATTGGGTAAAGTATCTTATAAACCATGGAAAACAAGTGGACACTTCATAATGGCCTACCCTTTCATAGTGAGATTTGGCATGTGCTAATGTCTCCAAACTCCAAAGGGGTTTAGCCAAGCACCTTATTAGGTGGTTTCTACCTTTAGAGGGGATAGTATGTCCAAGGTACATCCCTCAAATGGTGGTGGAATGTGATAACAAGGTGAATGGAATAGGGAATGAGAGGGGAAATCGTGGGCCATATATCAAGGCACAAGGGTAGCTAAAAAAATGGGAATCCCACACCTGGGTATATAATATATAGGAGGGAGAAATCGTGGTACATGAGGTGCACCGACCTTTTTTTTCCACCCTTCTTTATATGCCTTTTTCCTTTTATGATTTTTATTTGATTAAATGCTTGAGGCTCAAGGGATAAGAACATGATGTGTAAGATATAGCAGTGGATACCCCCTTTTTTGTAGGGTGGTTCATTGCCCTCCAAGGGTTGGGGCAATCATGGGTTCCTAAATGATAAAGGGGGCTCATCTAGGGCATATGGAACCAGGGTGATGGCCATGGGTGTGGGGTAGAGCTCATGCATTGGAATTTTCCCACATGATAAATATGTTTGTCGCGACTATATTTTGAATTTTGTGGTACAAATTTTCTTGTTGAATGTGGTAATTTATGCTTTTTATTTTCTTTTCAGTTGCTTCAACCTCTGGGGCATTGTTCCAAGCCTGACCCAAGGTGGGAGAAAGGGAATGGGGAAAATGTGAAATAATATGGTTTAAATGACCACCCTTTGATGGATCAATGCCTAATTGATCTTGGGGATATGGAGTCAAGGAGAATTATGAAGATGGAATTCGTTTCTTGTTCACGGAGGCTCTCAAAGTCGACTTCGTCCAATGTTAAGGGAAAGAGAAGAAAAGTGACCTTAAAAGAATTTATACTTCATGGAAAATGGAAGAATATTATTGATATAACTCGATCTATAGGACAATTCATTCATCAGACATGGCCCATACATAGATATAAGCTAAATAGAAACATAATTCCACATTGATGTTGTAAATACATGCAACAATTAGCCCTAAAATACTGAAAATATCATAACCAATGTATGTAGAAAAATGAAAGAAAATAGCATTAAAATTGCACTTACATGTGAGAGAATATATCCAACCATCAACACATTTATAATATAAGAAGCTCCAATACAATAATAATCCAATCCATACATCAAAATTCATCTGTTATCCAAAAATATCTACCAAGGAAAAAGTGCGATGTTCTCTAAGAAGAGAATGATCCAAATCCAAGTGATGATACAAATGAAATCAAGTCTTATTTATACAACAACTAGGAGTTTCAATTACCTAATGGACCTACATTAGCCCCTAAAAATAAAATAATGTGCAAGTTAACTAACTTTTGGTGGCAAGGCCACCAAACTAGCTCACAAATAAAATAATAAACCTCTCAAGAGGTCAAATAATAATATATGCATGTCGTAGAGTCCTCCAAGAGGCTTAATGAGGTCCATAAGTGCCATAATGATGAATATGATCCTCAAAATTTATGGACAAGGGGGTGGCCCCTTGTTCTCCAAACAATAAACCTGTGGTGCTCCAAGTGGGTATGGGGGTACACTAATGACATCATGGGTCTCCATATGAGTCGAAGATGCCTGTAGACCCTCTGTAAGGGATCATATGATGGAATGAATGTTTCTATGTCATCGTAAAAGTCCCGGGACACCTTCCAAGTGTGTGGTGCACCTGTGGGGCCAACTGGGCATAGTGTACCAAATGCATCTTCCTCGTCCAAAACGGTGGATCTCTAGCAATATATGAACATCTCTATGAATCCATGGAGTGTTGTATATTGATGTGGAGGCCCATGGCTCTCTACACACACTCTACATGTGCCAATGTATCCCTATAGAGGGTTAGGACCCCATATAGGGAGATCAAACCCAAAATGGACACCATCTGCAATCCTGCATAAGATCAAATGCATCCCCTAGCCTTCCAGTACAACAAGTCATTAAAGTAATCGGGTAAAAGAGCTTACAAACCATGGAAAACAAGTGGGCACTTCATAATGGACTGCCCTTCGATAATGGGCTTTGGCATGTGCTAATGTCTCCAAACTCCAAAGGGTGTTAGCCAAGCACCTTATTAGGTAGTTTCTACTTTTAGAATGGATAGTATGTCCAAAGTACATTCATCAAATGGTGGTGGCATGTGATAAAGAGGTGAATGGAATAGGGAATGAGAGGGGAGATCGTGGGCCACATATCAAGGCACAAGTGTAGCTAAAAAATGGGAATCCCACAGCTGGGTATATAATTTATAGGAGGGAGAAATTGTGGTACATGAGGTGCACTGACCTTGATTTTTCCACCCTTCTTTATATGCATTTTTCCTTTTATGATTTTTATTTGATTAACTGCTCGAGGCTCAATGTATAAGAACATGATGTGTAAGATATAGTGGTGGATACCCCCTTTCTGGTGGGGCGGTTCATTTCCCTCTAGGGGTTGGGACAATCATGGGTTCTTGAATGATAAAGGAGGATCATCTAGGACCTATGGAACCAAGGTGATGGCCATGGGTGTGGGGTAGAGCTTATGCATTGGATTTTGCCCACATGCTAAATATGTTTGTCCATTTTGCATTTTTTGGTACAAAGTTTCTTGTTGAATGTGGTCATTTATGTTTTTTCTTTTCTTTTCAGCTGCTTCAACCTCTGGGGCATTGTTCTAAGCCTGAGGGAATGGGGAGGCCAACCCTATGTGGACCCAGGTGGGAGATATGATGAATGGGGCTATAGTGAGTGGAAGGGGAGTGATATATGTGGATAAGGGAGTGGGACCACACAACCAAAGTTGGGGTTTCCCAACTAGTACAAACCTAAAACCAAATGGTCAGTGAAGGAGATCCCACGGGACTAAAATCCAAGGGTAACATCCAAAAGAGGTCAAGGGGATAGAAGCACAAACTAATCCCACGATTTCCACTGAATCCCCCCATTAAGCCATGCCCATAAGTGTCCATGACAAGTAAACCCAATAACTCAATTAACAAATGACAAGACATACCTTTGGGTTCGGGAGGCCCACCTTCAAACATACAATCAATACAGATGGGTGAGGAACCTCATGGATGGCTCAGGTGGCAGAGAAATGGCACAACGAGCTAGTTGAGGGTTTCAATGGGTTGCTAGGTGTCGGCTGAGTACCATCATGGAGAAAAAAATTCTCATAGGGATATTACCCACGAAGTGGTGGGTAACAGGGTGGATTGGGATCAGTAGGATGAAGTTGAATGGACTAGGTGGACTTGGATGGTCTTGCCCCACTTGGTTCGACTTGTGCACACTACCAAACACAATTGTTGGTTGTGAACAATTGGTGAACAAGTCACTAGAGAGAAGTAAGTGGAAAAATGACGCTTGGGTCCACCTTATAATGAAGGAGTTTTCAAGTGAAAGGAAAGTTTTGTTTACAATTAGGATGCCTCAAAAGTGCTAAGGAAGGAAAGGATTAAGCATTAATTCAATCTTATCCAAAAGGAATGTAAAGGAGATATGTGTGGCAAGATCAAAGCTAGGCATAGTAAGGTGACTTACAGTAACTAAGTGAGAAGAAGAAGAAGAAAAGACCTTTAGGAGGTAAGCCTATAGTGCTTCATGGGTTCTATTTTTCATGTTTGTTAGGAAGTACGTAAAAGGTCATTTTCCTTAGATTCATGGTATATTTGTAATACAATTGCAAGCAAGAGTCTATAACTCCCTTGTTGTATATATGTGGAATTCTTCATATAATAAAGTTAAGGAATGTTCCTTGGGTGTTTCTTATGCATCTGTGTTGTAGACTCTTCATGATTGTTAGATGTTATTGTGGTGGATCCCTTTCTTTGCTTAATGTTTCCTAAGTGTTAAACCACTACTTGGATGTTGTAAAGGTCATGGATAGATGTGTTCCACTCTTGAAGGAACTTTTTGAGTAGGAATTAACGACATTTGATAGATTATACATTTAGGTAAATTTACGGATAAACCTTAAGTTAAGAGATAGAGTCTAGTTGTAGTAGGTGAAAGCTAGGCAATCCCTTGCAGCCAAGGCAAAGTAATGCCACATGACGTCATGTACAAAATATACTTGGGTTAAATTCAAGTTTGCAAAGAAAATTTGGGAAAAATATATGACTATGAAATATAGGGTACTAAGTATTAAACCTATGATATTTCACAAATCCAACAAAAAATTAAGTTGATATTAAAGTTGCAATGTAAAAGGCATGCTTTGTTAAGTGGACATTGGCTAATACCATTTATTCCTAAAGAATAATATCTAAACTATAATTGTTTAAGAAAATCATGTGGATTATTCTCGTCCATGCTTCTACTAAAGGCTTGTTTATTCAAAGTTGATGTGAGTTTGAAAGTAATGGAAAAGTAAGTGGGAAATTGTTTCTTGTTGAAAAAATCTTCAAATGTGTGCAATCTTGGAACAAAGTTTCTTCTACTTCGAGTTTTGGATCTTTTATCATTATGGATAAATGAAAAAAATACATTAATATTTTATATTATTCTTATATTGAGTTGAAAAAGGGTAAGCTTATAATGAATAGTAAAGGAAACATTACTCAGATAATAATACTCTCCATCAACATCCCTCTTGATCTATCCAAGCAGCAAGCACTTTTTTTTTCCAATTTTTCCCTTGGTATTTTATCTCTTTGACCCATTAATATGTATAATGAAAATCCTTCACAAAATGTCAAGTAGTTAATAGGAAATGTCCTAAAATTATGAAAAAAACCCAATCAGGTACCGATGAAGCCAAGTATGATATCAACAATACATTAGCATAATAAACGCACACGAAGCTAGAGCAAAATTCCAGAGAATCAACAACCTAATGAAAAAACAAGCACACGACTATCAAGGGATAAATTTAAGTTAAACCATAACTTCACAAAGAAAAAACATTAGGAGAAGCATAAGAGAATAATGTCAATGGGAAACATGTAATGGCTCATCAACTCAAGCATTAACGAGGAAAAAACGCATCCCACTTGTAGCCTTGTAAACCTTTCAAGCTTGTGCTCCAAAAGCATGTTTTTTTTCCAAATCCTCTTTTGATCTTTATCTACCTCGATTTGTAATGATCAAAGTGAAGTATTCTCATATTGACGACGATGAGCTAATATAAGCATAATTTTGACCTAAAATTAAGAAGACCGTCCATTTTAGTGATTACTTAGGTTAATTCCAAGGTACTAGATGCATCAACAAGACAAAGACACGACATGGCAAGGCATTCCTGAAAAAGAAGTAGTGGATAGAGAGTCACTAACTAAACAACGAAATTTAAAAAATATGATACATGAAATTCCCTAATCTCATCAATAATTGAGTGTCATTACTCAAGCTGACCCCTCTAATGAATGATCCATTAACAATAGAAATGCATAACAAAACATACTAGAATCAAATTCTACAGATGTAGCAAACATGAATAGAGGCCATGCGAATAACGACTTGCACCAACCTCTCATTATCAATTAAACTTTAGCCTATTAATACAAACTATAACTCATTATGAATAAATCACTCTTAATAAAGAAGCATCTGAAAAAATCATAAAACCAAATCACAAATAAACAATAATGAAACAATGAAACACATGAACTTCTAGATGAGACAATAACTACTCTCATTGACCTCAAACAACGTGGAAATGAATGAGACAATAAATCCACCATTAATAACCTTACTCTCATTGACCTCAAACAACGTGGAAATGAATGAGACAATAAATCCACCATTAATAACCTCACCAAAGATACACACTTTTCCAAAATTGTCACTTCTGCACTTGGAAACCAATAGATTCCGGTGAATAATTACAGTATATGATCCCCGTAAACTTTGACGGAGTAAAATAAATGAGGCTATCCTATGGAGAGATCAATTGCCCGCAACCATCACCACACACCCTAGGCATGGACTAATAATAATCAATAGGGGAACGTTTTCCTACCTAAGTTTAAGGAATTTGTGGATGGAAAACATCTGAAAAATGCATCAATTATTGAAGTTATGTACAAATGCAGGGGAAAAAGGCGCCCAACCCATTTGTATGTTTGTGTGGTTTAAAGAGGCCCGTCGACCGCCGACCTGCATATGACAAATAATAGTGCAGAGCCAAGAAACTTCCCCTGTCTTGTCTTACTCAATTGGTAACACCCCATCGCCTTCCCTCTGGTGCCCCCTTCGTGCTGGATTGTTTCCATCCATGGCTTCTCTGCAAATCCAAGACTCTCCCCTTCCTTCCTATATATATTCCCCCTCTGGTCTATGTGACACCCATCGCCTTCCTTCTCGTCTTTGTCCCTCTTCTTGGCGCGTGATTGTTTCCATCCATGGCTTTCCGTCGTAATCCCAATGGAAAGGCTATCGGCATCGATCTTGGAACCACTTACAGCTGTGCGGGTGTTTGGGATGGTGATCATGACAGAGTGGATATCATTCCCAATGACCAGGGCAATCGGATTACTCCTTCCATGGTTGCCTTCACAGAAAATGAACGCCTCATAGGAGAGCCTGCCAAGAATCAAGTCGCTTACAACCCTGCGAACACAGTTTTTGATGCCAAGAGGTTGATTGGGAGGCGTTTCTCCGATTCCTCTGTCCAAGCTGATAAGAGCCTTTGGCCCTTTTCTATTGTTTGCGGATCCAATGAGAAGCCCTTGATCCAGGTAACATTTAAGGGAGAAAAGAAAATTTTTATGGCGGAGGAAATCTCGTCAATGGTATTGTTGAAGATGAAAGAAATGGCCCAAGCATACCTGGGCTGTGAAGTGAATAAAGCTGTGATTACCGTTCCCGCTTATTATAACAATTCCCAGAGGCAAGCCACTAAGGACGCCGGGAAGATAGCCGGTTTTGATGTGTTACAAATATTGAACGAGCCAACTGCTGCTGCCATTGCATATGGCTTTGACTGGAAAGCTTATGCATCACAAGATGGGGAGAACATCCTAATCTTCGATTTGGGCGGAGGGACTTTCGATGTTGCTGTGCTTAATATCAAGAAGCACAAAATTGAAGTCAAGGCAGTCGGAGGAGATACCCATTTGGGGGGCGAAGATTTTGACAACAGAATGGTGAGCCATTTTGTGCAGGAATTTCAAAGGAAATACAAAATCGACATATCTTCAAAAGCAAAAGCGCTTAGGAGGCTTCGCAGTGCATGCGAGAGAGCCAAGAGAGAGCTGTCTTCCTGTGTGGAGGTCATCGTTGAAGTAGCCTGTCTCCATGAAGACCAAGATCTTTATTCTAAAATATGGAGAGCAAAGTTTGAGGAGATGAACATGGATCTGTTTGAAAAATGCATTGAAATTCTTGGCAAGTGCTTGGATGATGCTGGAACTAGAAAAACCCAAATTGACAAAGTTGTGTTGGTGGGAGGTTCTACGCGAATACCCAAAGTGCAGGAGCTGCTGAAAGCTTTCTTCGACGGCCAGAAGGAGTTGTGTAAGTCCATCCATCCTGATGAAGCTGTAGCTTATGGTGCTTCCGTGCAGGCTGCGGTGTTGAATGGCGATAACACAGCACACCTCATACTTCGAGATGTCACTCCCCTTAGTCTAGGAATTGGAACTCGAACTGAAACAACTGTGGATATCATGCACGTATTGATCCCTAGAAATACAAAAATTCCAGTTAAAAGGGAGCATAAATATCAGACTGTCGATGACAATCAGGATTCAGTACTAGTAGGCGTCTATGAAGGGGAAAGGCCTAATGTCAAACACAATAATCTTTTGGGCGAATTTGTCTTTGGTGGACTTCACCCTGCACCTAGAGGAGATGTCAAAATTATCATAGGTATGGAGATCGATGCAAACGGAATTGTGAAGGTGTCAGCAGAGCATAAGACAAGTGGGATAAAGGAGACGATGATCATGACTAATGACAGTAGTAGGCTGAGCGATGATGAGATTGCGAAAATGATTGCAGAGGCAGAGAAACTCAAAATTGAAGATCAGCTGTGGAAGGAAACGGCGGAATCGAGGAATGCACTGCATAAGTATATATACGATATGAGGACACGATTGAATATATGGAGAAGAAAGATGGAGAAGAAACAGGTGAATGGCTCTTGAAAAACGAAAATGCACATAAGGATGAATTGGTAAAGAAAATGGAGCATGTTAAAAGGCTCTATTTTTGAAGAAAAATAGAGAGTAGCCCAAAGTCTGGTAATCTTTATTTCTCAGGTTAAGTCGCAATAAATAAGCTTAAGCATATAGCATATCCGGTCTATTATTGGAGGGTGTATGCATATAGCATATACGGTCTATTATTGGAGGGTGTATGGTGTACTTGCTTTAATTTTATGATTGACAGTATATGTTCAAATATGGTTGACAGTGTAACTGTGGGGTGTTCACGTTTCAATGGATACCAAGTACCCAGCTGTCAAGTTTGCTAAACATTTTCCAGTTTGCTAAACAATTTCCATATGTTTTTTTATTATATAAATAAAACATTTCTGTATGTTTTCTTGGTATATACAAATAGTTACGTATCTATCTACTTATTTTGAAATATGGATTTTAAATAATGGAGCATGTTAAAGATGAATTGGTAAAGAAAATGAAGCATGTTAAAACGCTATGTAAAGATTTCAAATAAAAGTAGACCGAACCTGCTCACGCTCATTGGAAGCACTAAATCTGCAGTAGAAGATGCCTAAGAACAAAGCATCTGTTGAGTTTGAGAGAAATTTATGTTACATTTTCTAGTTTGTTAGATCATTTTTGTATGGTTTTTTGTTATACAAAAATAGTTATAGTTATTTGTTTAACAAGGTTGTGTTATAAGAAATAAGTTATGATTCTTTTGGGCTGGTAGTATAGATAAGTGATAGTATTATAAAAAAAAAAATTTACAAATTACGAATTTATATAATTAGAGAGCCTAAATCTTAAATATTAAAAATATTTGAACATTTTTTTTAAATATATATATATATATGTTTCATTGATAATTTATTTATTTATTTTTTTAAAATTTTACAGCAGGGTGCTATGTGTAAGTATATTAGTTTTTCAATTCGAAGTTGACACTCGTCTCTTAAAATAAAAATAAAATATTCTCTAAATAGAAAGGCAATATCAACATAATAAAAAAAAATGAAAAAGATACCATGCATGTTTAATCAATTGTCCATATGATCTACTATAATTTATGTAAAGTAATTATAAGTAAAAATAATATATATATGTCAAGATGTTTAAACCTTTGATATTAAGTTCATGTATATCTATATAGAAAAAAGATGTTAAAATAAAATATTTTAATGTTGTACAGATTAAAATATTCAATGTGTGTTATGAATAAAATGTTTTAATATGAAATAATATTGACATATATTTAGAAATATATTAATAAAAAAAATACCATCTTAATGTGCGCTGATAAAATGACTCAATGCACATTATGTAATCTTTATAATATTCAGAAATACAATCTAAACAATAATAAATTACACTTTAAAATAAATTTACAAGTAAAAAAATTTGAGCCTTATTCAACTCAAATTAAATCCATACTTCAAATAAATTTATACTTATTTAACTAAATTTTATAAATTTATAATATAAATTATATAAACATTTTTAAATTTCTTCTCTATCTTAACATTATATTGATATGTTTCAGTGTTAAAAAATATTAATATTACTACAACATATTAACATTAATATTATAAAACACTAATATTACATGCAATGCTCAATAGTATAAAACATTAATATTTCAAATCGAAGCCTCTCCGGCCCTCCTCTCGGTCGAGTCCTTCCCGAATCGGCCCAGGGGATTTTTACTCATGACGTTCAGGAATTCCTCTCTTACTCCTTAGAAATGTGGCTGCTGCGAAAAGACAATTCTATGGATGGACATTAATTCTGTGGTGAAAATTACTGATTTTATATATAATATTAATGTAGAAGTTTCTCATTTTACTTAATACAGTTAGTACAATAATAGTAGTTTCTCATTTTTACATAGTAGTATTCTGTTTATTTTAGTTACAATAATTTATGCATATTATACTTTTTCACTTATCGAAATCTATATAGAAAATCTATAAAAATTAAAATGTTATTAATGTTAAACACGCACATGGTGGATGAGAAAGTAAACACACAAGGGGAAAGATAAGTGTGAGTTATATTATTATTCACTATAGATATACATTTATATTACATTGGTGTGATCCTTGGATTCCATTTCAAATGGTCTCTTGGACTCCATTTGTCCATCCGCCTTCCACATCTACACGTTGAGGATTAGGTGTTCAACATTCCCCCTCTTAATATGAAAGGGTATGTATGAGTCCAAGAAGAGAGTTGTAATACAAATCTGCAAAGTATGCATGGCAGCACTTAGGCTGAATCAACTCTTTGAAATGTTGTCATAAAGAGGTGGTTTAAGGATGACCACCAACATTGGAACGCTTATTGCAGTTCTCGGAACTATTCCAAATCTGGCAAAAAGCTGAGGTCTTATGCTAGAGGAAGTGTCCCTCATATTTGAAGAGGGAGACCTTCAACCTAGAAGAAGGGAGGTCTACAACCTGTGATGATTTAAGGATGACCACCAACTCTGGAATGCTTGATGTATTTCCTGAAACTTTCCAACACTGACAAGAAGATGAAGTCTTCTACTAAAGGAAGTGTCCAAAATTCTTTGAAGAGAAGGAATATCCACCTCGCATAGATGGTTTAAGGTTGTCCACCAACCAAAGGCATGCTCATGGGCATCCGTGTCTCTAGCTACAACTCTGAATCTGGAATGAGAGATTGTGGCTCAGGTTTGCTTGAATTGCTATGTCTCTGGCTACAACTCTGAATCTGGAATGAGAGATTGTGGCTCAGGCTCACTTGATGTGGCTTCGAGGCTTGTAGATGACCACCATTTCCCCCCCTGTCAGGTATAAGGTGAGATGACGGCGAAAACTCAACTGCAAGTTTGTTCAATATTCTAGAACAAGTTATGACATGTCACTTAAACATCTACTTGGTTGTTGATGCCCATTGCCAAGAAGCGATCCATCCAAGATGAATCTTTGTTCTTGCAAGAGGCTTGTTTTTGACGCATATGTGTGAAGAATGGGTGTGCCGACCACAATGCTTACATGCGTGAGGATCGAAACAATGATCTCTCATATGGCCAAGTCGATCACAGTGTTGGCATTTTACAATTTGCTGTTGCTGCTGTGGAAGAGGAGCAGGATCTGAAACAACTGAAGGTGAAATGTCATAAAGAAATCCGACACTCTGAAATTTTATGGGCTTGGAGTAGTCTAGAATATGAAAGGACAACTCCTTGTCATATCCAAGACCTGCTATGTGCTTGTTATGGACAAGCTCTTCCTAAGGTCTGATGATCGGCTTGGGAAGTGCAGGCTGGATGTTTGCTTCTATGTGCAAATCTGCTTCTAAAATGGATACTGCATCTGCAATTTATTGTTGTTGATGGGAGTCTGTCTCAATGTTCTGAACAAAAACAAGTTCAGAATGAAAACTCTTCTTTTTTATTTCTTCTTGCTGTAGCACTGACTCAAGCTGCAAAAATTCAATCTTCTCATGTGCATTTTGCAGACAAGACTCAGTGTCAAAAAGAGAGGCTTTGCTGATTTTAACCATTCCATCAACAGTGGAATGTATCAAAGTATTCAGTAACTCTAATGCTTCATGAAATTTGGCCATTTTCTGATCACAACTATGATGAATATGCAACACTCATTCAAAACTCAATGCCACTGCAATATTCTTGTAAATGTGCAACAAATAACTAGTGTGCAATAGCCCTAATGATTTCTCTCCTCCTCAAAAGGTTGTTTTTATATGAAGTGCAGAGTATACACTAACAACAACTCTGTGCAACCATATATCATGAACCATATATGCACATGGCCCTCAATTTACAACACTCATCATTGAATATATAAAGAGCCAATAAAGCTTATGGAGAGTACCATGGACAAACTTCAACATAGTTCAAATTACATGATTTTGTAGATATAAGAACAATGTCATCAATGCCAAAGTAGTATATATACCTCAATTAATGCCCATGATTTTTTTTTTTTGTTTTTTGTTTTTTGTTAAAGCTGCTCAAACATGTCTTTCTCCAAGCCTTGCTTTCTCACAATAAAATTGAATGGCACCAAAATCATCTTCTAACAGTTATCACCTTGCTTTTTCTGCCTGTATATTTGTTGATTTCGGCCAGTTTGACGTTGTGGAGGGAATACCAATTCTGCGGGCACCCTTAATTAATTATCCACCGGTTGTCTCCTTACAAGATACCAATGTTTATAAGAACTTGCACCACCTAAGAATTTCTAATAATTTAGGACCCGAGATCAAATCTCTACATATGGCACTACACGTAGTGAACTCTTTGCTCTCAACATATAAAGGATACAACAACTAAGTTCTTGTACATATAATTTGAATGGAATGGACATAATATAAGATAGAAAAATCATTTCTCACTGTAATATAACACATATGAATTGGCACTCATTCACTTTGCATCTTCCTTATTTTTTTTTCTTTTCAGATAGTAAGTGTTGAAAGTTTGTTCTGCATCTACAGTCACTGGTGGCAGCTCATTTATTAGTTACCCTTAAATTTTCTTAAATCTCGTAAACAAGATGACCATCGCGTAGGGAGAAACCCTAACCTTCCAGCTGTCAGTTATGTGCCTTACCACTCGGGCACTGCGCGTAGAGGTAGCGCTCTGATTCCACAATGTCGACTGTGGTGCGAAGGTAGTGGAAGCGACGGTGGAGGAAGCCAACAACAGTGGAGGGGAAGGGCCGAAGGTGGAGGGAGGCCCAAGCAGAGGTGTCAAGCTATCGATATCGAGCTATCTAAGGGATGTAAGGAAGCAGGAGCAGATGAAATGAACTTGCAAGAACTGAGTACTTAGGGTTGAGGGTCGAGTGCAACAATGGAAGGCCGAGGGGTGGAGTGTCACCGACTGCGTATATGTATGAGCGTTATATGTATGGATAACCAGTGCATGGGAGAGAGGTTCAAGGATACGCTGTGGGAATCAGATGTAGGTGTTGTCTTATCAATGTGGAGCGTCGAAAGGAGTTTACTCTGTAAATGTGGACGTTGTGATGAGGAGAGTGGAATAGATATTGAGAGGTTATTTGTATTTGGAGCGTCGAGCAGTCGAAATGGTTACAAAGCACAATGGCTCAAATTGGAGCAACATTCTAGAGGAGCGTTATGCAGTAATGAATGGTAAGGACTGATACCATGATGCCGGACCCATAAATTTCTTTTAAAAAATGAATGATATTACCTCTTTTTGAGCCTTTGACAATCTCCCACTGAGGTCGAGATGAGGCTTCCTTCCCACGCTTTGCAAAATCTACACAACTGGATCAGTCATGTTCAATCCTCAATGATTTACACATAGTCATATAAAGTCTTCTACCTCACAAGCATCGATCCAATCATCCTCTGTCTATGTCGATTTGCTGTTTGTTTCTCTAAATTTTCTTCACCGCATAAATTCCATGTTTGCATAAACTCCAGGGACGCAAAGAATCAACTGCAAGCTCATAATAAATAAAACTTGTAATTCAACACAGAAATAGATAGGACAAACACATGTGCGTTTGGTAGCTAGAGACTGGCGAAGGTAGCGGCATAGTGGAGGTGTGAGGGCACTGGAGAATATTTCCAGAGACGTTTCTGATATATAAGACAGGCTAGTGTGCAGGAAAATGACAGAGATGCAGGTAAGGCGCCGAGAGGACAAAGTCACCAGCAGAGACTGCAAATTTTCTATTTTGGAATGTAGACAACACATAGAATGCAACTAGAATTTAGCTGATTCAAGCAGGCCAGCAATGGCTGGCTCTGACACCATGTTAAACACACGCATGGTGGATGAGCAAGTAAACACACAAGGGAAAATATAAGCGTGAGTTATATTATTATTCACCATAGATGTACATTTATATTACATTGGTGTGACCCTTGGATTCCATTCCAAGTGGTCTCTTAGACTCCATTTGTCCATTCGCTTTCCACACCTAGCTGTTGAGGATTAGGTGTCCAACAATCAATTTCTTGGTATAACCAGATATTTGATAATATTTGAAAATAAAATTATTCTTTCACAAAATTTGGATAAAGAGTATGCATTGGTATGTTTCTTCAACACAATTCTATGCAGTACAAGGAAAAGACCCTCTAGCGAAGTTTATAAAGGAGGTTTTTAGTGTTATAAAATTGACCAAAATTGTCAAAAAAACATTTGCTACAACATTCGTTTATGGTTACGAAGGTTTTGGCGGAGCTTTTAACGAAAATTCAACACAACTAAAAAACTGGGTGGCCGGAGGTTATTACGAATGTTTTTTTCATCGGTGCGCTACTAAGGTTTCAACGCATCGGTGCGTGCCATCTAGATGGTGGCCCTGGGGCAGTCGAAGGTGCATGCACAGGGCCATCAAGGTATAAAACCGCATCGAGCGCAGTGTTGGTGACACAATGCACGAGGTCATTCTAATTGGTCTTGGGATTTGCGCTGTGCCTATAGGTCATCTCAATGCACAGGGACGTAGACTTATAGAAACGCACCGGTGCGGCGTATCAGACAAACACACTGAGATTTATAATTGGTATTGGTATTTGTGCGGTGCCCATACATTGTACAAATGCACCGGTGCGCAGTATCGCACAAATGCACCAAAATTTTTAATTGGTTTTGGTATTTGTGCGGTGCCCGTAGGTGGTAGAAACGCACCGGTGTGCTGCATCATGCAAACGCACCGATGTACAGTAACTAACACGCACCGGTGTTCATTTTGTATTTTTTAGAAACATCAACCCGTGACAGTGCAATTATTGTGATTTTTTAAAATTCATTGTTCATCAAAAGTCGACACATCTTAGAACAATATTCATATTAATTAATTTTTTATTAAAGCATTTGAATGTGATGCTTGGATTAATTTGTTATATCATATCATAATTATTGTGATTTTTTAAAATTCATTATTCATCAAAAGTCAACACATATATATCTTATAACAATATTCATATGAATTAAATTTTTATTAGTGCATTTGAATGTGATGTTTGGATTGATTTGTTATATTATATCATCAAATTTCACGTCTATTCATCATAATATTTAATCATCCATAAATTTAATTAGTGGTGTTACATTTCACAACGACAATGGAAAACACAATAGAATAAATTAAAACATATATATATATATATATATATATATATATATATATATATATATGACAATCTTTGTCATACAAAATGGGACAGTTATTGGTATCCATTTGTTTTTCAATTGGGAGACTATGTCCATTACATTAAACAAAATGTCTGATTTTACAGACAAATATTTCAAAAAATATGCCTTGCTTTGATATCCAAACATAGTGATCATCATTATTCGCTTGAACTACTGTCACTGCTAGAGGTACTTCCATGAATTGGGTTATTTTCAGGGATATTTTTTTCACGGTGTTGATTGTTTTCTTCTTCTTCACCTTCCATCTAGAAACATAAAAATAAATTGTAATGAGTGTAGAAAGATTGGTGAGAATAATGAAAATTGCAATATTATATTATATATATCAATGTGAATCGAAAAGAAATGATGTACCATAGCAACAATTGAATCATAAACTATACACATTCTTTCAAAACCATGTAATATGCTATCTTTCAAGATTTCATCTGTTGGCGCAGTTCCATACTTTGTTTCCTGCAAGTTTTATACCCCATAACAAATCATATATTTAATATAAAATATTTTTTTGTTCTATTAATTATAAACAGAGCTAAGTAATACAAGATCAATAGATGCTTACAAATTCCACAATTAATTTCTGATATGCCAACATATACTCACAACCCATATTAACCCAATTTCAATCAATTTGTCTGATGATTCTTCTTTGTATGTTAGCATTCGTTTGAAGACATTCAATGATGATTTTTGTAAAACAATTAAAAAAATAAAAAAATGAAATCTAGTTAAGTTGTTATAAGGAAGTAACAATTACTCACAAACTTAAATATCAACCATTTTCTTCCTTGTCGTCATGTTTTATGTGCTGAATGGGTTCCATTTTCTTTTCTTTTCTGCAAGAAAATACTTGAAAATAATATTTAATGCTAAATTGTTTATTTATTGTACCTAATGATCGAAAAGTTCAATGATTACATATTACATTTGAAGCACGTTTTTGTTGAGATGGCTCCTCCTGCGATGCAATTTTGTCCGTTTCTTTGATCATCTCCTTGTACACCCTTTTGGACATTCCTACTGGCATATTTCTGATATCAGCTCGTTCATCTTTTGAGATTTTCATAATCTTCCTGAAAATGTAACATGACAATAAACTATTTAATTTTTATATTGATATATGAAAAGTAAATATAAAAAAAGTGATATTTATAAATAATTCTAGACAAACATTTAAAGGAATACTATTTTTTCATTCCTTATTTTTTGTTGTTATATGTTTTTTCTATTGAAAGTATGACATGTCTCATTGACGAATTCTCTGGGAACTCTTCCTGTAGTTTAGATAAAATTTGGTTCATGGAATCATTCGATTGATTTTTGTATTGTAAGTGGAAAGAACGTCTATAGATTTGTTCCACTAGATCCCTCAAACTTTTGCAAATTTTTTTTCCCCTTTCGTTAACCTCTAGCACCAATCGAGATGAGCTAAGGAGAAATTCATTTTCATTTGCATGTTCTATTTTTTTCTTTTCTTAGAACAACATTCTTTTTCTGAGTTGTTGGTCCCTGTATAACATTAAATACACGTGAATTAATAGATTATTTGACATGCTATCTAATAATTTTAAATATATTATTAATGAAAAAAAAATCATATTGGATCGGTAATATTTTTTCATTCACCTGATTCATCCTTTTGCAATTTTTCCATTAAGCTTTTACGCTCTTCTGGTCTTAGATCAGAAATAATCTTATCGAGCTTCATCATTTTGTGGCTCTGCAGGATACATAGTAAACAATACATATTAGTTAAGCTTATATATAATTCAAAAATAATATTTTTTATAAAGAATTTACAAAGAACTTGCATTTTTTGTTTTTCTTGATGTGTTATCAGTATTTTGTTACTTGATCTCTTGTCAGTCATTTCTTTATGAATTTGAAACCTATACCATATCATTAATTAATATATTTATAAATTAATTGTCAATTTTTCAGGTGAAAAAAAAAAATCTCAAAAAACTGATGCGCCATTCATGGTGTACGCATCGACATCGGTGCGTGGGGGTCTTATAAACACACCACACAAACAGTATAATAGACTGTACGGTGCTCTATGTCAACAAGGAGCATCGATGCGTTACATATTAACCACCACACCAATTAACAAAGAGAAAATAATAAAAATCATCCAGTGTTATTTTTTGTAGCATAAACGCCCCGCGCAAACAAGGGACCACCATACGGTGCTCTCTGTCAACTAAGAGACCCGGTGTGGTTCGTTATATGTTACATGGTGCATCGATTAACACAATAAAACATTTTTTTGTGAAACAACACGTTCATGGTGCGCCATAATGAAATAGCACATTATCAGTGCGCTTTGTGTAACCTAGCGCACTGGTGCCCTATTTTACATATGGCATAGTGATTAAAAAAAAATGTTTTTAAATTTTTTATTACACAATACTTTTGCGGTGCGCTAGGATAATACAGCGCACCGGTGCATTAGGTTATGAAGGGCGCATCGATAATTTTTTTTTTTTTTTTTTTTTTTTTCCAAAAATTCATGCAAGAGTCGACATGTATTGAAATCTGACTATGCAAGTCATCCTATGGGTTGCATGTCAATCTAAAATGAAAAGCCCTAATTCTGAAATCACAAAAATAAGGAGAAGAAATGACAGAAACAAAAAAATGAAGGGTTTAGGGTAAAAATGGTTTTTTTTTCTTATGAAAATGAAAGACAAATTGATTTTTTTTCTTACTTCGTAAAAAAGATTGTTTTTAAATTTTTTATTACATAGTACTTTCGCGGTGTGCTTGGATAATACAGCGTACCAGTGCACTAGGTTACGTAGGGCGCATTGATAATTTTTTTTTTTTTTTTTAAAAATTCACGCAAGGGCTAACATGGATTGAGATTTGACTATGCAAGTCACCAATGGGTTGCAATTCAATCTAAAATGAAAAGCCCTAATTCTGAAATCACAGAAATATGGAGAAGAAAGGGCAGAAACAAAAATAATGAAGGGTTTAGGGTCAAAATTGATTTTTATTTTTATTTATATGAAAACGAAAGGCAAATTGAATTTTTTTCTTACTTCATAAAAAAATGCAGAAAAAGTAAAAAAAATAATCAAATTTAATCACGAGATCATTTGAAATTTTATCCTATAGGGTTTGAATCATCAGAGGTTTGGAATTTTGATTGTCTGAATAGTTCTGTTCGAACGTATTTCACTGCTCCATAGTGCTCTCGTGCTCTTTTTCTCCAAGTATGTCTCCTGCATATCTCTGGCTGGATTTTTTTGCAAAAATAGAGAAATAATGAAAAGTGTTTAGTATTTAAATAATTGTTTTATGAAATTAGATTTCTGAAAATATTTTTCTGCCAATTTTTCAATTTACCATTTTTTTGTTTACTTAAAGAAAATAGAGTTATGTTTTTTTTATTTGCAGTTATTCGCCACCGGTGCATCACTTAATAGCACCACACCGGTGTATCCGTTGGTAACACGACACCGGCGCGCATTAACTAAAAAAAATTGGTGCAGTTATATGTACATTAGCACCGATTTGCAGTTAAGGCACCAAAATTACTTTTAAGTGTGTACAACAAAATTTAGTGAACTCCAACCATAGAAATTGAGAATTAGAATTTTGTTTATTCTTGACAGAAATATGATATTAGAATTATAATTTTGTTTATTCTTGAGAATTAGAATTAGAATTAGAATTCAGAATTAGAATAGGATAAATTCTTGATAGAAATAACTATTCTTCCAATGCATTTTTTTTATTGCAGGAGGTCCCCACTAATTATGTGGAGAGAATGCAATGTGGGGCATGTGAAGATGCAATACTACAGGGCCCAAGTGGGAAATTGTGGCATGTAAACCTATGCTATGCTAAGAGTGGGCAATTTTCACAAATGGTTGCAAAAGTTTTGTTTCTGAGCAGTTTATTGAAGTTGGAGATATTTTAGTTTTTAGACATGTTGGAAATGTACATTTTGCTGTGAAAATGTTTGGGCCATTTCTTTTCAAAACTAAACCTCTTCTTCTTTCAGAAAAAGAAACTTGAATCTTTCCACAACTCGCAACAAGAAAATGTGCTAATAGGAGCCTCTGACATGCATATCTATTTCTTCTGTTGAGGTCTCAAAGGAATTGATTATGGCCAGTCTACTTTGCTGAGGAATCTGCCTGAATTTTCTTTAGTTCTACCGAAGGGTGCAGTTACTAACATATACAGGATTGTAAGCTCCCTCCAACCCTCATTAAATTGCAGAATATGGATAAAACTCCATAGAAATTCCTATCATTTGCGTAAAATGCTGTCGGGTGAAAATGTGAAGTTGGGTTACACTTTTTGCCCTTTTTTGAGAAAAAAAAATATTTTTTTTTTGTTCTTCAACTTTCTGCAAGCCAAAACAAATTTTCTGTTTAGAATTTCATTTTGTGATAAAAATAAAAGTTATCAGAAATTTTATTAGCTTTCTATTACTTATTTTTTGGAATTTTTTTATACACAATTGATATGTCAACTTAGCATTCCTTTGAGTGTGTGTTTTTTAACAATCAAAGGATTCATAAGAAGTCATGTTAATACACACTATTGTATTCTTCGAAACTTTGTGTTTTTGAGAAACAAAATGTGTTACAACAATTTAAATAGAGTCTACTTCGGTTTCGTTATATTTACAAAGCCAACTGATACATATCATAATTACTAGAATTTTTTGAACTGGTCCTATATGAAAAAACTATATATTTTGAATATGTTTCACGACGCATGAAATTTCTTAACATATAAGTTATAAAATAAAAATATAAAAACTACCCATTACAAATGACAGACTAATGTAATGCACCATAATGTTTTCAATTTTTTTTACAGTGTATTTTGGAAGATACAAAATTATGATTTTACTGAATCATAATGACTTTCAGAAATTGTTTGCACCCGTTTTATTACAAAATTAATTAAAATTAGTAAATATTTATGAAATTCCATAAAAGTTATATTTCCTGAAAGTAGATTAAATTCTGAAAATGTTTGTCTTGGTTCTGACAGTTAATTAAGAATGTTTCATGGAGTTTAATCAGTCCAAAGTTGAAGATATGTATTCAGAGCTTGGCTCCGCGTAATTGCAGATGTGTTAGTTCGGCTGAACTCTTAAAAGCATTTCGGCCAAATTATTTTTTGCACTGACGGCCCATCAAGTCTAACGACATAAAAGTTCAGCCAAATTTTTTATAAAAGTTCGGCCAAACTTTTACTCAACTTTTCGTCGGCCAAAAAATACCACGAAGCCCCTCCAAAAAAACATTTTGCAACAATATAAATTGCCACGAAAGCATTCATTATTTTTGTATATTTTCACACAATTGGTTTGATTCTGCAAAGGTCTTGGTCTGATTTTGCAAAGAATTGTTTTGGGTTTAAGGACTTTTCTTGGAGGTACATTCAAAGGACATTTTTACAAAGGATTGTTTTGGGTTTAAGGACTTTTCTTAGAGGTACATTCAAAGGACATTTCTTGGAGGTATGTGATACATTTTTTAGATGTTTTTTGGGCTTCATTTTTTTTGGAAGGTATGGATTTGGGCTTAATTTTCATTGTTTTTAGAGGTTTTGGGTTTAATTTTCAAAAGAACTTTTTTAGGCTTAATTTTGAAAGGACTCTTTTTAGGCATAATACTCAAAGGACATTTTTTAGAGGTATTTTCTAAAGTGATATTTTTTTAGAGGCTTTTTTAACGTGGAATTTTTTAAGAAGTTGGAATTAATTTTCAATGGACATTTTTTGGAGGTATTTTTTGAAGTGACATTTTTTTAGAGTACGTGTGTAGGGTTGAAGTAAATATTTTACAATGATTTTTTAAAATGAGTTTTTGTCGAACTTTTTAATTGAAATTTTTTTGCAGGACTTGGAAGGAAATATGTTGAGCTTCGTTTTATTTTTATAAGACATTTTTTTCTCGGAGTTTTTAAAGTAAGTGTTTTGAATTGAGGTATGTATTTTTTGCAGAATTTTTAAAATGAGTTTTTTTTTAAATTAAATCTTTTGTGATGTTTTTTTTTTGAGTTTTTGTCTAAATTTTTAAAGGAAATTTTTTGAACTTTATACTCTATTATCATGGGAAATCAAAGGAATTGCACAAGAAAATATGATCGAAAAAGAGACCCTAAGGAACGTAGAAAAGAGATGAGATAATATTGCAAAAGAAAGAGAGAAGCACTCTCAAATATTGAAAGGGAAAATCAACCTCAACTAGAAGTTGAAACTGGTTTGTAAATGTAAATATTATGAATTTGATATTTAAAATTTTTCTAGTTTAAAATGTGAAGTTTAATTTTTATTTGATAAACTAATTTGAAAAATATTTTGCAATGTAAACAGAGAGAGATATTCCTCAAAACATTGATCATGAGATACAAAATTTTGAAAGAGAAAATGAAAGAAATATTAAACCAATGATTGAAGATGGTGAAAATGTTGAAAGAAATTCAAGTGAAGAAATTGAATTACAAGGTATATATATATATATATATGTTGAACACATGCATGTATTATTGAAATTATACATATTTTTTAATTTAGCTATTTATTGAATATGTAAACTTATTATGTACTATTCATTCGAATATGTACAGATGAAATCAATGTCAATGATGAGATGTTTGAAAATGTTGACACACACATATGGAGATAAAAAAGCTGACCATGTTATAAGATATCGTGTTAAACACATTTTTGATACGTACTTCATAAAGGAAAATGTTCAAGGCCAAATGTTGAAAGGTCTCCTATCATTAAGGAAATTAAAAGAAGCTACGACTTTATTGGGTATTCGAAAATCAACAAAAGATAAAAAAAATGAAGGAAAATGTGATACAAAATATAAATAGTGCTATAAATTCAATTAGAAGATCTAGACAAAAAAATGTTTCAGCTGTATGTAGAGCAATACATATGGCAGTGGTTTCATCAAGTACTAAAGATAATCGCTTGGTAAAATCTATGGCACGAGCATTAGAAACCTCAAGAAAAACTTTGCACAAACATCCGAAATTTCCGTTGCAAATAGATGTAAATGATAAACTCGCTTGTTTGAGAGCTATTTGTAGGCAACCATATAAAGATAGACTTGGAGAAAATGTTAAAAAAACAATATATGAATATTGGAAGAAAAATTCACGTGTTTCACCAAATGCAAGGGATGTGATGCGAAGAAGAATATAATGAAATCAGTACAAAGAACATGAAATTTTTTTCTTGGAAACCACTCAAATAGAGTTGTTCAACAAGTTCAAAGAAGAGAATCATGGAATTCATGTCTCAATAAGTGCTTTTGTTCAATAAAAAGCATGGTATGTAAAACCTATCACCGTACACGACACTTGTTGTTGTCATTATCATGTGGAATTTGAGTTATATTATGACACAATCTTAATTTTGGTAGAACATTTTGGAAAGATTCACCTCCTCCTTCCACTATCCATGATTTCATATCTCAAATTCTTTGTGAAAGAGAAAGCGATGAATTATTTTACGGAAAGAAATGTGGTGGTGGTAAAAAATTCGATGATTGTGGAAATTTCACTAAATTTCAAAACAAATATCATATTGATATAAATGATCAATCATTGTCCAACATGAAAGTGAAATGGAAGAGGTATGAATATATCCATACATCGATTCAAAGTTCAAATAGTGCTAAAATAATTGAATTACAAGAAGAATAAATTTGTCTGATAGATTTTTTGAGAAAGTTTGAGGCAGAAATTTATAAATACACCAAGAATTCCCATAGAGCTCGATGGCAAGACTTGCAATTCAAAAAATCTAGTGAAGTTTTTCCACCAGGGACAAGAGTGGTAGTGGTTTATGGATATTAAAATGAAGAAATTCTATTTAGATCTGTTACAAAGATTGAGTGTAAGGGCATTTACTGGATATGTCAGCTTTCATAGAAGATGAGATCCAGAGGCTAATTGGCCCTTTACAGACTCTACCTATAGAACTAATAGAAGTTAACACTACCTGTCCCAATTATACCCTATGAAGTGTGTAGAGGACCCGTGGAATCACTCACACTACTTTACGTAGACATAAGGGTGTATAAGAGTGTACTAAGTTCAAAAATATGGTCATATTATTGGATATATTTCCCAAGAGCCCAAATGTAATCCTTAAGTATATGTGGGGTCTATATAAACATATACAAAAAAAAGTGATTCTTTCCAAGCTAAGGATAATGTATGAGCCATGTGTATATGCACATTATCTAGAAACCATAGGCCAAAATAAATGGTACTTAAGTGGTTTGAAGAAAAAATAACACCAAGAAGCTTTGAAGGAGGGGAATAAGAACTGGAAATAGGAGGATAAGAATAAAATAGCCACTACACATCCATGCAAGGGTAGTAGAAATAATTCTAACCATTGCAACATTGATGGTCACAATAAGGAGAATTATTGGATATTTGGTATGTGTTATATATTCTTTATGTGAATACCCCTATGCACTATATATTTTTCTAAGCATAGTGGTGGGAATAAAATGGGTGGAAAGGAACCCCACTTTAGGGTTTCATATAGATGAAAAATTCCCCACACATAGGTGTTTAGGGGCAGTGCCCCAAAAAAACGTTTTTTGGGAAAAAATGAGCATAGTTTTGAGAGATATAAGTCCAAAATAGAATAGTTGTTGGTGAAAAAATATCAATGGATCACTATGGATATATCTTCTTCATTAAAAGGAATTTTTCTGGAAGGATGGACTAAGTTGGAAAGAAGAGAAAATATCACAATTATATGTTAATGTACATGTGTTTTACATTGAATATTTTTCATTTTATTAAGAATCTATTTGAAACACTTAATTGTATAAGGCTAAAACCTATGTTTTGTATCAAATTAATTTTGGTTTCAATGAGAAACTTTTATGACTAATGTGTTTTTCTTGAAATTTGATAGACCCCATTAAAATAGGAGATATATCGAAATGATTCCTATGGTGTAATAAAATAGTTTCAAGTAGTTTAAAGATATAGATGCATAAATTCAATGAGCATAGTTTTGAGATATAAAAGTCCAAAATGGATTATTTGTTGGTGAAAAAATATCAGTGGGTCACTATGGATAGATCTGCTTCATTAAAAGGGATTTTTCCAGAAGGATGTCCACTAAGTTGGAAATAAGGGAAAATATCACAATTATATGTTAATGCATGTATTTTACATTGAATATTTTTCATTTTATTAAGAATCTATTTGAAACAATTAACTATATAAGGTTAAAACCTATGTTTTGTATCAAATCACTTTTGGTTTCAATGGGAAACTTTTATGGATAATGTGTTTTTCTCGAAATGTGATAGATCCCATTAAAATGGGAGATATATCGAAATGATTCCTATGGTGTGATAAAATAGTTTCAAGTAGTTTAGAGACATAGATGCATAAATTCAATGAGCATAGTTTTGAGATATAAAAGTCCAAAATGGAATATTTGTTGGTGAAAAAATATCAATGGATCAAAATGGATATATCTACTTCATTAAAAGGGATTTTTCTACAAGGATGTACACTAAGTTGGAAAGAAGAGAAAATATCACAATTATATGTTAATGCATGTGTTTTACATTGAATATTTTTCATTTTATTAAGAATCTATTTGAAACAATTAACTATATAAGGTTAAAACCTATGTTTTGTATCAAATCACTTTTGGTTTCAATGGGAAACTTTTATGGCTAATGTGTTTTTCTTGAAATCTGAGAGACCCCATTAAAATGGGAGATATATTGAAATGATTCCTATGGTGTAATAAAATAGTTGAGTAGTTTAAAGATATAGATGCATAAATTCAATGCGCATAGTTTTCAGATATATAATTCTAAAATGGAATATTTGTTGGTGAACAAATATCAGTGGATCACTATGGATATATTTTCTTCATTAAAAAGGTTTTTTCTAGAAGGATGGACTAAGTTGGAAAGAAGGGAAAATATCACAATTATATGTTAATGTGCATGTGTTTTACATTGAATAATTTTCATTTTATTAAGAATCTATTTGAAACAATTAACTATATAAGGTTAAAACCTATGTTTTGTATCAAATTACTTTTGGTTTCAATGGGAAAATTTTATGGCTAATGTGTTTTTCTTGAAATGTGATAGACCCCATTAAAATGAGAGATATCTCGAAATGATTCCTATGGTGTAATAAAATAGTTTCATGTATTTTAAAAATATAGATGCATAAATTCAATGAGCATAGTTTTGAGATATAAAAGCCCAAAATGGAATAGTTGTTTGTGAACAAATATCAGTGGAACACTATGGATATATCTGCTTCATTAAAAGAGATTTTTCTGAAAGGATGTCCACTAAGTTGGAAAGAAGGGAAAATATCACAATTATACGTTAATGCACGTGTTTTACATTGAATATTTTTCATTTTATTAAGAATCTATTTGAAACAATTAACTATACAAGGTTAAAACCTATGTTTTGTATCAAATCACATTTGGTTTCAATAGGAAACTTTTATGGCTAATGTGCTTTTCTTGAAATGTGATAGACCCCATTAAAATCAGAGATATATCTAAATGATTCCTATGGTGTAATAAAATAGTTCAGTAGTTTAAAGATATAGATGCATAAATTCAATGAGCATAGTTTTGAGATATATAAGTCCAAAATGGAATAGTTGTTGTTGAACAGATATCAGTGGATCACTATGGATATATCTGCTTCATTAAAAGGGATTTTTCTAGAAGGATGGACTAAGTTGGAAAGAAGGGAAAATATCACAATTATATGTTAATATGCATGTGTTTTACATTGAATATTTTTCATTTTATTAAGAATTTATTTGAAACAATTAAATATATAAGGTTAAAACCTATGTTTTGTATCAAATTACTTTTTGTTTCAATGGGAAACTTTTATGGTTAATGTGTTTTTCTTGAAATGTGATAGACCCCATTAAAATGGGAGATATATCGAAATGATTCTTATGGTTTAATAAAAGAATTGAGTAGTTTAAAGATATAGATGCATAAGTTCAATGAGCATAGTTTTGAGATATACAAGTCCAAAATGGAATATTTGTTTGTGAACAAATATTAGTGTATCACTATGGATATATCTTCTTCATTAAAAGGGTTTTTTTCTAGAAGGATGTCCACTAAGTTGGAAATAAGGGAAAATATCACAATTATATGTTAATGCATGTGATTTACATTGATTATTTTTTATTTTATTAAGAATCTATTTGAAACAATTAACTATATAAGGTTAAAACCTATGTTTTGTATCAAATTAATTTTGGTTTCAATGGGAAACTTTTATGGCTAATGTGTTTTTCTCAAAATGTAATAGACCCCATTAAAATGGGAGATATATCGAAATGATTCCTATGGTGTAATAAAATAGCTGAGTAGTTTAAAGATATAGATGCATAAATTCAATGAGCATAGTTTTGAGACATATAAGTCCAAAATGGAATAGTTGTTGGTGAAAAAATATCAGTGGATCACTATGGATATATCTGTTTCATTAAAAGGGATTTTTCTAGAAGGATGGACTAAGTTGGAAAGAAGAGAAAATATCACAATTATATGTTAATGTGCATGTGTTTTACATTGAATATTTTTCATTTTATTAAGAATATATTTCAAACAATTAACTATATAAGGTTAAAACCTATGTTTTGTATGAAATTACTTTTGGTTTCATTGGGAAACTTTTATGGCTAATGTGTTTTTCTTGAAATGTGATAGAACCCATTAAAATGGGAGATATATCAAAATGATTCCTATGGTGTAATAAAATAGTTGAGTAGTTTAAAGATATAGATACCTAAATTCAATGAGCATAGTTTTGAGATATACAAGTCCAAAATGGAATAGTTGTTGGTGAACAAATATTAGTGGATCACTATGGATATATTTACTTCATTAAAAGGGATTTTTCTATAAGGATGGACTAAATTGGAAAGAAGGGAAAATATCACAATTATAAGTTAATGCATGTGTTTTACATTGAATATAAAAGGTTTTTTTTATCTCTCTCATTGTTTTAGTCCTGATTTTATAAAAGGTTTCCACTAAATCCATTCCCTATTACTTTTCATGTGAACCACATTCCCAAACCCACCCATCTATGTACCTAAGAGAAAAGCTGCAGAACTAAGAATCATCATGTTTTTAACTGTAATATCACAAGTACAAATGATGACAACTACTGGAACTATATGACAGATGATAGAATAGTTAAGGAATGTTAGGTTTTTATCAAACATACTTATCAATGAAGATTTATGTATGAAAATTTCAAGTTAGTAATATGAACTAACACATTATATAAGCCATAGTTTTTTCTGTCTGAAAAAAAAAGCAGAAATACTAGCTACTAATTTTCCAATTTTTATTATTATTTTCCTTCCCAAATAGTATGCACGATTTATGGGTTTCATCTGAAAAATGTATGATTATCGATAATTAGGCACAAGAAGCTGTTATAGAGGACACTGTTGAGATAACCCATGATAATGAGATAGAAGATGTTTCAAAACAATTAGCGGAACATGAGACAAACAATGATGCCGATGATGACGATACAGAAAGTTATGTTGATGATGACTCTATCGAATGGAGATTGGGGCAATCTAAATTAGCAGGCAACATACTTTGAGAGGCTGTAGAACTAAGAATAATCATGTTTTTAACTGTAATATCACAAGTACAAATGATGACAACTGCTGGAACTATATGACAGATGATAGAATAGTTAAGGAATGTTATGTTTTTATCAAACAGACTTATCAATGAAGATTTATGTATGACAGTTTCAAGTTAGTAATATGAACTAGCACATTATATAAGCCAGATTTTTTTCTGTCTGAAAAAAAAGCAGAAATACTAGCTATTGAGTTTCCAATTTTTATTATTATTTTCCTTCCCTAATAGTATGCATTAATTATGGGTTTCATCTGAAAAATGTACGATTTATCGATAATCGACACAAGAAGCTATTATAGAGGACGCTATTGAGATAACCCATGATAATGATATAGAAGATGTTCCAGAAGAATCAGTGGAACATGAGACAAACAATGATGACGATACAATCAGTTATGTTGATGATGACTCTATCAAATGGAGATTGCGGCAATCTAAATTAGCAGGCAGCGTACTTTGAGAGGCTGCAAAACTAAGAATCATCATGTTTTTAACTGTAATATCACAAGTACAAATGATGACAACTACTGGAACTATGTGACAAATGATAGAATAGTAAAGGAATGTTAGGTTTTTATCAAACAGTCTTATCAATGAAGATTTATGTATGATAGTTTCAAGTTAGTAATATGAACTAGCACATTATATAAGCCACTGTATTTTCTGTCTGAAAAAAAAGAGCAAAAATAATAGCTACTGATTTTCCACATCTGATTGCAGAACAATCACCCGAACGACAATCTACAGAAGAATTACTACATTGTCATGTTGTGAGAACAAGGGAGCTACACGCTACTGCTGAATAGTTTAATAGTTTTTTTAATAGTTTTTTTTAATGTAGGATTAAACCTTACTTTCAATTTCAACAAAATAATTTCTTTCATTACAACTCCTGGTGTATGGCGTATAGGAATCTGGTTTCATAACTGAAAATTCACAGAAATTTGCAGACGAAGCTGCAACGAGGTCGAAGCCGAGAGATCCCTGGAGACATCATGGAGGAAGCAGATCAAATTCCTTGCGAAGAAAAAAAATTAAATTAAAAAAAAAGAGAGCAACTGCAACTACAAAATCAACAAAAAACAACAAGAATCACCTCATCACAGAGCGCAACAGAGCAAAAAAAACACCTAGACAGACAGACGAGCGAGAAAAATGTGAAAAATAAACCTATAAAACTTTACCAGCCAAAAATATGTTTTCCCATGCCGTCAGTACGCCGTCAATGTAAACGGCACAACGAGTTCGGCCGAACTAATTTTGAAAGTTCGGGGGAACTCTCAAATAGTTCGGTCAAACTTTTAGAAAAGTTCGACCGAATTATTGAGAAAAAATGTTTTCCGCCCCCAATTCTCACAAAAGTGTAACCCAAATTCAGATTTTTACCCATTAATACAATTAAAATTTTACAAATATTTACATACAATTAGAATTAGAATTAGAATTAAAATTAGAATTAGAATTACAATTTTACAATTTCACATACAATTAGAATTAGAATTACAATTACAATTTGAGAATTTTACATACAATTACAATTATAATAAAAATTTTACAATTACAATCACTTCACAGTAATACAATTAAAATTTTACAAATATTTTACATACAATTAGATTTAGAATTACAATTACAATTACAAATACAATTACAATTTTGGAATTTTACATACAATTAGGCTTACAATTACAATTTTACAATTTTTCATATATACAATTACAATTAAAATTACAATTACAATCATTTCACAATAAATTAAATATTACAATTACAATTAAATTTTACAAATATTTTACATACAATTACAATTAAAATTACAATTACAAATACAATTACAATTTCACATACAATTAAAATTGAAATTTCAATTATAATCACGACATAATATTTAATAAATATCATGATTTAATATTAAAAATAAACATTACGATCATGATAACCATCATACAAACATCATATTCGACTAAAAAACACATTCAAATTCACTAACATCATCGTGATCATGATCATCTAACAAAACATAATTAGCATTGTATAACATCATCACAACACAAACATGAAATATACATCTTATGTCAAATAACTGCTACCACATACACATCTATCTGCAAGTTGCACATTAAATGAACATATCTAACATCACCTAACAATATACACATCATGATGATCACCAACATGTAAATTAAGTACAACTTCCATATGAACATAAAATACATGGACTATATATATATATATATATATAAAACTGAATAATGTCAAAAATATACAATTTTTATATAAATGTCATGGATCAGCTTGTGGTACATCATAAATAGTAGTACTAGTCGAGGCCTACTCAGTCAATGGTGCAGCCTTGGTGGTCGATGGTCCAGCCTGCTCATGATCATGAGTACTGATGGATGCTGCAGGTTGTTGACTGGATGTGGCCGATGGTCTAGCTTGCTCTCCATGATGAATACTACTCAATGCTAGTGGATGCTGCTCATCTGGCGCGACGTGAGGTGAACGATCATTAGATGATGCGTTGTTGCTCGCGAACTAACGATCACGTGCTGTGTCTCGACGATGCCTATAATGTGCAATGGTCCTCCTCAGCCGCGTAACTAAGGTCATAGCTCCTACGACATGCTGCATCAGGTTGTACATGTCACGCGGCATGCCTCTCCACATTTGTAATAGCCTACCATCAACCTGTATGTCTCTCATACGAGTGGGATTGATGCCCACTTCAAAAATCAATGCAGTGAGTTGGTCGCCCGACTCCATCTTGTATCTGCTCTCAAGCCTACAACTCCTAGCAAAAGGCGGTACCGATGCACTAGCAGGAGCAGGTCTCTTCGCACGAGCCTCCTAATGATCCTTGGCATCTGGTATACCCTAATCATCATCAGGATCCACACATGGATCATGTGGTGGTGCTGGCATGTCCTCGCCATAAAAGGACCCAATGTCTGCAAAATATATACAAGTACACAACAATAATTAGACAATTTCATTACACAATTTAATAAAAACAAGTTAAAGAACATGTTAGAATAAATTTAAATAAAATAGTAATATTACCTCTACCATCTGGCGAATCATCATCTGTGAAGAGGATGTTGGCACACCCTTGCCAATCCAAACCAACATAAGGACAGGGGACCATAAGGAAGGGATGCTCGTCAACACTGGCTAGAAACTTCAGTGCATCATGCGATATCCTCACTGAAAACATAGTCTCGCCCCTCTTGGGCATCATCTGTCCCCACATGTGCATCCGTGCCTCGAACATCGGCCTATGAGGCTGCCAAACAAAAGTAGGCCTCGTCTCTGGAAACCTCTCAAAAAATAAACAAAAAATCTCTGAAGAAAAAGGGAAGTTGACCCTCCCTTGTGCATGAGCACGACATCTATCTAAGGCTATACAGAATTTCCGCAAAAAAATGGCAGACCACTTGATAAATTGTGGCTCCTGTACTAAAGAATCAACATAATATAGAAGTGAGCAACTAATGTGTTTCTTGTCACTAGTGTTGTTGCAATGGTTGAAATCAGAAGTGAAAGGAACCTCACCTCCTGACTACCAAATGCACCAATACGTAACTAACCTCCGGAGACTTGAAAATCTGAAGGAGACAGTATATCTGCACTAAAGTATCTCTGCGAGTACATCAACTAACTCCCTGCTGCATAGCCAACTGGAACCTTTAGGAATGAAGGAAAATCCACCCCTCTCCTCGATAGCCCTGTAATGAAATATATGTCCTCCTTAGTGGGCGCGTACCACTGGTTAGGATCAACTCGGAAATCCTGTTGGTGGGAATTCCACCTGCAGATAAGATGTCTCAAAAACACACCATCGCCCTTTAGGGAAGTAGCCTCCTCATAGAACTTGAGGAAGCCTACCTACCTTAGGAGCCCCTGGGTAGCTGCTGTAATAGGGCGAGGGTACGCATCTCTCTCCCTTTCTCGTGCCTCCCACAAGCGAACAATGTTATACTGGTCCGCCTATTGTTGTTGTTGTTCCCCCTCTTCTCTCCTTTCAATACAATTTTTTTTATTAAATGAGACATGTCTTTAGGAATATACATATATAATTTTTTTTGGAAAAAAAAAAAACAAAATAGTTGGTGCGCCACAAAAAATAGGTATGCACTGGTTCCGTTGAATTTTTTTTGTCATGCACGGGCGACGATGCACCAGATAATATTCAACGCACCAAAGGTAGTGCACACGAAAATTTTCAGCGCACCGTTGACTATGTACGGTGTCAGGAGTTCAGTGCACTGACTAAAATCTACACCCCGGGGCGTATAGTTTGGTCAGCGCACCGATCTCATGACATCATTATAGAGTAAAAAATGTGGTCTTTTACCATGTCGCACCGTTGACCTTGTCAAAATGCGAACTGTGGTGCGCTGACAAAAATACCCATCCTGGGGCGAATATTTAAGTCAATGCACCGCATTGCTGCTATTCTACATGGTCAACGGTGCGGCCAGTACCAGTCTGGATACTATTAGCATCGGTTGCGGTGCGGCCTATAAATTTACAGGCAACACCACAAATTGGTGCGAGTCGAATGGCTCGAGCGCACCAGGCGATTTTTTTTTTTTCTTCTTTTAAATAGTTAATTTTAAAGGTAATTTGAAATTTTAATTCTCTAAAAGGCTTAACTATGGAGAAACAAGAAAAATACTTGTACATTTGGTTGTCGAGGAGGCATATTGGTTATAGAATTTGCAAAAGAAAAATTTCCCACCATTTTGCAAAATTGAAGCTAGAGATTGGTGGGCCATGCATAGCAGCAGTGCATGAAATGGGTGCAATGGGAGCACCGATGTTAGGGTGGCTCAGACAAGGATAAATTGCATCAGTGCTTGAGAGTTCTGGAGCACTGAGAAAAGTAAAAAATGCATTTTTTTGGCCATAATTTTTTTTTTATTTAACCCTGTTCCAGTGCTCGGAGTTTTATAGGTGCACCGGTGTAGTGTCTTAAGACCGCACTGGGCAGTTTCTGTTTTGGCGTGGGGTTTTATGACGCACAGGTGCAGAATATTTGTAAAGCACAAGTGCACTACAGTAATAAGACGCACCGAGCGGGTGTGTACGGAGCGCAGAGTTTTTGGTGTGCCAATGTTTTGTGTGCACCGATTCTTTCTCTTATTGAATGCACCAGTGCAGTTTAGGATGATTAGCGCACCGAACAAAAACATCCGCAAAAACCTCCACCTTCCAACCTCCTCTAGTAACCTCTGCTAGAAACAGATGTCTAGGGTATTTTTATAAGGGGTTGCTCAGAAACATCCGCTAGAGAATATTTTCCTTGTAGTGATGTGATCAAAAGAAAACGATTTGTTCAAATATCTCCAATTCTAATAGACAAGAAAATGAAAAAATTCCTTATAGAATAACATACGACTATGAAATTCATATTTCTTAAAATATGAAAAACAACAATAAAATCAAATAAATCATTCTAATAGTGCAATTTATACAATTATAAAATCAATATACAATTATAAAATCAACAACCAATTCTTGAAGCACTTGGATAACTATAAAGCTAACAACAAATCTATTTACATACTTTCACTCAAACTATACTCACCCTAAAATTCATAATCCTTTGATTTATACACTACTAATCTAACAAAATTCATAAACTCACACTCTCCCATTACAATATATACATTATACATTATTAAAATTCAATAAACATTTTTGCAATTTCTCTACCTTCATCTTCCGTTTCCTTTGCATATTATTCAGTTCCCTTTATATATTATTCATAATCTCATGATAAATATCTTCGACCACAATATGAAGCTTTGCCTTACATTAATAAACAATAGTTGGAAGAGTAATACAGGCTATTTGATTAAATAGTTTTTCGAACACAATATGAATTTTTACCTTACTTGAATGAACTATTATTCAATAGTTGCTAGAGGAAGAGAGGTTATTTGATTAATGACATTATGGATATTTTCCTCTAAAACAAATAATTTAATCAAATTATGCAAGTCAAATTTTAAAGGAACAAGAGGAATTAAACGGAACAATTCATCTTTATACTCAAGAATCTTCGAATTTCCAGATTCATGACCTTGATTTTAACATAATTGGGTAACTATGCTGCACACCATCTCAATCTCAATATTTTGAATATTAATTTACACAATTAAGATCATTTACACAGTGAAGTACTCAGCTTTGACAAGGTAGGCTGTTTCACATGGGTCTTAATTTAAGAAATCTTTTAGAAATTTTAGAAGTATTTAATATTTTTAAAATAATATGGCTGAATTTTTTAATATAATATTAGATATAATATATTTTATAATGAATATTCCAGGAAAAAAATACTAGTTTAATATTATTATTAAATTTAAGATACGGCATTTAATAATAAATATTAATTTATTAAAATATATAAATATCATAAAATTGATATTCATATTTTTATATATTATATATTGGTTTAGATCTAATAAAATTTGAGTAAAGGTTTATAATTCCAGTTTTTTAAAGAAAAATTTGAGTAAAGGTTTACATTTCCAAAAATTTGATTTTTCTAGGGAGTTCTCTCTGCACTTGATAGATATGGAGTAAATATAGATGTAGTTTGGTGTTAATAAAATAAGTGCTTTGATGCTTGTAATGCCATTTAATTTATATCTTTTCACTAGTTATAATGTTTATATTATATTGTTTACTAACCTGAGTATCTCTAATAAAACATTATTAGATATATATTTATTTTTAAACATTAAAAATAGTTTTTTACCAATGAGTGAAAACACTTCTTGTGGCTGCCTACTCTTTAAACCTAATTATGCTAAACATGTCATTTTAGAGAATCAAACCTAGGTGGCAAGGAAGATAACAAACCTTAAACACTCAATCTACTCTTGAAATCTTAAAAATATAATTTTAACAATATGTTTATAGTACATATCTTGCATCAAGAGGCTTTAAAATATGAAGTAGATGTTGTAGTGGAGAATTAAGGTCAATGAAGCATTAGATTTAAAATTAAATTAAAAAAATAAATAAATAAGGTGGACTCCATTTAGGTGGAGACTTTTTACTGAAATGTTAAATCAAAAAATAATAATCATAAAATATAATGTCCATTTAATTAAAATAATAATAAATAATGATAAACAATAGAATAATAATAAAAATAATAAGCCCAATTCAATTTTTTATATTGTAATTTTATTTTTCTTGATAAAATTATGGAAATGTTCTTTGACATTAAATGATGATGACTCATATTACTAACCATGATATTCCAAAACTTCATATTTAAATTTAATTAATAATCACATTTACCCCTAGGAAAAAAGCATTTCTATATGCAAATGTATTACATTATTACTTGAGAAAACAATAACACATGGCACATAGATTCATTCTGTTCAAAGGTCACTTATTGAATATAATTCACCTGACTGTCACACATTGAAGTGGTTTCCAACCTAAGGGTTTCCAACATATGGTAAATATGGTTTATATATATATATATATATGGAGTAGGTTCTTAACATGTTGTTGATTATATGATTTTCCTTATATGTTTTATTTTCAAAAACCTATGGCATTGGGTTAACCCACACAACTCACTTATTGTGATTAAAATGAAATTAAATTTTTACACACATACATCCACTTCTGTACTAGTTATCCTAACCACCTGGGTGTGTATCCACCATCTAGCTCGGGTTAATTGATCCAACGACTAAAATGAAAGAGACAATCGATGAGGTAACTTCCCGCTCCTGCGTTCTCAAGGTTTACTTTCATTCTATTGCTCGGTTTAGGGTTTGTTGGGTCTGCAACGAGGTTTATTAACCAGGGAAAATTAGATTGAGCAACTTCATGGAGACCAACAAGTTTTCCTTCCTTAAAAAATGTATTATTTTATTTTCTTAATCTTCTTCCTTAGAAAATTATTTCTTTTGGGGTTCCATCGCACCCACAACTAACTCTCCGGGGTTCGACTTGCAGGTTAAAGTTTCTTGTCAGGATTACAAGTGAAGTTGGTTAGCTTGGGTGCTCCCTCGTGCAGGTCTATTGCCCACACTTATCCATTTCGAGTTCTTCTCTTGGATGCTTTCTTGGTAACTGTAATGACCTCCTTTCTCATTATTTTTGCAGCACCGAAGCCTGCAGAATTGTGTATTTTTTAGGTACTGCAATTTAATTTTCATTTTATTATTCTGCAGGTTTATTTTCTTTAACTATGGGAGCTCGACTTGTTTGACATAATTTTATCATATGTCCTATTACCAGCTACTTCTGATGTTATTTTTGCTGGTTTTGCTTGCAACACTGAGCTCATGCAACTACTCACCTACTTCCTGTCTCTCTAGGTTATTTCCCTTAATCCCGCTAAGGCTATTTGATGGGTCATTTGTAGAGTTTAACTTCCAGCGACTTATGTTATCGTATTCATGGTTGGCTAGAATTCCCTAGGGTCTAGGAAATACTTGTTGCTTACTAGGGTTTGAATATGATTCCTAGGGTTTATTTGCGACCCGAATGTATTAAATCTTTAAGTTTTGGGTTTAATGAAAAGCCCTACGAGGGTTATGGCTACCAACTGTTCACTATTGTTTTCTCGCAAACTCTTATGACAATTATATATATATATCGGAATCATGTTGTAATTAATAAGATAACTGGGTTTTTAATTTATGTGAAAATGATGGAAATTTTGTGCTTATTTGTTTCATTAACAAAGTTTAAAATGAACGAATTAAGGCTTGCTCCCATTTGCTTTACTTGTCCGCAGTTACAAATTATAAAAATAAATACTGTGTTTTCTATCTTTTTGTTTATATTTTCAAGAATTAAAAAGTATATTTATGAGTTTCGTTTTCGATTATTCAAGACTTTTGTTACAAGGTATTTATCTCTTGCGTTTAACAGTTTTCAAATGGAAAATTCCCTTCTGAATTAATCTCGCAACCTTATTCACTATAATATCTGTGTTTTTCTTTAATTTACTAACGTTCAATTTTCAGTTTCTTTTCCTGAGTCTAGTATATGGTTCTTTACATGTTATTTCACTAATAAAATTTACATGTACTCATGTTGTCTGGTTGTAAGGAGGACTGAAATTTTCCCGGTTCAACTTTTTTCCCAATGGCGCTACGAACTTAGGCCATGGTTTTGAATTATCTTTGATAGGCTTCCAAGCCTTTGAACTCCAGACTAACCAAAACCCTTGCACAACAACCTCCTATTTTTTAATTATTCTAAAATTAAATATGTACAGTTGAGATTCTATGGATTATATGCATAACATTTTTTTTCCTGTAACCAATGTATCTTCAGTTCCAAATTTTCTTTTTTTATTTTGATGAACTATTAAAAAGAATATAGATCTCTGTAAATTTTGCATTATTCACACAGTTTGAAATTAGTTATGCAAAACTATTTATTCTACCGTTCTAGATGCATTCAGATTGAATTCTCATTTTCACTGTAACCATAAATTTTTTGAAGATTAATAATCACAGAAAATAGGTCTCCAATTTTTCTAAACAAATACTATCAGAAATGTCTTTACTTAAGCACAATGCATCCATACATGAATAGTTATCTAATGTTTTTACAACATCAAAAAATTAACCAGGAAGTCACTCCACCCGACTGTGAGACATAAAATAATGTCCAGTCCCCCCGAGCTTCCTCTCGTCTAAATAATATAGGAGTAAATCATTGGGTTAAGCTAGTTAACTAAACCTCGACCACCTGGTCTAGTTCAGAGCCTTAACTCACATGATTTGTTTTAAGGGTTCCACTGGCTCAAAGTCCAACTCAAAACTCCTTAAGACTTTGTAGCATCCTGCTCACCTAGACAACATCTTGTGTCAGGTTTTTCAGTTCCTTCTGTTCTCTCTCTCTCACTCCTATAACTATTTTTCCTTCTAGTCTCTACCTTGGAAAAAAAAGCCTTCCTTGGAACTATCCTTTCTCTAGGAAACGAGAGATTCCCACCCCCAACTAACCTAATTGTTTGGAGAGTTTATTATTATTATTTTTAAATTTTATTTTAATAATCAAAACTTCCTTTGTTCAATTATTTTATAAATACATCATTTATTAAGCCTTCCTCTATAGCATAGTTAGTTAAGTTCATAAAAGAAACCGTAAAAGTGAAAAGTAAAAATTAAAACAACAACAGTAATTCGTAGAATATCCACGAGGTGTCACATCTTCGCCCCCTCGAGCAAAAAAATGTCCTCGGTGTTCATCTTGAACTGCTTAACCAAATCTAAATAGGCTTGTCGCATGAAGTCATTAGCTTCCTAGGTGGCCTCAGCCAGGCTGAAGTGCTTCCATTGCACTTTAACTTGGCTGATAGTTCTCCTAAGTAGCATTGTTTCTCTGTGCTTGAGAATGCGCAGAGGTTCTACCAGGAGCTCTCCATTCGGTTCGATCTACATCAAGATCACATTTCGTCATTATTTATATCAATTTATATTAATATTATATAATTTAAATTCACAATTTATATGTTACCTTCATGTCTTGCCAAGTAATCACATGTCTAGGGTCATAAACATATTTCTTTAATAATGAAACATGAAACACATCATGGACCCTTATGTGAGCAGGTAACACTAATCTATATGCCACTGGTGCAATTCTTTCTAAAATCTGGAAAGGACCACACTAGTATCGGGGTTCTAATTTCGTGACCACCCCACCTTAAGGTGATTTTCCTAGGCTTCACTCATAGGTAAAAATGGTCTCCCACATGGAACTCTCAGTAGGTCCTTTTTTTGTCCACATAAATCTTCTTCCTATCCCGGGAAGCCTTTAATTTTGATGTAATTTATTTACTGCATGTTCCATATCAACAAGCATTTCGGGTCCTAATATCAACTTGTCTTCAATATTGTTCCAATTGGTATGCACTCTGCATTTCCTCCCATATAACACTTGAAAGGGAATATTTCCAAAGGATTCATGGTATCTATTATTGTAAGCGAATTCAAATAAGTGGAGGTACTCCTCCCACTTTTCCAGTTGTAGCATCACATACATTCTTAACATATCTTCCAACACTTGATTTACCTGCTCTGTCTTTCCAGCAATATGGGGGTGATATGTGGTGTTGATCTAGATTTGAGTACCCAGTCTTGTAAAAAGGGCTTTTCAAAAAGAGAAGGTAAATTTCATGTCCCTATCCGAGATCACCACCTTTAGTATACCATGTATCTAAAATATCTTCCTCATAAATATGTTAGAAATTTCTATTATTTTTTACGTGGATTTAACCAGTATAAAATTAGTTTTTTTGCTTAATTTATCCACCACTATTATGATGGAGTCATTTAATTTTCTGGATTTGGGCAGTCTCGTAATAAAATATAAAGTAATCATATCCAATTTCCATTGAAGAACGGGTAAGGGATGGATCAACCTAGCAGGATGCTGATGTTATTCTTTAACTTGTTGGCACTCTAAACATTTAGACAAGTCTTCAATAATGTATTTCCTCATTCCTAGCCATAAATAATTATTTTTAATAGAAGAAAACAACTTTTGATATCCAGGGTGAGCAGTATACGAGCATTAGGGGAATTTTGAGGTCTAAAATGGGCCTCCTAAGAAAAATGTACAACAAAAATAAAATTTATAAAAACCAATAGGATTCAAGATGATGATGTCTACCATGGGGGATGATTCACCATTTTTGGAGTAAAAAAGTAAAAAGATCAAAAAATAAAAAAATAGTAAAACTAATTTTTCAACTCGTATTTTCAACTGATCTCTCAATGGTTTTACTCAAATTTCAAGTGAGAGTACTTTTTGGATGCAATATTTAATTCTTCATCCAATGAGTACCCATGTTGCATACTTTTGATGGACCCTGCTACACCAAAAATGAGAAATACATGAAAAAACGTGATTGCAATCACGTTTTTTCATGTAGTAGGGTCCATCGAAAGTATGCAACATGGGTACTTCTTTTTTGAGGAATCAAATTTTGTGTCCAATGAGTGTTTCCGCTCGAAAATGAGTAAACCCATAGGGGGATAAGTTGAAAATATGAGTTGAATTTTTTTCTTTTTCTTTTTTCCCTCTAAACTTTGATGATGTAATACAATATTATTTTATTATTTGCACTATTATTTTATAATTTCCTTAGGAGGCCCATTTTAGACCTCAAAACTCCCCTAATGCTTCTATGGAACTCATCCAACATAAATTTCTTAACAAAAATCTAGTTAGGAACATATATCCTACCTCTAAAGGTTAGTAATTGTCACCATTTAGACCATAATAATATTTCTCTTCCGAGTTTTGTGTTTGACTAGATTGTTGGTATAAAAATTTATATTCAGGGTCTTTATTGGAAAATTCTTTAATTTTCTCCAAGAATTTTAGTTCTACTCGACTATACTGAATTTCATATACACACTGTAATTTCCTACTCAATGCATCAACCACTCGATTCTCTTTCCCCTTGAGATGTTTTATGGCAAAATTGAATTCACTTAGAAGAGAAGTCCATCTAGCTTGGCGAGCATTTAAATGAGGATGGCTGAAGAAACTCATTAAACTATTGTGATTAGTCATTAACATAAATTTCTTTCCCAATAGATAATGTCGCCATACCTTCAAAGTGTACACTGCCACAATCAACTCCAAATCATAGGTAGAATATCATTGTTCATGATCCTTCAATTTGTGGGATTCATAGGTTATGATTATTCCATCATACATCAACACCCCTCCAACGCCTTCCTTGCAAGCATCCGTACACATAGTAAAATCCTTTTCTGGATCTGCTACCTTTAAAACAGGAGTAGAGGTCAGTAATTTCTTTAAACGTTCAAAAAAAATTTGACATTTTGTTGTCTAGTTGAAAGCCTTCCCTTTCTTTTGCAGGGAGGTAATACGGTAGGTGGTTTTAGAAAACCCCTTTATAAATCGACGATAATAACTAATTAACCCCATGAAGGATTGGATATATGTAACATTTTTGGGGACAAGCCATTCCATGATTGTTTTGATTTCCTCAGGGTCCACTGTTATCCCCTCTAATTAAATTATGTGTCCAAAATACTCAATCTGATCTTTATAAAAATCACTTTCACTGTATTTAGCATATATTTGGTTATCCCGTAGAGTTTGCAGTACGATTCTTAAATGTTTTTCATGGTCCTCCAAATTATGAGAGTAAATTAGAATATTTTCAATGAATATTAAGACAAATTTGTCTAAATAAGGATGGAATATACCGCTCATCAAACTCATAAATCTTGCTGGGGAATTGGTGATCCCAAAGGGTAACACCACAAACTAATAGTGTCCGTAACGAGTTAGGAACGTTGTCTTACATACATATTCCTCTTTGATCTGTATTTGATGATAACCCGACCGTAAATCGATCTTTAAAAACACCCTCACCCCTCTAACTTGGTCAAACATGTCATCAACCCTTGGTAGAGGGTATTTATTTTTGATAGTCGGCTTGATAAGCTCTCTATAGTCTATACATAATTGTAAGGTACCATATTTTTTCCTTACAAATAGTATAGGCCCCCCCAAGGTGACACACTTGGGAAAATGTAGCCTTTATCCAGAAGTTCTTGCAACTGCATTTTAAACTTTGTTAATTCAGGTATACTCATACGATACAGATTCCTCGACACAGGGGTCACTCCTAGAATTAATTCTATGGTAAAATCAATATCTCGCTTAGGTGGTAGCCCATGTATTTGTTTTGGAAAAACATCAACAAATTCTTGAATAATTACTACATTTTCTAAGGAGGTTATTTTATTTTTAGAATTTGTATAACCTACCTGAAAAAAATAGATTTGACAACCTTTTCAGATGCATTATCCTAGTTGGTTAGTAGTAATAGGTCGTAATTTAATAGCTCTTTTTATTCCTAGTATTTCTTGCCTTCTTCCACACTCATCAAGGAAACTTACAATTTTATCTTTAAAATTTACCAACGACCAATGTTTCTCTAACCAATCCATCTCGATTAACACATCAAATCATCCTAAAGGTAATATGTTTGAGTCCACTACAATTTTTTGTCTTGCTACCCCAAGAGAGAAGTTTTCAACTTTAGCAACCACCCTTAGCTTGGATCTAGTGGGCAGTTGCACTAACCAGGGGTTTTTGAATTTCATTTTCTGTAGTTTACACAAATGTACTAACTTTAGACTAATGTAACTCAGGCTTGCACCTGGGTCAAATAAAATAGAAATAAAATGTTCAGATATTTTACCTTTGATTTCTATCATTGTAGGTTGGTATTTGACTTGGTTATCATTTAAAGATGCATTAATCTGTGGAATGCTCCTAGCCACTTCTCCTACCATACAGGCTTCTTGAATATTAGCATCTTGTTCGATCTGGGTACGGTGAGGACAATTTTTATAATAATGGGGCTCTCCACAACCCCAACGCTGCAAAGGGGGTTTTTTCTATTGACTAGGTTCCAGTTGGCTTGCTACCTCTGATTTCTTGGCTTCATTTTGCAATCCAAACTTCTGCTATTTTATTCTGATTATTTTGGTTTGTGGTTTACTGTTCATACTCTTTCCATTAGTGGATTTTTCCCCTCTAAATTTCTGAAAATTTTTATGGCCTTTTATATTCAACCCACTTCTGTTCCCTTCCACTTTTTGTTTCATTTGATGATAATATATTTGAGACTTCGAAATGGATTCATCCAATCTATTTGGGTTGTAAAACTCAATTTTATGCTTCATAATGTATGGAACCTACCTTAACAAGTATTCATCCATTGTATTTGGTTTTTCAAACTCAAGTTTCTCCTCCCAAATGTATGGAACATACCTCAAGAAGGATGTAAATTTGGTTATAAATTCATCCATAGTTAGTTGTCCCAATCTCAAGTCATGGAACTCATTTGATTTTTCATCATGGAAGAGTTAAATTAGATAATAAGCTTTAAAATATTTCTGAAATTTGCTCCATGTTATCTCCCGTTTTTCAATTTCCCAAACAAACTTGACGTCTTCCCACCATAGAGTAGGTTTACACTACAATTGGTAAATTTCCAGCCTAGATTTCAAATTATTATCATAGTCATATATTTTAAAATACTTATTCATATTAATCATCCAAGCCTCAGCTACCTCTTCAACTTCACCATCAAATGTTGGGGATTTTATCTTCTTGAACTCCCCCTAAAGTTCAACTTTATTTTTTTAGCCCCTCTGTCTCCTGAGACAATATCAGATCTTCCTTCTTTAGCATTGTGTTCCCCTTCTGATTCCTCATTATACTCCCTATGTCAAAGTGTTTATATATGTTTTCCATTTACAACACTTGGGTTGGGTTCCCGTTGATTCTTTTTTTCTGAAAAAAACTTTTCAAAATTATTTCTTGTTCTAGCCTTATTCTTTCGTTGTCAGCTCTTAAGTTAGTCATTTCATCTCGCAGTTGCTAGAATGATTCCAGTAATTCTGCATTTGCCTACCGAGATTCCTCTCCCAACTCCACCCACATCTTCAAATTTGTTTCCATGTAAGGTGTATTGGATATTTCCTGAGGTTCAGTCCCTCTCCGCATCATGTTCACATTCTGTGAAAAATAAAATTTGTATGAAATATTAGTTACCCATTTGTCCACAATGTTGAAACTAGGACTCTTATACCACTTGTAACATTTATCACTCCTAAAAACAATTATTATTTATATATGCAAATGTATTAAATTATTAAGAGAAAAAAATAACACATGGAACATAGCTTCATTCCGTTCAAGGATCACTTTTTGAATATACTTCACTTGAATGTCACACATTAAAGTGGTTCCCAGCCTAAGGGTTTCCAACACATGGTAAATTGTGGAAAAGACTCTCAATACATGAATTATTATATGATTTTACTTATATGTTCGATTTTCAAGAACCTATGGAATTCGCTCAACCCACATAGCCCACTTACTGTCATTAAAATGAAATTAAATGTTTACACGCATGTGTCCACTTGTGTAATGACTATCCTGACCACCTTGGTGCATATCCACCACCCAGCTAGGGTTAATTGATCCAACAAATAAAATGAAAGCGGAAACTGATCAAGTTATTTCCCGCTCCTGAGTTCTCGAGGTTTCCTTTTATTATATCACTCAACTTAGGGTTTTTTGGGTCTGCAACAGGGTTAACCGACTAGGTAAGATTAGATTAAGTAGCTTCATGGTGATCAAAAAGTTTCCATCCATCACATAGGTATTATTATTTTTTTTAATCTTCCTCCCTGGAAAATTATTTATTTTAGGGTTTCGCTACACCCACAACTGACTCTCTAGGGTTTGACTTGCAGGTACAGGTTTATCGCCAGTATTAAAGGTGAAGCTGGTTAGCTCGGTTCCTCCCTAGTGCAAGTCAGTTTCCTACAATTCTCCCTTTCATGTTATTTTCTTGCAGGCTTTTTTGGTGACTGTAACGTCCATCCCTATCGTTGTTGTGGAAGCGCCAGAGCCTACACAAATGTGTCTTTTTTAGGTACTATGATTTAATTTTCATTGTATTATTCTGCAATTTTCTTTTCTTTAACTATGGGAGCTCGACTTCTCTGACATAGTTTGACCCTGTGTCCTATTACTTGGTATGTCCGATGTTATTTTTTCTAGTTTTTCTTGCAACGCCGAGCACATGCAACTACTCACCTACTTCCTGTCTCTCCAGGTTCTTTCCCTTTAGCCCACTCATGCTATTTGATGGGTATTTTGTAGAGTTTAACTTATAACATCTTATGATATTGTATTCTTTGTTGCCTAGAATGCCCTAGGGTCTAGGAAATACTTGTTGATTACTAAGGTTTGAATATGATTCATAGGGTTTATTTGTGACCTGAATGTATTAAATCTTTAAGTTTGGGGTATAATGAAATACCTTATGAGGGTTATGGCTACTGACCGTTCACTATTGTTTGGTCATAGACTCTTATGATATATATATATATATATATATATATATATATATATCAACAACCTGTTGTACTTAATCTGTTATCTGGGTTTTTAATTTATGTAATTATGATGTACTAGATAACAGATTAAGTACAACAGGTTGTTGATATATATATATCAGCAACCTGTTGTACTTAATCTGTTATCTGGGTTTTTAATTTATGTAATTATGATGGCAATTTTCTGCTTATTTGTTTCATTAACAGAGTTTAAATATGAATGAATTAATGAATAATGCCATTTTCTTTACTTGTCCGTAGTTTCAATTTATAAAACTAAATACTGTGTTTTCTTTCTTTCTGTTTACATTTTCAAGAATTAAAAAGTATAGTTATGAGTTTCGTTTTCAATTATTCAAGACTTCTCTTGTTACAAGGTATTTATTTGTTGCGTTTAAAAGTTGTCAAATGGAAAATGCCCTTCTAGCTACGACTCGAAGCCTTATTCATTGGCATATCTGTGTTTTTCTTCCACTTACTAAACTTCAGTTTTTAGTTGTTTTTCCTGACTCTAGTATATGATGCTTTTCATGTTATTTCGTTAATATAATTCACATGTACTCATGTCACCTGGTTGTAAGGAGGACTAGCATTTTCTCAGTTCATCTTGCTTCCCAAAGGCGCTACAGAGTTAGGCCATGGTTATAGACTTTCTTTGATAGGCTTCCCGACCTCTAAACTCGAGAGAAACCAAAAACCTCGCACGTCAATTCCCCCATTTTTAAATTATTTGAAATTATAATATGCATAGTTGAGATTCTCTATATTATATGTATAGAAACAAATGTATCTTTAGTTATAGTTTTTTCTTTTTTTTTTCTTTTGATGTTATTAAAAATAATATAGATCTCCGTATATTTTGCATTATTCATACAGTCTGAAACTAGTTTTGCAAAACTATTTATTCTATTGTTCCATTTGCAATCAGATTGAATTTTTATTTGCACTATAATTATATATTTTCTCAAGATCAATAATCATAGAATATAGGTCTCGAGTTTTTCTAAACACATATAATGACCAATGTCTTTAAAACTTAAGCACATTGCATCCATACAATAATACTTATCTAATGTTCTGCCTACAATGCAAAATTAACCAGGAAGTCTCAACCCGACCGCGAGACTGGAAATAACATCCAGTTTCCATCGAGATTCATCTCGTCCACACAATGTAGGTGTAAATATCTGGATTAAGCTAAGTTTCAAAACCTTAAGACCACCTGGTCTAGTTCAGAGCCTTAAGTCATAGGATTTGTTTTAAGGGTTCCATTGGCTCAAAGTATAGCTCAAGAAATCTTTAAGACTTTGTAGCATCCTCCTCACCTTCACAACGTCCTGTATCAGTTTTTCAGTTCCTTCTAGTTTCTCTCTCGCTCCTCTGGCTATTTTTCCTTCTGGTCTCTACCTTGGAAAAAACTTCCTTCCTTGGAACTATCATTTCTCTAAGAAACAAGAGAGTTTTCCCCAACTAAGCTAACTATCTGGAAGGTTTTTTTTTTTAATTTTTTTTTAATACTCAAAACTTCATTTCTTCAATTATTTTCTAAACACATCATTTATTAAGCCTTCCTCTAAATAAAAATTAGTTAAATTCATAAAGAAACATTAAAAGTAAAAATCAAAATAGTAATAGTAATTCATAAAGTATCCACAGCGTGTCACACATAGTTATTTTCCTCTATACAAATATATAATCTATGCTATATTTATCACATTAAAAAATTGTTTAAAAAAAATATAAAATATAGGAACAAAACATTATATATATATATATATATATATATATATTATTTGTTGTAATGGTTACAATTGAGTATTAAAAATACTAATATTTTCATTTATAGAGATATTAAATGTACATATAATATAAAACTAATATTACAAAGAGTCATTACAGGTCTAGATTTTCCAAGAACGAAAAAGATCAAATCTTTCTAAGTGTAATATTGTTTTCAAAGATTTCACTCAAAAAACGTTGATGTGTTTTTTTAATTTTGCAGTAAAAATGATGTTGATGGACTGACAAATTTATGCTGGGAAGAAAAGGAGTAAAATGGATCTACATACCTTTGTATTTATGTCTACATGCTAATATTTAGATTGATAAGTATGAAAAATGTTTGTATATTTTAAATTAAGTTCTCAAGTGCTTTATTTGTTTTGTTGCAATATGATAAATTAACATAGATTTATTTTAATTAAAAAAAAAATACAAAATTTAGTTTTTAATTTTTTAATTTTTTATCTCATTGTTATATAATAAATTTAAAGTTAAATTTGATATACTAATATATTTATTTATAGTTAATATAAATATCACAAACAAGCTTCTTTATAGATATTAATGAAAGAGATAATCTTGCCAATATTATGAAATAAGTAATTATATTATGTGACCAAAATCAGTTTAAGATTTCTAACTTTATGTTTGATCGATATTTGATAATTTTCAATAGGGAAGTTGCTTGATAGTCTATAATTTTACTATACTTATTAGTCCTTGCCACAGGCATGACAGGGATTATAGTAATCGAAAATGTATTTTTAGCATTAGTTTATGCGTGTCAGTATTATGGATAACTTAATTTTAACCAAACTTTTCAATGATTTCCCATCAGGATAATTGAATTTTTAACCAAAATTTTTAATGGATCTACAAGTATTTTCATACTGCAATCTGTTTGTTATATTATTGGCATCTTCCCGAGGTAGGGAGGTTAAAAGAATATCTTATATTTATTTTCACATTTTAAGAGAGGGAGAGGTAAACTAATGCTAGCATTAGTTTAAAACATTAAATGTTATTGGATGTATAAACCATTGCAGATTAATTTAGACACAATGTGGTAGCACTCACCGCTCCATGTACGCCTGCCACTGCTTGTTTCAGCTTCTTTTTACATGTAGGCCTGCCACTGCTTGTTTAAGCTTTTTTTTTATGTGTAGGCAGATCATACAAACAACTGAAAACACTATGCATTAACAATGCTTCCACCACTTACACCTGAACCCTCTGAACCCTCTGCATTTACAATGCTTCCACCTGAGTAGAAACCATGCAAGTAGCAGAACCCTCTAAACTCTCTGCATTAACAATGCTTCAACCTAAGTAGCAACTAGGCAAGCAACATATAAGCATAAGAAAAAACAGGACAAGCAACAAATGGGAAGAAACTAGGAAATCAACAATAGATGAGCTAAAGGCCCAACATTGCCATGGGATCTATTTCTAGGCAATCTTAATCCCAAGTTTCATTTCAGCAGATGAGCAGAAACCAGGAAAGCAGTAGAAGATGAGCTAAAGGCCCAACACTGCCCATGGGCTTTGTTTCCTGAAAACAGGTAATATTAATCACCTTCAAGAAGCTCAGCATAACCTGCATCAAATAAAATGACCTTAGAAATCTATATAATAGAAAGATTCTGTAACTTACCTCACGCTAATATCTAATAGCTAGCACAACTTCATCAACATTGATAGCTTTGAATTCTTTAATCTGCTCAAAAATTAAAATCCAATTTCTTTAATTTTCCGTACAAGAAACAAAAACTCTTTCATCACTGCTACTGTTACAAGTTTCATCAAGTTTCATCGTTTTTACTATTACAAGTTTATCAGGTTTATTAGCTTTATTAGGTTTTGTAAATTTATTTGCAAATTTTCAGTGAATTTTCACTTTGTAGCTTCAGCTAATGCAAATTTGATTGTTTTCAATGAAAACAAAAAACAAAACAAAAAAGAGACAGGAAGAAGAGCTAGCTAGTTCTTTGAAACTTCTCTGCACTTCAATCTCAACACATCATCACTCCCCAATTTTTTTTTAATCTTATTTTTGTCATGCAAATGCAAATATTCAAATTACTCTCTCTTCCTAAGAACAATTCATAGGATATATTTGGTGATTTACCGATTTCCATGGATTCGATGAAGTCGAATGATAGTTTGTTCCTCCTGTAGACTAAATTTCCCTCCTGTAGCGATGACAAAAATCTGCAACTGACAAAAATATGCAATTGAAAAACTTGGTGGAAACCCAATTCTACATGACAATAATCTACAATTGAAAAACCTGGTGGAAACCCAATTCCAAACCCGTAATCTTCCATCGGCATTGAGTGTGGCTGCTCTTTTGGACAACTGTCTCGATAGTTGGCATTCGCCCTTGGGGGCTTGCATGTGAACATATAGATGTCTCTACACGGGAGTCCTGTTATGTGTTTTCTATTTGATAGAATCATAGTTTCCAATATTTCAAATTTTTTATGATTTTTTTTTTCGTATTTATAAAAAAAGAAGTCATCAGACATACATCAAGCAAATCTCCATTATATATGGTCATGTTTAAAGTGTTTTTTTGGATAATTCTTTAACTAATTAGTTAAAGAGCATTTTTATAGTCATAATTCACAATTTCAAATGCATATTCAAATTATAATTAAGTTAGATTAATTATATGTAGTTCTACCCTCTTCTCAGTCTTGTACACACCTGCTGAGGTGCCCTGATCACTCTGCCCCCTCAATATGAGATCAACAGACATGAAATGGTTACCATAAGCGCCTACTGATGGATGGTTTAGCTTAGCAAGGAGCAACACATGATTGCTTTGTTTTACACTATGTTACTCAGAGTGGTCTGTCCAGAACTGGCAATATCTTCTTTGAGATAGAAGCTGGTATCAGAGAGAAGCAGGGGAGTCTTTCAAGTACCCTATGTTATTTGAAGATCCCAGTGTATAAGTTGTTGCAGCATTTCACGTCAAATCACGAAGCGGTTCAGGCAAGGGTGAACCAGCTTGTGCAGCTCGATGAGAATAGAAGGAAGGCATTCGATAACCTTGTTCAGAGTCAGGAGAAAGTGAACTGCTGCTACTTTAGTTTCTTCATCCGCCTATCTTATATAAGCTACTCATTCATCCGCCATTCTTTGAGAAATGGCCACTGGCCACTATATTCATGTTTGCTATCCTGGTGTGGCATAGGATGATATTTTTGATGGAGCAAGGTTGGTTGTACGTACAATTATTGTTTCACCCATTGACTAAAAAACATTTGACTAAGTTGCAAGTGATCCAATCAACTGAGTTTACCCTTACGCAGAAGAGGCGGTTTACTCAGAATCCTGCTTTTGCGACTATTACTTATCTACCTAATGCTGCACTTGCACGAACTACAGCAGGAAGAATATGTATGCAGGATCTGGCTGGAACTCCCCTATCTATTGCGTGCAGGTTCCCAGGTGCTTTGACCTGATCCCCAATGATCATTATACATATGTAGGGTCAAACAACCAACCTAAAATAGATTATGGACTGTTCCGTTCTGCTGAGATTCATCTTGGACAGTTAGAAGGAATATTTTGAAACCCCGAGCTAACAAAATTTAGAAAGTAGAAGAGATAACGACACTGTAGGTGCTTTCATATTTAATAACCATGCTTCAATTTTTTTTTAATAGAAAGTGTTTCCCCCAAAATCATGTTGTTGGTAATAACAAATATTGGATAGAATAGTTTCATCAATATCGAAAATCCATGCATCCTTCCCATCTCCGAAAAGTTTCAAAGTTTCGACATAATCCTGAATGGTTAACACTGCTTCTCTGGAATCCTCCCAATATTTCCGTTCTTCCATCATATATTTCCCCACGTCACTGACGCATTTTTATGGGACAAATTTCCAATCTTTACGGTTGCCGCTCTCCACGCTCAATCTCCAGGCCGGGAACCAGGAGGCCTTCACGGTTCACAATCCTTGATGGAAGGGAAAGTATCGTGATGGCCTTCCTGCAGAATTTAAGAATATGATGCAGAAGGATGACATTTGCAAGGTTTTTGACTTTTATAGACTCCAACAACATTCTATAAGTTTACCAATTGGTTATCATGCAATGTCAAACATAAGAATCAAAGTAGCTGTATAGATTGCAACAACATTCAGTGAGAAATTCAAGGAACATTCAGTGAGAAATGCCAATTAGCACTTGACAATCTCAGTCAATGCAACCCTAGTCTTCGCTTACTGAAATCAAGACTACGACTCATTCTGAAAGCGTTCAAGCCCCACTTCTCGCTCAAGCCAGGGACTAGATGCCATGCAACCTCTCTTGTTTTATTTTTATTGGAGTGTCAATCATTACAAGGCGAATTGTTGTATAGTGTTATTTTAGATTTAAAAAATATTTATATAATATTTGATATATTTATAATGGTTAGAATTATGTTTATTGTTAAACTAGAATTTAGAGATATTGGTCTTTACTATAATTGTTCGAGTTAGGATTTACGAGAAGTAATTAGTATATGTCATGAAACATATGGAACATTGAGTTCAATGTCCAACAATCTCTTTTTTAACGTAAGCCAAGTGAGTTTCGAACTTGAGACCTGTTACTCTAATATCACCCGCTGGAATCACGATTTTCATTAAACCAAAACCCAAAGGTATTAGTTTATACTAAAATCGCTAAAAATAAGATCTATGAAAAATAATTAATCTATACTGCGAAAAACATAAAAACCATTAAACCCAATATCCGACAATAATTTCTATATATACATTTTATAATAAAAATTCGTTAAAAAATATATCAATATTTTAAATCATCTTTATTTTAATGGATTGTTTGTACTTCTAAATTCATTAATTTGTACTTCTAAATTCATTATTTCAATGCTCTTAAAAATGTTATGCTCTTAATTTCAAAGTGTTAATTTAAAAGTGTTAAATACAAAATGTATTGGGTGATTTTTTTAAAAATAAACTATATACCTATATTTAAACGCGAGTGATTTAAGTAACACCTCTACAATCCTCTTCGTGAAAATGCCTTAGATGTAACCTAACATTGAGTGTGTATGTCCATCCATGGAAAATATGTTTTTAAAGGAGTAAAGTATTGAACCTTGGATGTCTTGCAAAACTAATAAAATAACGATAGAATTATTATATCAAAGTTGCAACGAAAAAGTTTGCACTCATTTAGTGTACATTTTTTAATGCCATTTGTTTTTCAGCTAAATCAATTTGTTCATTTGGACATGTCTATTTAAGAAAAGTATGTGCATGGTTCTTGGCCATAATATTCATTTGGACATGTCTATTTAAGAAAAGTATGTGCATTGTTCTTGGCCATAATATTTATTTGGACCCGTCTATTTAAAAAAAGAAGCATGTGCATTGTTTTTGTCCACATTATTATGGAAGGTATGAGTATTCACAATTGATATTAATTTGAAAAGGTTGAGAAAGCAAGTAAAAATTTGTTTATTTAATATTGTTGAGAAATCAAGTAAAATTTTGTTTATTTAATAAAAATATTAAATAAATTTTTATAATTTGAATTTGAAATTTTTTATTATTTTTAATTTTAATTTTAATTTTTAAACATCGAAATTTTTTTGTAAAGGTAACGAGTTAAATTAATGATTATTAATTAAAATAGAAGGAAAAAAAGGTATGTCTATATGTTTTTGAATTTTTTATAAAATTACATTGAATAGTCTCCAAGTCAACATGAAATAAGAATTGTGTAACAACCTCGCGTTAAAGTTTCAGGTTATAAAGGATAATAAATGAAAAATAAGACCAAGGTCATAGGACACATATTCCAAGTTGAAATTTGGACAACAGTTTAGTGGGAATCACTTGTGGTTCAATAATGACTATGGAAATTGGAAAAGACATTGACAAAGGAAAAGAGAAAATAAATGACATTTAATTATGAAAATAAAGGAAAATAGGATAAAAGGAAGGAGAAGAGACAAAAATATGCATGCAAGGGAAATTAGATGAAAAATGAAGGAAAAAAAAAGAGACATCAATGATAAAAAGACATAAGAGAAATACTTCACAACTTTTGGCTCTCTTTCACTCTTGCACACTTACATCATTCTTGGAGCATTTTGGAATTCACTTAGATTTGAAGAAAGGAAAACAAGCAAGAAAAGGAATGAAAAGGACAAGCACATGAAAGCGAAGGAAAGAAAGGACAAGAGTGGATCAACAACTTCAGTAGGAAGATCTTGCAGGTAACAAGTTACATGTGTGATTTCCTTGCTGGGATGTGAATGCATGGTACATGTATTTGTTTATTTGGTTCATTTGTTGTCATTGACATGGGTTTTTCCTAGTTTGACAATGGTTTTAGTCTTTCCTTGCCATTTACTAGATAGGCATGGTGTGATGGGGTTCATTCTTGGTTGATCTTTGGATTACATGAAGGTTTTGGAACTAGGTGAGGTGGTCTTAGGAATATCACAAGGGTTGAGTGTGAAGATTGTTTTCTCTGGGAATCCCTCGACAGGTAGGTGGAGACAAGAAAATTCCTCAAGGTATGGTGAATGAATTTTGAGGCATCGAAGCTTTCTTTGGTTTTGTGATCTTAGGATCAGTCTATGTGAGATCACGATAGCTTGAGGGTGGAGGTGGTTTAACCTCTAGAGTCATTTTTTCATTATGTCTTAATTTATCCCGTGAAATCCCACATTCATGATTGGAATATGGAATGTGGGTGATTGGATGAAAGGAATATATGGTTCAACCCAATCTATGGTCGGGTGGTACATGGAAGTCCCTAACTTGGTTGTATTTTGCATAAGTTAATATGAGTTATTCTTATAATTTAATTATTGAGCACATGTATGTGGATTTTATGCCTCATTTGTCATGGTTTCTATTCTAGTTATATGCTGGTTATATCCCTGGTTATATGATGTGTTATAGCTATGGATCTCTTTCATGATTTGATAATTCATTGAATGGTTGATGAATGCATGGGCTAACAAGTGTTGTTGAAACTGGCTATAAAGGGTATTGAGCCTTCTTGGTTATTCTTAGATGAATTTTAGGAGTTTATGATCAGATATGCATTCATGACTTGTAGCTTATATGTTTATCATATGTTTGATGAAATGTATATCTTGTAGTAGGCATGTTTGGGTCAAGATCTTGTTCTAGTTTTGAATGGTTAGCCTTGTCATCACCTTATTTATTATTTTGGAAAGTTACATGAAGTTTTGGGTAGTGGTCTGAGGGCTTGCCTAAAAAACTGACATAGATCTCAGGAACTTATGCACAAAACATGGGATTTTTTGTTACAACTATTGGTAGGCATGCATATGGGTGCGGTTGGAGCCACATAACCGCACACATAGTGTGTGAAGGGTGTAGTTGGGGTGTTAAGTCAGTGAAAAAGATTTCCAACTTAGGGATTGATCAAATGGGGTGGTTTTCAGTCTCTTGAGTGATCTGTAGTCCCTGAGGGATGTTAGAAAGCTTTTAGTTTATGGGACCCACTTCAATAACTCTAACTTGGAGTTCAGGCCATGTCATAGTGTCACTCAACTCATGTTTACCTAGGAGAGCTTCTAGATGTGGGAAAATGTGGGAGGGGGAGTTACAGGGTGGTATTAGAGTGAGGTTGCAAAACTGGACCTTGAGGTAAATGTATATAGCTATGCACGCATGTATATTGTATATGTGCCTAATATGAATGCATTGGGATGGTTACAATTATCATGAATGTGGTTATTATTGCAGTTTTGTGTTGTTATGTATGATGTCGAGATGTTGAGATGTTGATGTCATTATATATATATATATATATATATATATATATAGTGCTAATATAGGCTGACTTGTATGGATGAGATAGATACCCCTAAGATATAATAAGGTATGGTTCGATCATGTTTTCTATTTGGTTTATATAACATGGCATGTTTACAGGAAGAAGAAGATGAAAGATGATGAGTAGAATGGTAGATTACAATTTGCGTGCCTCTCCTTATAGATCAATTGAGCAACACGGAGATGAATATTATCCTGATATAGAAAATGCATTAAGAAGTTTCAAGGAAAAAATTAGACGTTGCAATGTAGATAATAACAGGTTGATTGAGACACAAGAAAGGTTTTCCAAAGCTTAAGAAACGTAGAAAAATGCTAATGCAGTCATCCTTCAGAGTTTTTCAGATCTGCAGAGATAGGTACAAATAAGTATTAGTCGTGGATAGGAGGAAAGGACTGATAGGGAATATGGTAGTAGGTCATGATCACGATACAGGTTGGAAAGAGATGATACAACCATAGGTGGAACATTAAGGGAATTTTGAGGTCTAAAATGGGCCTGCTAAGAAAAATGTACAACCAAAACAAAATTTATAAGAACCTATAGGATTCAACATGATGATGTCAACCATGGGGGATGATTCACCATTTTTTAAGTAAAAGGGTAAAAATATTAAAAAATAATAAAATAATAAAACTACTTTTTCAACTCGTACTTTCAACTTATATCCCAAATTTTTTACTCAAATTTAGAGTAGGAGGACTCATTGGATGAAAAATTTAATTCCTCATCCAAGGAGTACCCATGTTGCATACTTTTGATGGACCCTACTACATTAAAAATGATAAATATATGAAAAAACGTGATTGCAATCACGTTTTTCATGTATTTCCCATTTTTCGTGTAGTAGGATCCATCGAAAGTATGCAACATGGGTAATCCTTGGATGAGGAATTAAATTTTGCATCCAACGAGTACACTCCCACTGGAAATTTGAGTAAAAAATTTGGCATATAAGTTGAAAATACAAGTTGAAAAAGTAGTTTTTTCTTTTTTCCGTCTAAAATTTGATGATGTAATCAATTCTTATTTTATTATTTCCACTATTATTTATAATTTTCTTAGGAGGCCCATTTTTGACCTCAAAATTCCCCTAATGGATGGTTGGATACACCTAATAGGAGAGGTATTTCTTATGGTTTCTATTCGAGTTATGGTTCAAAGAGACATCATTGACATCACCGCTAACATCCTTATAGGAGTAAGAAGTAGTATTTTCCATAGGAGCTCAGGAAAGCTAAGCCTCCTACTTTTGATGGGGATGTGAAGAAATCAGAAGATGCAGAAGCATGGTTTCTTGGGATGAAGAAGTTGTTTAGATTTCATGCTTAATCAGAGAATATAAAAGCCAATATAACGATATTAAGTCTCAAGGGAAAATAATATATCTGGTGGGAATATGCGGAGTGTGTCAGAGGCATCAAGGTAGAAGAGTTGAGTTATCATGAGTTTAAAAGACTCTTCATGAAGAAATACCTATCTGAAAGATATTATGATGGAAAGGCTAAGGAGTTCTATGAGTTTAAGATGGGTTCTATGACAAATGAAGAGTACATGACCAAATTTATAGACAAATGAAGAGTACATGACCAAATTTATAGAGACGTTGAGGTAAATTCCTTATTCTAAAGGATGAGAAGTCAAAGATCCAAAGATTCGTCAGTGGATTGCCAGTAGTATTCAAGGATCAAATTGAGTATGATGAGCCTCGGTCATTGGAGGAAGTCATCAAGAGAGTGAAGCGTTGTTATGAGAAGTTGAAGCAGAAGTCTAAGCCTAAGCATGATTAGAAAGGGAATGATAAGACTAAAGGAAAAATGCCTCAAAAGCGAGGAAGACCTCAGGATGCCGGTGATAAAAAAATGTGGCTTCTTATAAGAGGTTTAATGCGGCTGAGAAGGAACATGTACCTCATCCTGGAGAGCAAAAAAATAAAGGTAGTGACAAAGAACTGTTGGAGTGTTGGATTTTTTGAAAAGACCATTGTAAGAAGGATTGTCCATTGTAATAGGGTGGAAAGCCACAAATCTACAGTGCTCAAGAGGCGCAAATAGTTAGGGATGTTGGTTAGATAATTCCTTAGATATATGAAACACTTGATAATAGGAAGGAAAACCATCATGCATCTATTATGATATCGAAGCTAAGCTTTGAGATTGAGTTATTTCCATTTTGATTGATCCTGGATATAATTATAGATATGTTAGTCCTAAATTGGTGGATAATTATGGCTTTAATAAAGAAGTGCATGCGGATTCTTGGTAGATGAAGTTGGCTATAGGGACCAAGAAAAGAGTTCATCATTGGGTGAAATTGTGTGCTTTTGATTTGAATGGTATTCCTACATCAACACATCTAAATTTTATTCCTTTGGGATCATATAATATGACTTTGGAAATGGATTGGTTATTTTCTCACATGAAAAAGGGTAGAATACTATGAGAAGGCTATTGAGTTCTTATATGATGATGGAGAAAATAAAATCTTGTAGGGAAAGAAGAAGCCTACATCAGTGAGAATGGTTATAACCATGCAAGCTAAGCACAACTGTATGAAATGGTGTATATTGTTTGTAGTGCATGTTTCTAGTGACAAAGGGAAATATGTTGAGGATGATGAAGTCCTTAAGAGGTACCCTATTCTTTATAATTTTTGGGATGTGTTTCCTACAAATATTTCATAGTTAGCGCCTCATAGGGAAGTGGATTTCTATATTGAGTTGGTACCATTATAAATACCAACATCAAAGGCACCTTACATGAGGATCACCCTAGAGTTGGTGGAATTAAGTTGTAGCTTAATAAAATTCTTGATAAGGGATACATTAGGCCAAGTGTGTTACCTTGAGGTGCACCAGTTTTGTTCGTAAAGAAGAAGGATGGTACTCACATATTGGGCATTGATTACAAGCAGTTGAGCAAGGTGACGATCAAGAACATGTATCCACTTCCGTAGATTGATAAATTATTTGATTAGTTGAAGGGGGAAACAATGTTCTCAAATATAGATCTAAGATCAGGATATCATCAAGTGCACATCAAAAAATAATATATCTACAAAACTAAATTCCATACGAGGTATCAACATTATGAGTTTGTGGTGGTTCCTTTTGGCCTTACCAATGCTCAAACCACCTTTATCTGTTTGCTGAAAAATGTGTTTCATCCTTATCTGGAAATTTTTTTTATAGTATTCATTTATGATATATTGTTAAACCCCAAGAATGAGGAAGAGCATGTAGAGCGCTTGGTAGGAGTGTTGATATTTTTGAGAGAGAATCAGTTGTATGCTAATATTAGCAAGTGTAGTTTCTTTCCATCTCACATTCATTATTTGGGGCATGTTGTGTAAATTTATGTAGATGTTCTATGGTTGATGCAACTTTACTTTTCACCGCAACAATCACATAAACAATCAAGTAAAATGTTGATAGAACATACTAGTGGATCTATAGAAGACAAACCAGAAACATAAAATGTGGTGGTGCATTACGACGGTTAACAGGATGCTTCAACCAGCAAAGTCTCCTTGGTCAACCAACCCAACATGTGTCACAACAGCCCTCAAAATAGCCACCCAATCAACTCAAAGTCAACCCTAGAAAAGTCAACGTTGCCCCAATGGCAGCAACGGTAGCAACAGTAGCAACAACGGCAGCAACGACAGCAGCAACAGTAGCAACGACAAAAACAACGGCAACAATGACAACAACAACGACAACATCCTTCTTTCCCACGTGTGAACTGAAACTGCCTCCAAGGAGCTTGAACCAATCAGAAGAGGAGAGATGATGTGTGAGGATGAGATGAGTGAAATTTCCTCCAACGTTGACTCTATTTATATCAATCACTGAGGTGTGTGACACATTTTCTAGGGGTGTAAAACCTTAAGGCCGACCTGCACATATTTGAAATTATTAAAAATAAATTCAAAATAAATGTTCTGCTCATCGGATTAAGATCAATTTTAGATCAATCTTACACCTCTTCGAAAGAGGAACCCAATAAAAATATTGATATCTTAATCTAAACATCACAACATGGAGTTTGGACCTAGTTGTCCAATTTTAACACTCCCTCTCAACTAGGGAGAACTCCATCCACCTGTGCAATCAAACATCGTGTGTCATCCCGCTGTAACTTGCTTTTCTGGCCTCCTTATTTCAGAACAGTAATGGATCAGTCACAAAGACATCATTATCGACTGACAGATTCAGCCCAGAGGTCCGAAACCTCTATAGGACTCACAAAGAGTCTCATACCAACCCGAAGTTGGTTTTTCTGACCCAAAGTTAGTAGGAGGTCTGAAACCTCACTTGGACTCAAAAGAGTCATATATACTAACCCGAAGTTAGTCTCACTGACCCGAATTCAGTTGGAGGTCCGAAACCTCACATGGACTCAAAGAGTCACATAATGACCCGAAGTTGGTTCATCTAACCCGAAGTCAGTAGCAGGTCCGAAACCTCACTATAATTGATCCCAAATCAAGTGGTTGGACACGTGCCATCCTAGATAGAGAGTACGTCAATCTATGATGTGTCCATCAGTATTTTCTACTAGTCTCTAGCTTTTCCCACCTCATTGGCCAAATGAGAGGTACTTCCCATGAGTTCAGAACTCAAATGGGTAGGATACATATGGGGCACAAATCATGAGAGGTGAACCAACTCAATCATCGCGGTGGGGCCCAAGCACACCAACAAGGTTCGGCAGGCCTAGCCCTGTGGTTGCTTATAGCTTCGAGAAGCTATCCCTAAAGTCCCCTAGAGCTCCCAGAGCTCATCGTCCAACAGGACCCTCATAATAGGGTCATTCCACGATTCCAAGATTCTCACGGAAGGTTAGGAACATGAACTTCCCTAAGGGCATAATGAGAATATCCACGACCTGCTCATTAGTTCCTATGATCGAGCCTTACGACACCTCGTTGTACCATATCTCGGATAAAGTGGTACCAGCCATCAAAATGCTTGGATCTATCGTGGAACATAGGATTCTATGTCAAACGAATCTCCCTCAGGTTATCACAAAGGATAACGGTGGCATCTAGCACATGCTTGAATAACTCACTGAAGAGCTTTTGCAACCAAGTGACTTCACAATAGGCCATACATGTTGCAATGTATTCAGCCTCAATGGTGCTCAAGGCTACCGACTTTTGTTTCTTGCGTGAAGCAGATCTACATGCGAAGTAGCATCCAGATGTGCCCTTGCAATCCACCACACTGCCAGCCCAATCGACATTAGTATATCCAAGGAGTGTGATGCTCTTGGCAGTGTATCTCAGCCCATGGTCTATCGTGCCCCAGAGATATCTCAAGAGTTTCTTGGCACCAACCCAGTGAATGTTATGATCAACCATGTGTTGACTCAAAGTGTTCACTGCACAACATATGTCTAGACGGGTGTTCACTGCGAACATCAGGGCCCCTACATGTTGAAGATACTTAGTAGGATTTGCTAGCATGGGCCCAATAGCGCTGCCACTCAACTTCTTAAATTTAAGCTCCATTGGTGTCGACCCAGACTTACAGTCCACCATACTAAATCTTTCCAGAAGTTTCACAATGTATTTTCCTTGAGAAAGGAAAATCTTGCCAGGTCTCTGCCACACTTCCAGGCTTAGGAAATAGTGCATCAGTCCTAGGTCCTTCATCTCGAACTCAGCAACAAGCTCCCTCTTGCACTGATGAATGAGAGGGTCAGCACTTGTTAGGAAGAGGTCATCGACATATAGCACCAGAATGAGAGGCTTCCCTTTGACAACTTAGAAGTAAAGGTTTAGATTAGCATTACTTCGAGTGAAGCCCAGTTTCATCAAGTAGCTATCTATCCTCTCGTACCAAGCTCTGGGTGCTTCCTTCAACCCATAGAGGGATTTCTTCAACCTGCAGACATGGGTGTCCCGATCCTGGACTTCGAACCCCAGAGGTTGCTCCACATATACCTCTTCCTTTATCACACCATGCAGAAATGCGGTCTTCATATCCATTTGATGAAGACTCCATCCTTGCGTAGAAACAAGGGCTATAATAGATCGAATGGTGGTTTATCGGGCCACAGGTGCAAATATGTCATCATAATCTATGCCTTCCTTTTGATAGAAGCCACGGGCAATGAATCTTGCCTTGAATTTTTCAGCACTTCCATAAGATCCATGCTTGATCTTGTAGAGCCATTTCTTGGTGACAACTGATTTTTCCTTCAGTCTTGGAACCACATCCCGGACATCATTCTTGATAATGGACAAATAATCTTCGTGCATAGCATCCTTCCAGACTTGATGCTTTATGACTTCTTCAAAGGATCCAGGCTCAGATTGTACAATAGTACTCATGGCTGCTAGATACCCTTGGTATCTACTCGGCTTCTTGCTTTCACGGAATGCCCCCCTTTTTTTTTGGGCTGCATGTCCCTCAGCTTCCTCGAGAGTGTCCCTGAGCCATGATGGTCTATTTCCCAGTGAAGGAGGTGGATCAATCGGGTCCATCGGTCCTTCAACATCAGGCATTGTTTCATCCTTCGGTTCTTCTTGATTTCCAGGCCTTGCTTCATGATCTTCCTCAAATCTCGAAAGATTGACTACTTTCCTCAGGGAATTATCTTCGTCAAAGGTGACATCGTGGCATATCTCCACTTCCCTTTGACCAGGCACATGTAATCTATAGGCCTTTGAAGTTTTGTTGTAGCCCACAAACATTGTGGTCTCCCTCTTGATGCTGGCTCCTCTGCAAATTTTCTTGAACTCGTTCATCTCATATTTAGTGCCATTATCAGTGTGTCAGATAGCATCTCATGTCATTTCTCTTAGTGGACATCCTCCAACCTAGTAGAGTGTATCAATTTTAGACCCAAACGTGATAGCTTCCTTGAAGCTCTTCTTCCACATGTGCACCTTTCCATCAGTGAATGCCGCATTGAAACCTTTGTCTTCCATGACCGATATAGACACAAGGTTCTTCTTCAAATTAGGTACATAGAGTACATCCTACAAGTGGAGGACTTGACCTTGAGACAAGTCGAGGGTCACAGTCCTTGTCCCTTTCACGGGATATATGGCATTATCTCCAAGGATAATTTCCAGATTGGTATCCTTCTCAACCATATCAGGGAGTGCTTCCTTGAAGCCAGTGATGTGCCTTGATGCACGACTATCTATCAACCAGACATCCACAGTGTCGGGTGGAGACGCAGCAGAGAGGACAGATACAAGAATGAATTCATTTCTTTTATCAACAACATTTGATTCCTCATACCTGGAATTTCTTGACCTTTTGAAAGGTTGATCATTTCCGCCAGAGGGAGCCTTCCTCTTTCTTTTGAACCTGTTGTTCCTTTGACTGTCATCACCATCGAGAGAATCCTTCTTGAAAGGACATTCTCTAGCATGGTGACCTGGCCTATGACAAGTGTAACACTTGCCCTTCTTTCCTTGTGACCCTGCTCTTCCTTTGTACTTTGGACCACCAAAGTTATTCTTTCTAGAATGAGCAGCGTATGCAGCATTTCCTTCATTTCCATACTCCTTCATTCTTGATTCTTCTTGAACGCATCTTGACAGTACTTTGTCAAAGTCAAGTATCACATTATTATTTAGAATGGTAGTGTTGAACACATGCCATTCAGATGAGATCCCTCCAAGTGCGGTGAGTACCATCTCTCGATCAACTATTGTATCCCTAATAGCCAACATATTGTTCCTGATCTCAGTCAGCTTCAGAAAGTATGATTGGACAGACTCATCCCTACCCTTCTTCATATTCTTCAATTGATACTTGAAGAATAGTACTTGATTCGCATTGTTGGCCTTGAAAATGAGAATCAATTTATCATACATCTCTCTAGATGTGCCCAACTCAGAGATGTAGGCCACCAGAATTTTATGAATGGATTCCCTGATCATCAGCTTTGCTTTGATCTCCCCCTTCTTGTACTTTGTTTTGGTAGCAGCAGTAGTAGTGGATGGAGGTTCTTGGATTTTACCCTGCGCATAGTCCATGACATCTTGGTCTTCCAATTTGAGATCCAATATCATCTTCCAAGCATGGAAGTCATCCTTTCCAATCAATTTTTCATCCTCCTTGAAGCCATAGTTTGCAAAAATCATTTTCTTCTTCAGTGATTGCTATAAATTAGGGCTTGTCTTCACCTTAGCTCTGATACCATGTATATTTATGTATATGTTCTATGCTTGATGCAACTTTACTTTTCACCACAGCAATCACATAAACAATCAAGTAAAATGCTGATAGAACATACTAGTGGATCTATAGAAGACAAACTAGAAACAGAAAAATGTGGTGGTGCATTATGGCAGTCAACAGGATGATTCAACCAGCAAATTCTCCTTGGTTAGCCAACCCAGCATGTGTCACAACAGCCCTCACAACAACCACTCGGTCAACTTAAAGTCAACCCCAGAAAAGTCAACGCTTCCCCAATGGCAGCAACGGTAGCAACAATAGAAACAATGGCAGCAATGACAAAAAAAACGACAGCAACGGTAACAGCAATGACAACAACGGCAACAACAACGACAACATCCTTCTTTCCCACGTGTGAACTGAAACTGCCTCTAAGGAGCTCGAACCAATCAGAAGAGGAGAGATGATGTGTGAGGATGAGATGAGTGAAATTTACTCCAACTTTGACTCTATTTATATCAATCACTAAGGTCTGTGACACATTTTCTGGGGGTGTAAAACCTTAAGGCTGACCTACACATATTTGAAATTATTAAAAACAAATTCAAAATAAATGTTCTGCTAATCGGATTAAGATCAATTTTAGATCGATCTTACACCTCTCTGAAAGAGGAACCTAATAAAAATATTGATATCTTCATCTAAACATCACAACATGGAGTTTGGACCTAGTTGTCCAATTTTAACATGTTGTTTCCAAGGAAGGGATAACAGTGGACTCAGAAAATATTAGAGCTATAATGGAGTAACCAACTCCTAGGAATGTGGATGAAGCCATATCATTCATGGTATTAACAATATATTACAAGTAGTTCATCAAGAACTTCTCAAGGATTTCCTATCCTATTACGTCTTTGCAAAGAAAAGGAAATAAGTTTGAATGGAGTGAGGACTATGCAACTAGTTTTGTGTAGTTGAAGATTTTTCTTACAAATTCTCCAATTTTGAGTATTGCAGATCCTAATAAGGAGTTTGTAGTTTGTACATATGCTTGCAAGAAAGGACTTGGTGGAGTCATGATGCAGGGAGGACAGGAGGTATGCTAGAAGTCAAGGAAGCTAAATGAGCACGAGCAGAACTATGTGACTCATGATCTTGAGCTGGAAGCTATCATTCATGCATTGAGGATGTGGAGGCATTATCTTCTTAGTAGGAGGTTTATTCTGATGAGTGATCATAGTCGAATGAGGTACTTTTTTTACCAAACTAATCTAAATTCTAGGAAAGATAAATGGTTGGATACTCTTAGTGAGTTTGATTTTGAGATCGAGTACATTAAGGGCAAGGAGAATTGGGTTGCAGATACTCTCAATAAGGAAGAATAGGTAAATCATATTTCAGTTGTGATCTCTTATGGGAAAAATTTACAAGAGCATACCTTTCATTTAGGGAAACATGATGAGAGGCACCAATAACTGAAGCAGAGTTTGCAACAACAAGGTGAAAGTGATAGAGATGAGGAGTATCACCTCATGGAAGATGGTTTGGTTAGATTGAGGAACAAGATTTATGTGTAAGATAGTAGTGAGTTGAATAAGCTCAAATTAAAAGAGTTTCATGTCAAGCCATCTTGAGGTCACCTGAGATATCAAAAGACATTTAAATTTGTTAAGAAGTACTATCATTTGATGAATTTGAAGAAAGAGGTGGATGAGTTTGTTGCTATATGCTTGGATTGTTAGTGAGTGAAAGAAGAGTGTAAGCACCCATTTGGTCTCTTACATTCTATTCTTATTCCACAATAAAAATGGAGGTAATTTCCATGGACTTCATTATAGGTTTTCCAAGGAAATTGAAGCAACATGATTCCATTATGTTTGTAGTTAAGAGGTTGATCAAGGTAGCCTATTTCAGTCAGTGAATTCTATGAATTCAACTAGTGAGGTAGCTCATATATTCATTAGGGAGATAGTGAGGTTACATTGTGTGCCAAAGAAAATCATATCAGTAAGAGATGCCAATTTTATTTCCATGTTTTGGAAGGGGTTGTTCACAGGTTTGGGGATAGAGTTGGCTTTCAGTATAGCTTATCATCCACAGAAAAGTGGATAGACACAGAGAGTTAACAGGATTCTTGAGGACATGTTGAGGATGCTTGTCATGCATCAACAAAGGAAGTGGGAGGAGTATCTTCCACAGGTGTAGTTTCCATATACTAATGGGTATTAAGATTCATTTAGGATGAGTCCATTAGAGGCTCTTTACAGGTGGATTTGTAGTACTCCTATAAGCTAGAGTGATATATTAAACATGGTGTTGATTAGAATTAATATGTTAGCTGTGATGGAATAGGAGATGCAAGTTATTAAGAAGAATTTGAAGGAAACATAGGATAGGAAAAATATTTATACATATTAGCATAGAAAATTCAAGGAGTTGCAAGCTGGGGAGCATGTGTATTTTCACATCAATTCCAAGAGGAAATCCATGAGGATTGGATCGTGTGCCAAGATGGAACCTCAGTATTGTGGGCCTTTTGAGATCCTTGAGAGGACTGGACCAGTGGCCTACAGACTTGCACTGTTGCCAATAATGAAATTCCATGATGTTTTTCATGTTTCATTACCTAAGAGATATGTGCAGGACACCGCTCATGTGATTGAATGGTCTATATTGTAGGTGGAACCAGAAGGAGAGTTCGATCCAAAGCCTCAATGCGTATTGCAGCAGAAGAAAATTGACGTAGCCATAAGGTCACAAATACCCACATACACAGAATCTTAACTATGTCTGCCCATTCCCAGGAATTTATTCTTCATTAAATTTTATTAAGTGGAAGTATTTAACTAACCCACAATAACTCATCAGTAACATAGGCTTTGTGGTACCCCGGTTTCAATCAAAACCATCGGGAGCACATATAAGACCTTTAACTTACCCTTCCTTCCTTTCACGTGACTCCACACACTTACCAGGACTCTTTGCCGCACAATATTGCATCATAACACTCCATCGCACTTTTCAATGTTTACCATAATGGGTCCTTCCTATCTTCTGCGATATGCGATGTGCTTCGTATCGTATCCTAAATGACTTACCATGCGCAGTCTTAACAATAAACACCAAAAATCACATATGTGTGATATGTGTATGAATCCTCCTCCCAACACATGTTCTCGTCGCAACTTTTCCAACTTAAGGCATCGCAACTAAAATAATTTACCTTGCAATTGCACATTCCCAATTACTCTTGCGAAGTAATCTTAGCCGTCGGTCTTCGCTCTGGACTTTGCAAACTAATCCTTGTCATCCATTCTCTTCCTTTAGAAATCTTCTAATGGTTCACTGCCTTAATATTTTCTATTGTTTCTGAGTGCCACCACTTTGCATCTCTATTTCCTCCACGCTACTCCTTCCTAAGCTTTATGCTATTCATTCACTCATATTTTTGATGATCATGTTGCTGCACACTTTATGACGCTGTCTCAAGCCGGAATACAGAACACCATTCTTTGTTAAAACTTTGAATCTAGGATTCAAATTTACTTCTCATTCGACCTACACACAATTTTAATTGCTCCAGACTGGAATCACACAGATTCTACCCAGCCATTAATTCTTTTATCACTCAAAAAAGACTTATGCATTCATCAGAATTCATTCAACAATGAAATATCAGATTTTTCCTTTTACAGATCACTCAACACATAAAAGAAACAATGACATAGTTCTTATAATTTATCAACACAACACCCTCTTCATGAAATCAGAATCGAGTATTCTATTCATAAGTAAATATTTACACAATAATGAATTTCCTCTTGGCCTGATTTTCTATTTCAGTGGCATCTCAACACTACTACTCTCTCTCTCTCTCTCCCTATGCCCGTAGGCTTACAATCAAATCTCCTATCTAAGAATATATCGTCCTTATGTCTTTGAGGCTTTAAAAATATATACAAAAGGTTCTGCAACCAATTCTGGTTTAGGTCCTCAATATTATCAACTAAATCCTAAGAATCCTCTAAATCCACAAAATCGTCAACTAATTCCTAAGTCTAGGATTCACAATCCCTTTGAAATCTCAACTAGCCTAAATCTCTAATGTTCTCCTACATTTGAGAACATTTACAAATATGCCTCACAATATTTAATTAAATCCTATTCTAAATGTCTCACATAAAATCACTCAAAATATTGAAAATTACATTAAATACTTAGGGAACCAACTCCCTTGAAAATATAAGACCCCCTACCTTCTACTAAATGTACAAAATTTTGGAACCATGATGCTCTTGCATCAGGATCCAAAGGTAGAAATTAATCATGATCTCCAGATCATGTGTCTTCAATTTTGATGGAATTCCTCCTGGATCCCAAAATTTGTCCTGTAGTCTGTCTTTGGTTGTTGTTTTTGTTGTTTGTTGTTGTTCTCTAGGTCTCCATACTTTATGTTGCATTTCCCCACTGGCTATACTCTCATAGTCTGCTTTTGTCTTTCTCTTGCTGCTGCTGCATTTCTTTCTTGCTACTGTCTTCTTGTGAGACACCTTCATCATCAACCTTATTATTCTTTCAATCTCCATGTCCATCATATCCTTGGGCTGGTACACAATCTGCCAATTGTTGTTGCACTCTGTCCATTCATCTTCAAACTTCAGTTTGTTACCTTCACTTTGAAGCTGTTGGATTCTTACTATCACCCTTACATCTTACCCTCTTGTTGCTTCTGAAATTTTGTCTCATCTCCAAACAATCTATGTTCAATATCTTTGATAAAAACATCATCAATATGCTGCATGTCTTCAGGATCCTTGATCTGAATTACTTTAAATATTGTTGTAGATATTTCTATGGAAATTTCTACCTCCCAAAATTCTCGAATATCTCTTAAGATATATCTCTCTGCAACATCCCTTTTCTACTCACTACCTACAAATCTACTTTTAAAAAGTAAATTGTCTTCTGATTCTTTGACTGCAGTAACATTTTCTTCCTCTACTGCAAATCCTCTAGCAGTATGTTGAAAAGAAATATTTTCCTCCAACTGTGTATGATCTTCCATATGAGATCTAACTGTCTCAAAACTCAAATTCCATTTCTCTGCTTTGACATTACCTGAAAACATACACAAATTATTAGTTTCAAAGTCATAAGGCTCAATTTCCTCAAATAATGTTTTAGACAACACTGCTCCATCTTCAAGTTCAAAAGGAACTTTTTCTTCTCCAACAACTTTTTCTTGCTATAGCTCAACTCCTTCAAGCTTCTTTGTCCTCAATTGAGCATCTATAATCTGCTCAAGCTTCCTCAACTCCTCTATTAACTATATATTCACCTGCTATTATATCTTCTCTTGTAGCCTATGCCATCTCACCTTCTTTCTCATTATGAAACCATACCTTTGGTCTTCTTTACTTCTCTTGAACAACTTCATCAACAATTTAAATTTCATTCTTATCTCAGCCTTTTCTCTCTCATACTCTTCATCCATGTCATTTACTTTGACATCTTTCTTCACTCTTCTTCTACTGTGGTATCTCTCAGAACCTTTATTACGACTATCAGTAGTAATTTTCTCCTCTATCTCTATGAGTTCCTCACTCACTATGAGTTGTACTTAAGCCTTTGCAATAGAAATTCCTCCCTACTACAACTTAACTCACCAATATTTCCTCTGTACTTGGCCACTAGTCCCCTCTCTGGAACTTTCTTTGAGCATTCCTCTGCTCCTTCTAGGCTTCAACTCATCTTCACTTTTGAGAACACAAATTTCCTCTTGTATTTCAATCACAAATGGAATAGTAGGTTCTGGACACACTCTTCTTTCTTTTAGAAATCCTTACCCTCTTCCTTCATCACTGCTTCTTAAGGCTTGATATTCTTTTGATGAGATACTTTATTAGCTGCAGCTATCAATCTTCAATCTTTCTTTTATTCTGTAAAAATCAAATCAGAGTTAAATAAAACAATACCTGCATGATTTCACAAATAGTCTCCATCCACTCTTCAAATTTGTGTGAACCTCCATTCTCCATAAGAAAACAACCATCACTGTGCTTTCTTTATGCTTATGCAATCTCTTCTTCACTCATCATCTCTATTCCTTTTACCTTGGCATGTTCCCTTTCACTGGGGCTCTCCTTTGAACCTCTACAATGACCCTTAGTGATCATTGGCTTCCCCTCCTTTGTGAACTTCATCTTGTTCACTTGTGGACCATACTAAGCCTCACTTTCTCAGAAAGTCTCCATACTTGCTGCAATTACCTCACCAAGCCTTCTCTCCTTTGAGCTCGGCCTTTCGTTAACAATGGTTCTCTTTCTCTGGAATCTCTATTGAGAAACTCCTTTTCTCCTTGGATTCTACAATTCCACTTTCTTCTAAGAATACACTTGTCCTCTATGTCCAACCTTCAATTGGATTCTTTAGGTTCACTACTAATTTCCTTCAAAGTATCCACTTTACTCTGCCTTTAAGAACGCAACCAATTCTTATATTAAAACTCCTCTTGTTGTTATTTTGTTGAGATATTCCTCCTTTAGTTTGTAATCTGAAATCTGTAAACACAATCTTCAAACCTAGAATTAATATAAAAACATATCATATTATCTTCAGATCTTTTTTCACACTTTATGTCTATGCGCCGCTGCCTATCAGACTGAAAATATGATTCTTTCTTCGTTTACACACATAATCTCTTTCTTCTCTACTACCAAATGTATTTTGCATAGTCCAGCTCTGAAAGCTTCATTTATAACATTTTTTTTTTCATTTACTCGCTCCGATAGCAAACGATGCAACCATAAGGCTGCAAATACCCACATACACAAAATCTTAACTATGTCTACCTGTTCCCAGGATTTTATTCTTCATTAAAGTTTATTAAGAAGAAGTATTTAACTCACCCGCAATAACTCATCAGTAACACAGAATTTGTGGTACCTTGGTTTCAATCAAAACCATCAGGAGCACATAGAAGACATTTAACTTACCCTTCCATCCTTTCACGTGACTCTGCACACTTACCAGGACTCTTTGCTGCACAATCTCGCATCGTAAGCCTCCATCACACTTTTCAACGTTTACCATAATGGGTACTTCCTACTTATGTGATATGCAATGTGCTTTTCATCACATCCTAAATGATTTACCGTGCACAGTCTTAACAATATACACCAAAAATCACTGATGTGTGATATGCATATGAATCCTCCTCCCCACATGTGTTCTTGTCGCAAATTTTCCAACTTACCGCATCGCAACTTAAATCATTTACCTTGCGATCACACATTCCCAATTAATCTTGTGAAGTAATCTTAGTCGTCGGTCTTCACTTTGGACTTTCTAAATTAATCCTTGCTATCCATTCCCTTCCTTTGGAAATATTCTAATGGTTCATTGCCTTAATCTTTTCTCTTGTTTCTGAATGACACCGCTCTGCATCTCTGGTTCACTACCTTAATCTTTTCTCCTGTTTCTGCCACCGCTCTGCATCTCTGTTTCCCCCAAGCTACTCCTTCCTGAGCTTTCTTCTATTCATTGACTCAGATCTTTGATGATCACACTATTGCACACTTTAACACGCTGTCTCAAGCCGAAATATAGAACACCATTCTGTGTTAAAAATCTGAATCTAGGATTCGAATTTACTTCTCATTCAACCTGCACACAATTTTAATTGCTCCAAACTAGAATCACGTAGATTCTACCCATCTATTAAGTCTTCTATCACTCAGAAAATACTTATGCATTCATCAGAATTCATTCAACAATGAAATATCAGATTTTTCCTTTTACGGATCACTCAACACATAAAAGAAACAATCGCACAGTTCTTATAATTCATCAACACAACACCCTCTTCATGAACTCATAATCGAGTATTCTATTCACAAGTAAATATTTACACAATAATGTATTTCCTCTTGGCCTGATTTTCTATTTCAGTGCCCTCTCAACACTACTCCTCTCTCTCTCTCTCTCTCTCTCTATGCCAATAGGCTTACAATCATATCTCCTATCTAAGAATATATCTTCCTTATGTCTTTGAGACTTTAAAAATATATACAAAAGATTCTGCAACCAATTCTGGTTCAGATCCTCAATCTTCTCAACTAAATCCTAAGTATCCTCTAAATCCACAAAATCATCAACTAATTCCTAAGCCTAGGATTCACAATCCCTTTGAAATATCAACTAGCCTAAATATCTCATGTTCTCCTACATTCGATAACATTTACAAATATGCCTCACAATATTTAGCTAAATGCTATTCTAAATGTCTCACATAAAATCACTCAAAATATTGAAAATTACATTAATTAAATACTTAGGGAACTAACTCCCTTGAAAATATAAGACCCCTATCTTCTACTAAATGTACAAAATTTTGGAACCATGATGCTCCTACATCAAAAATCATGCTCTGGAACCAAAAAATAAAGAAATTTAAAGTGCAGTGGAAGCACTTTAGGCCCGATGAAGTTACATGGGAGATGGATGATCAAATGCGGGCTTTGTATCCTTCATTATTTGCTAGTTCAAGCTAATGAGTTTTAGGTATATATATATATATATATATATATATATATATATATATATATATATATATATATATATATATATATATATAAGGTTGTAATACCACAATGAGTTGTGTTATAAAGCTCCAATAAACGACATGTTTGTTTTGCTTTCAACAAGATGTCACTGTAAATACGCGGCACTGATATATGTTATAAGGCTCCATAGAGAGTATGTTTTGTTTTCAACGGTTTTCTGGTCATAAGTGTCATAGAGCATCGAGGACCATGTTACCCCAAGGGGAAGGCTTTTGTAATAGCCCAGGTTAAAGTTTCATGTAGTAAAGGATAATAAAGGAAAAATAAGACCAAGGTCATGGGACACATATTCCAAGTTGAATGTTGGGAAAATACTTTAGTGGACATCACTTGTGGTTCAATAATGGATATGAAAATTGGCAAAGGAAAAAATGCAATAAATGACATTTAATTATGAAAATAAAGGAAAATAGGAGAAAAGGATGGTGAAGAGATACAAATTTTCATGCAAGGGAAATTAGAGGAAAAATGAGGAAAAATGAAGAAAAATGAGACATCAATAATAAAAAGGAATAATAGAAACAATTCATATCTTTTTTCAGTTTATTTCTATATATTTTTTCAGTTTATCTTTTAGCTATCTTACACTCTTTCACACTTAGATCACTCTTGGAGAACTTTGGAATTCACTTGGGTTTGGAGAAATGCAAGCAAAGAAGTAAAGGAATGAAAAGGAAAAACACAATAAAGCGAAGGAAAGCGAGGAAAAGGGTGGATCAAAAACCTCAATAGGATGATCTTGTAGGTAAAAGGTTTCATGTGTGATTTCTTTGTTGGGATGTGAATTCATGGCAAATTATTTTTTTCATTTGGCTCATTTGTTGTCATTGGAATGGGTTTTTCCTATTTTGACAGTCGTTTCAACCTTTCCTTATCATTTCCTAGATATCCATGGTGTGATGGGATTCATTCTTGTTTTAGCATTGATTTCCAAAATGTTTTGGAACCATGTGAGGTGGTCTCCGGAAAATACCAAGGGTTTGGAGTGGAGATTTTTTTCTCTTGGAATCCCTCGATAGGTGGGTGGAGACAGGAAAATTTCTCAAGGTATGGTGAAGGAATTTTGGGGTATCTAAGCTTGGTTTGGTTTTGAGATCTTGAGAATGGTTTAAGTGAGATCATGATAGCTTGAGGGTGGAGCTGATTTAACCTGTGGAGTCCCTGTTTGGTTATTTCTTGGTTTATCCCATGAGATCCCACATTCATTCTTGGAATGTGGCATGCGGGTGATTGGCTAAACGAAATATTTGGTTCAACCCAATCTACGGTCGAGTGGTCTGTGGATGTCCCTGACTTAGTTGGGTTTTTCATAAGTTAATATGAGCTATTCTTCTAATGTAGTTAATGAGCACATGTACTTGTTATTATGTGGAATTTATGGTTGATTTGTCATGGTTGCTATTCTTCTTATATGTTGGTTATATGATGTGCTCTAGCTATGGATCTCCTTCAATATTTGATAATTCAATGTATGGTTGATGAAATCATGGGCTAACAAATGTTGCTTCAGCTATATAGAGAGGCCATTGAGCCTTATTTTTTATTCTTAGATGAAGTTCAGGAGTTTATGGTAAAATATGCATTCATGACTTGTAGCTTATACGTTTATCATATGTTTTCTAAAATGTTTATCTTGCAGTAGGCATGTTTGGGTCAATGTATTTTTCAAGTTTTGCATTTTTTCCTTTATGTCACCTTATTTATGATTTTGGAAAGTTACAGGTAGTTCTGGGTAGTGGTATGGGGGATTACCTGGAAAATTTCCATAGATCTCACTACTTCATGCACAAAACATGGGATTTTTTGTCACATTCGCTAGCAGGCAAGCTTATGGGTGTGGTTGGAGCCTCATAGCCACACACACTTTATATCGAGGGTGCGGTTGGGGTGTTAAGTTAGTAAAAAATAGTTCCAACTCAGGGATTGATCACTTGGGGTGGTTGTTAAGCTCTCGAGTGATTTGTAGCCCCTGAGGGATGTCAATATGAATTTAGTTTTTGGGTCCCACTTCCATAACTATAACTTTGAGGTTGGGTCATGTCATAGTGACACTCAACTCATGTTTACCCGAGAGAGCTTGTAAAAGTGGGGCCCATGTGGGAGGGGCCCTTACCAATTGTGTTTTACATTGAATATTCTCTAAGTCATAACATGAGAGAAGTAAGAGAGTTTTGATGTTAAGTATAGAAAATTAATATATCTTTAAACTTAAATTTAACTGTTGAAAAATATTTAAATAAAAAGAAATTAAATAGTTTATAAGAAGGTTACAATAAAATTATTAATTTTTTTTTTTTAAAATTGATAATATTTATGGATAATAAATTAAATTAATAATACATAAAATATATTATAGTATTATGTTTTAGAAAAACTAAAAAAATAAGTACATTGAAAATATATTAGGATTTATATTTCATGATTTCTATCATTTAAGCTTAATTTTATATTTATTTTATTTCTATGATATTAAGGATTTAACTTAACTTTGTTTCTTTTTTTAATGTGGTTCACTTACCCTAAAGATTAGTGATTGCTATGTAATATTAGTGAATTACTCACAATTTTATGTAAAATTACATAGAAAGGCTTCATTATATAGCTAGGGAGAAGGCCTAGTGTCGGTTAAGGATAACTACGATAACTGGGAAGATGAAAGTCCCTATGTGAGCTTACAACTCACCATACTTAGCTCATAGGGAAATGAGTCATTGGAAAAAAAAAACTCTAACACCCCCCTTAAGAGATACATAGGGAGTAACTAAAGAAGAAAGAAAACAAAGAATGGGTCTCAGCAACAAGGCCTGATTAGCTACCCATGTACAAACTCTCATAAGCATAGAAAGAGAGAATAACCCGTAGGAAAAAATCCCCCACAAAAGAGAGAAAGATTTCAGTTCTCAAATGATCATGGAGCTTAAGTTATGGATTCCATAATGATCCACTGAATGGAAAGAAAATAGGCCTGCTCCAATCAAGAAGTACCAAATGCTTAAGTACTAAATTTTTTGAAGATGAGAGTTGTGAAACCACAATGAGGTTCGTTGATCTCTAAAGTAGGATTGTTGGAGAGGCACACAGGTGGAAAACACTATCAAATTATCCCAAAAATGCTTCAAAGAAGCTAGGTGCCGGTAAAGAACCAAGACAAAGAATTCAAACAAAAGAAATACCATGAACCAAAAAATAAACAATGATGCATGTCAGTATAGAAAATTTCGTACAACAACACTCCTGAATTTGTTTGAAATTTGTTTGAACGTCCTCATCGTCACACTGATCAAGCACAAAATATGACAATTGCGAACAAGGAAATGACAATAATATCTATCACCATCCAATTTCCGCCACGTAAAACACAACTGTGGAAGGAGAAAGAATAAAAAATATTCATTGTCATCAATTTCCCCCCCTTGAAACACAACCTAGGGATCAATGGAAATCAACACTGAGAAACTAATGCAACATGTTGATATGAATTCTGCAAGCATTGGTTCAAATGATTCCATGACCATTCATCGATCCATCCACTTTCGATCCTGAGAGTTGGCACTTGTCCAAAATTAATTCTTTCATTCCTCTTCTATAACGACCTGAATACCGGACTACTAATTGACAAATAATGGTGATTCTTAGGTAATTTATTCCAATGACGATGTAGAAATGAATTATTTTTTGATTTTTTACACTCAATGTTGGAAGCCCCAACATTTTCATCTGGAATGACATTAGTAACCATGTCATTAATATGTTTATCAAAATTAATATGAAAATTTTCTTCGAGCACCTCATAACTGGATGTAGGTGATGAGGTAGAAGCATGATCATATCTCCGGATCTGCTCTTGATGTTTGGAATATAGGGTTAATAGGAGAAACAATTCATTTTCCATTATTCCTAAGTCCTCCTCTAGTATATCCCATTTTTGTTAGCAATCAAGACCCAATACTAGTAGTATGGTTTTAAAAATTGGGTGTGACAAAGGCATGTGATGCATCGTGATCATAAGCTTCAATTTTATAACAATCAACATCATGAAGTGTGGAAGAAGGAGAGCTTGGAACCTTAACATCAACTGTATCTATATCAAATTTCTAAAGTCGACTAACTTCCAATTCAATTTCATGCTTAGAATATTGCAGTTTTTGAATAACCTCATTCTTTTCAATCAATTGTTGAGACAATGCATCATAATCTTGCTTCAAAAAATGATATTTCTCCATCATTGTTTATTTAAAAATAAATCTCCATAATTTGTTGATTATTTTTCTCTTCTAGTTTCTTCTTCAAATTTGAGTCATAAAAATACTCAAATTCATCCTGCACGTCATCAAGGAGATCAATCTTCTCTTGAAATTCACACGCAAGCATCTGGAAATATTTGACCATGGTTGAATCTAGATGGTCAACCTTTTGGATTTTCTTAGCTATGGAAGTCTGCAACCTATTTTTAAGAGTTGCATTCTCTACTTGAAATAAAGCTACATCTGACTTCAATTGGATGACTTCTTTATGAAGTTCATATAATTCCTTCTTCTAATGAAGCTCTTGCAATCTTTTACCAATATTGAAAAAAACCAAGTCGGAAAAGAAAAAATATCTACAAAGAAAGGATGGTGATGAAAATAGCTTCACACTCCTAATCATGAGACAAATACGACAAACCCACTTTAAATATTCCATGTAAGAGTAGTGAACTACCATGTAAGGCTTCAATACCATGTAAGAGAAGTGAATTACTCACAAGGTTATGTAAAAGTACATAGAAAGCCTCCATTATATAGGAATGGATAATATCTAGTGTCAGTTAATGATAACTACGACAACCGGGAAGATGCAAGTCCCTATGTGAGATCACAACTCACCATACTTAGCTCATAGGGAAATAAGGAGTTATAAAAACCAAATCTAACACGCTATGTCCATGGAATATTTGTACCAGGGAGATCCATTCGAAGAAAACACTTCCTGTTGGCTGAACCATGGAGCTTGACCCTGAGAGTGTCAAGAGAATTGAGCCCCAGATATAACTTAAATTATAAAAATAATTGAATTTGTCATTGTTATTTCTCTTTCTAAGGAAAAGAAAGTCAAGTAATTTTGTTAATGTAAAAAAAAATTAAAACAACAAATATTGTGGAGTGTTTCACGCTCCCTCATAAGGCTAAATATAAAAATACTTTAATGGTCTTCACCAAATTATTCCATTTTTTGAATCTATATATACAAGAAAAGAACTTGCGCATCCACATTCAATGCAAATTTTTTTCTTTCTTTCAACAATAACATGTATTCTTTACATAAAAACTTTAAAACATTTTTAGCTCCATAATTCCTCAAATATTTATATATGTATATACAATATTCTTAAAACATTTTGAGAGAATTGGAGATTTATAGATCATTGTTCTATAATCTCTAATCAAGTGAAGAAATTAAAACTATGGCTCATTAAAATAAATAGAATATTTTCCTTGAGTGGATTCAAGGATTTGTAAGTGTTCTATTGCAACTCTAACACTTTGCGTACCTTGTTTGTTTTTGTGATTTTTCCTTGTGGACATGTGAAAAAAAAGATGAATGAAGGCTAATTACATATTCTTGATGTCAAGAAATAATAGTTGTAATGTGAAACTTCTCAAGGTGAAGTCTTGTTTCATCCATTGAATGACTAGAAGAAAATCTCCAAAAAAATGATTTTATGTATCTCTTCTTTCTCAAGCGATTAACAAAGAAGAATTGTATCTTATTTGAAGGGTTAATATTTTCATAGTTATCTTGGAATACTGAGTTCTCAAAGAAGAAACCAAATAAATAACTTAGGAATATGAGATTCATATTTTAAAGAAAGAATAAAAGGACAATAAATATGAGATATGCATAAGAGGATGTTTAGTTTTCAAGATGTAGATAAGATATGAACAATCCAAACAATTTCTATAATAAAATGTTATATTTTTTAATGTTCGTAAATCATGGGCTTGATTTTAATGTCTTGCCACATTCAACCCTTTCCTCTTATGTCATTTGAGCACTTCAGATCTTACATGCATTCCTGGGTTTGAGGTTAGGAAAAAAATTCATCTAATGATATGATCTCCCCAATGACTTATTGTCAGAGAAATGCATTTATGGTTCCCATTATCAAATTATAAAGATGAAAGTGAGTATTTTCCATATTCAAGTTAAAGTCGATCAAATAAAAACAAACACCGTGATGGAAATTATGATCAAACATCCCTGTAGCTCCACACATAGGATGAATTGTGTTGTTTAAGGTCTCAATTAAAATATATTTTGTTGACGTTTTCCATTACACCAAATCCTGCAGGAATTAGTGAACTTACAAACCATTATTATTACCTTTTTTATTCTTCCTAGGATGGATCCCAAACTGGTGGTTAGCCCATGTGATCAGTTCCCAACAAGGGGACTGTGAAAATACAACACACCCTCTAATGCTCTCTCCCAACCCCTTACACTAGTACAGGATGAATGATAGGTTTTAATTTTAACTAACCCAACCTCCATGATATCATTATGAATATGGGGTTGAAAAATTATTCTTCACCCAAAGTGTGCGTAACTCACTTCAGATAACACCATCACATCCACCTCATCAATATCTTTTCAATGATATAAATTTTTCCCCAATCTGACTCTAGGATTGAAAGTTATGCCCATTGTAATTTGGCCCATTTACCCTTTCCACATCATCAAGTACTATGATATGAATGGAAAAATTAGTATTTTATGTTCTAAATTCCTCTTAAGAATATAAAAAAAATTACTTGAGGATTATGAGGTAAATTTCAAGTTAACCATGAGTGTTTATGTGTTTTCATGTGAATTTCTTGAGAAAATTATCATAAAAAAAACACTGAAAAAAAGCATCTAATAGACATGAACATCACCATAAACAGTAACACAATATCAAATGATGAAGGAATTCACCCTGCCTGGGCTACGTCTCCTTGGTCTAGCATCCAATGGCTTGGACCTATTCTATTATGCCCAAAAGTTGGATTACATGTGTTTACAATGCTTAAACAACTTGGAAACCCATTCCATTAGCTCTAGAATGCCAAAAAATGCCTGTGTAGCCTCTATATTCATTGAATTTGGTCAAAACTGATTTATTTATGGCTTCCCCAAGTTTTGGCACTAACTGCACTACAAAATCCCCGAAATCCAGCAATGAACATACACTTCGCCCCGAAATTCTCTTACTATGCGCTAAATTGCCCAAAAATCGAGCGAAATTGTCGACGCAATAATTTTCCCAATAAGGCCTTAAATCCATATTTTAAAGTATATCCATTGGCACGTTAATATATATTTTTTATATTAAAAAAATGTCGCGCAGTTTGTTAAACGGTCGATGTTAACGACAAGGGTGGACACAAGGGCCGACATATAATGTTACGGTTTATGGACCATTAAGGGGGGGGAGTGCAAGTCTAGCCTCTCGCCCATGGTCTTGCCCCCATCAATTAATGGGGGGGGGGGGGTGGAGTGTAGGGCTAGCTTCTTGCTCATTGTCCTGGCCCTAGGCAGTGTTGAGCGCTGGGGCTATACCCCAACCCCCTTCCCCATTGCGCAGATAATAACACATCAAAAGTATATGAAACCCATAATATATTAAGTCTCATGGTGATGGAACAATGGTAAAGACTCTTGGTTGATGCTTTGAGGTCATGGGTTCGACCCCTACTCGCTCTGTTCGATCCTTCAAACCAATTTTGGTGGCCCTCAAGCTTCCACGTGGCAGCTCGTGGCTGGGCCACGTGGCAACCTTTGATTGGCCATCCAAACAACCAATTACAACATTCCATTTCGACCCAAAAAATGTGACACTTGGCACAATATCATACACCGGAGGAAAACAATCATATGCACAGTCACCCTGCCACATAGGCATTCCTAGTTAGTTGTACGGACTACTGACTGGGCTGTCCTGCATTTAAAAAAAAAATTGAGTGTTTGTCAAAGTGGACATATCACGTTTATGGGAGGACACAATGTTCCTTTTCTGGGAAACTAGTTGCACCGAATTCAAAATGATGAGATCTATGTAGTCATTTAGGTTCCACGCCTTTCTGAAAACTTTAATTTTTGAGCATAGTTTTGAGCACCTGATCACTCCTCCCCACGAAGTGTTGGGACCCAAAAATATCACTTTCAGTTCTTCAACAGATGAGGGTACAATTCCCTCACCATTGTAATCTCAATCCATTTTTCCTTAGAAGGATTTGTGCCTTTGAGCTGCACATGAAAGTAGTCTACACTCCTCGTTTTAATGTCGTTGTTCTTCTATCAAGAATGGTGTCTTGCTGAAGCTCATCAAGGTATTCTGGAGAAAAATATTCAATGGAAGGAATTTCAACATTTTCTCCTTCATCTTCAATGAAAGGAGGCTCATACAACCTTAATTTTTCAACATTAACAACAGATTAAATTTTCATATATGAAGGCAAATCTAACTTGAAGATGTTTTCACCAATCTTTTCCAAAATTATGAAAGGACCATAACTGATTGGTTTTAGTTTTTTAAATTTAACTTGAAGCCTCTCTTTCCTAATGTGAAGCCAAAATTCGTCACCAGATTAGAACTTGTGATCTACACGATGCTTGTCATGCCTTGCTTTGTACTTGCCTTGGCTCTTTTCAAGCTGATCTTGAACTATTTGATGTATCAATTGGAATTTTTCTATGAAATTCTTGGCTTTTTCTATGTCGCTATGGCGATCAATAACAAAATGCTACCCAAAAATTAAATCCAGTGGTGATCTAGGCAAGTATCCAAGGCATGCCTGTCGATGTTTGTTTAGAAGAGTGCTTTGCACAGTTATAAGCATGTTGAATGTAGTGCAAGTTTTCATCCCACAACCTAGGATGCTTGCTGCAGTATCCTTGAAGAATATGTATGACTATTCGATTGACCACCTCGGTTTGAAAATTTGTTTGTGGATGAAAGAATAGACTCTTTTTCAGCTTAGTATCCATCAAGTCCCAAAAACTTGACCAAAAATTCCCAACAAATTGAGAATCTCGATCACTAACAATGGATGTAGGAAATCCAAAATGAACCCAAGCATGTTGAAAGAATACATGAGTTGTTTGTTCAGTCGTGATTTTATTTTTACATGCCATTAATAAAGGCATCTCGTTGAACCTATCCACAACTACATACAAATAATCATGACCTTTTTTTGACAATGGAAGACCTCCTACAAAATCCATAGAAATACTCTCCCACGGAAGTGAAGGTACAGGAAATGGTGTGTACAATACTAAATTCCTATTGCTAGGCTTACATACTGCACATAATGAATAACCTTTAATGAAACATGACACACTTTCAAGCATACGAGGCCAATAACAATACCTCTGAAGATGTGACATTGTTTTTCATACACCTGAAGTGTGTGTTTTACTTATGATATTCACTCTCCCCCCCTGTGGAATTCAAAGCTTGCCCAAATGATACAACAAGTTATTATGTACATGGTAATCTGATTCCTCGACTTGGTTTCCTTGACTTAAGTTTGCATAAACATATTGAAAGTCATTATCAAATGCATATTGCTCAACATAAATTTCATGAAAAATAGAATTATTCTTGAGTAAAGTAGCTACACTAAAAATAGGCCTAGAAATCATCTTAACAACCTGGTTGTATATACTCTTCTTATACCTGATGTCCAAGCGGAATTTCTGTAGAAAACCCATTCATCGAAAGTGCCTTGATTGCACGGGGGATTCACTCAATGAACCTTTAATCTATCACGTGCATTTGTTGCATATTAAAAAATACCCATAAATTGATTAAATATTGAAAAATATCCCTAAAAATCAGATTATTTAACCCCCTACCAATATGAACCCAATACACCTTCCCAATTTTAAAAACCCCTAATTCCACTAGATATTGTAGGTATGCATTTTTTCATTAACATTTTTTATACCCCTTTATATTTTTTCATTAACTTTGAGCTCCACTTTTTATACCTGTCAATATAAAAACCCTTTACTCGCTAGATATCCCCCAATATATTTTGCCATTTTTCCTCAATAAATATCCCCCAATATGAACCCACATGGTATGGTATTGCCCCCTTAGTGTAGGCCCTGTGCTTGATTGCTGCAAATTAGTTTGTGATTGCAAGTATTGCAATGGTTGGTGGTCGGTGTGTCTGATGGTTTCCTTTCCAATCAAGTAATATTTCAACTTTTTCACACTTTGAACCAAAGCATAAATCTACTTATCATAAGTAGGATAGTTAATCACTGCACCATTGAAAGTTTTTGAATGAAATGAAATGGGCTTACCATGTTTCATAAGGACTGCGCCCATGGCATAGTCGCTTGCATCAGTTTGAATCTTAAAGGGATATCACAAGTTCAGTAGTGGAAGTATTGGGGCTAAAATGATCTTCTCTTGCAAATAATAGAATGGTTTTTTCTGCTTTCCTTCCCACTAGAAGACCATTTTCACAATAGTCAATGCATGCAACAGAGTTGCGATAGAAGAGAAGTTAGCAATAAAATTACTCCAATATTTGGCTGCTCCAAAAAAATTCTTACCTCAGTGACTGTCCTTGGAGTTGGCTAATTCACAATGACCTCAATCTTAGAAGGGTCTATATTCAACTCACCTCCTCCAATGATATTCCCCAAGTACCCCAAACAAGTTTTACCAAACTCACATTTTGACATCTTCAAAAGAAAATTTTCTTTCCTTAAGACATCAAGTAATTTTCTTACATGCATGACATGTTCATCAAGTAATTTACTAAAAATCAAGATTTCTTCTAAGTAGCCTATGACAAACTCATCGAGAAATGGCCTCAACACATCATTCGTCACAAACATAAAGGTAGCAGGAGCATTACATAAACCAAAAGGCATAACAAGCCATTCAACAAACCTTGCTTTGTTTTGAATGTTGTCTTCCAAATGCCACCTTCAACCATTATAATTTGATGTTAACCACTCCTTAAGTCCAACTTAGTAAAATACTTTTCATATTTCAATTGATCAAGTAAATCATCTATTCTAGGAAGTGGATTACGGTTCTTTACTGTAATATTGTTCAATGCACATAAATCTACACAGATACGTCATATTCCATCCTTCTTTGGTACCAACACAACAATTCCTGAAATATCAAGCGGTACAACATCTAATTCAACCTCATCAATGAAGTTTGTTGTGATTGCAAACCGAAGATTAGACTTTATTGTAACCTATAAATTTTTGTTCTTGCATATCCAACCCAATGGATTTTTTGTGTGGTGTGGAATGATTTCAAGGTTAAGTTTCTTGACTAAGTATTCATATATTAAATTGGCTTGAGACCCATCATGAAATAGTGTGTCGATTTTTGTATGTTTGTAAATAACCCTCATATGAAATAATTCAATCCTTATTTCTTCATTTGGAGTACTAGTGTGACAATTTGATGAACTAGTGTTAGCAATGGATTCTTTTCCTTTCATACCCATGGCTGTAATTTTAGTTTCATCACCCGAGTCAGATCCCAAATCCTGTTGAGTTATTGCAGTTGTTTTTTGTTTCCCCTTGTTGCTAAATTTCTTGGGCCTCATCTCTGGATGAAGCTTCCAAGAATGGTATTCATCATGACCCTCTTTGGAACAATGCTTTCATATCAGTTTCTCTGCTTTATTTTTAATTGATAAATTTTTCTTTCGTTTTCCTTTAAAACCATTTCCTTTCTCTCCACCCTTAAATGGATTTTTTTTACCCTCTTCTGGAATATTTTTCTCTCTTGCCTCAAGTTGAGTGGCTTGCCCAGAAACGTCGTCTAGACTAGTGGGATTGAGCTTAAGGATAATATGCCTTAGGTAGCTATATAAACCCCCTATATACTTCAACAATGTTTCTTGTGAATGAAAATCAACACCTAACATAAGAGCTTTTCTTGTAAATTATTGGGTGTAATATTGCACACTTTGACCTTTAAGTTGTCTAAAGTTATGCTAATTCATGATGGATTTTTGCATATATTATAGAGGGTATAATTGTCTTTTAACTTCATAAATGAAATTAGACCAAGAGATTGAGATCTTACCATGTTTTTTAATGTCATATCGAGTCTTGGCTTCCCACCATACTAGTGTTTCACCCTCAAGACTCAAGGAAGCTAGTTGAGTCTTTGTATCATCATCTTGAAGGTTTTAAATCCTGCAATAGACCTCCAACTGACGAACCCATTTTCAAGCTTCTCTGCATTCACTTCACCATTATACATAGGTAGCTCAAATTTAATATCAAGTTTTAACAAGGGTTGTTTACCAATTCGTTTTGAGTTATGTTGATGAGTATGAGTAAGGGTTGTAGTAGTGGAAGAGGATGAAGATGAAGGTGAATATGGTGGTGAGGATGATGGTGGAGTAGATGGTGGTTTATCACCATTCCCATTACCTCCTCCTCCTGGAGAACCCTATTCTCTTGGAGGCCTGGAGCTTTCACCCTCCAACCTTGTGTTCCTCTCTTCATAGAGGAATTTCACCATCTCTCTCATGTCAAAGAAAGCCTTCCTAAAAGCCTTCTCATCCTCTCTCAGGTTATCATCTCCTCCTTTACAAGACATGCTTATTGAAGCCTCGGGTACAACAGAAGGTGAATCTTGTGGTGGAAATTGTGGCAATTGTGCCCTCCTTCTCCTTGCTCCAACTAGAGAACCTGCACCCACAAGATCTCCTTCTCCTCTTTTGAGCTTCAACCTTGTAAGCATTTAAACACTTTCAAAACAATTAAATCCTCCTTGCACAAGTAAACCTAGTTCTTTGATACCAACTTGATGTGAATGAAAAAATTAGTATTTGTTGTGCTAAATTCCTCTTCAGAATAGAAACAAAGTGCTTCAGGATTATGAGGAAAATTGCAAGTTAACAATGAGTTTTTATGTGTTTTCATGTGAATTTCTTGAGAAAATTAACATAAAAAAACACTGAACAACAACATCTAAGAGACATGAACATCAACATAAACAATAACACAATAGCACATGATGAAGGAGTTCACCCCGCCTAGGCTACGTCCCCTCGGTCCAGCTTCCAATGGCTTGGACCTCTTCTATTATGCTCTAAAGTGTGAATACATGTGTTTGCAATGCTCGAACAACTACGAATCATGTTCCATCTGCTCCAAAATGCCCAAAAATTCCCGTGTAGCCTCTTCTTGCATCAAAATTGGTCAAAAAGTGAATTAATTATGGCTTCCCCAAGTTTTGGCACTAATCGCACCACAAATTCCACCAAATCTGGCATCGAAACTACATTTTGGCCCCGAAATTTGTTAACTGAGAAAAAAAATTCCCAAAAACTAGGAAAAATTGGTGGCTCGCTAATTTCCCAATAAGGCCTTAAATCTGGATTTTGAACTATATCCACTAGCGCGTTAATATATTTTTTTATATAAAAAAATGTCACACTGTTTGTTAAATCGTCGGTGTTAAATGCAAGGGTGGAAACATGGGCCGACATATAATGTTATGGTTTACATACCATTAGGAGGGTGGGGGGCTAGCCTCCCTCCCATAGTCATCTCCCCAGGCTATGATGAGGGCTGGGGCTAGACCTCGACCCCCTCCCCCATTACGCAAACAATAACATGTCAAAAGCATATGAAACCCATAATATATTAAGTCTCATGGTGATGGCGCAGTGGTAAAGACTCTTGCTCGATGGTTGGAGGTTGCAAGTTCGACCCCCGACCACTCCGCTTGGTACTTGAACCAATTTTGGTGGCCCTCGGGCTGCCACGTGGCAACCTGTGATTGGACATCCAAACAACCAATCACAACATGCCATTTAGACCCAAAAAATGTGCCACTTGGCACAATATCATACACCGAAGGAAAAAAATCATATGCACAACCACGCTGCCATATAGGCATGCCCAGTTAGCTATACAGAATGCTGACTTGAGTCTGCTGCTTTTTTTTTAATTTACATGTTTGAGAAAGTGGACAAAACACGTCTCTGGGAGCATATGGTGTCGGTTTTCCGTGAAACGAGTTCTTCCAGATTCATAATGATGATATCTATGTGGTCATTTCGGTTCCACACTATTCTGAAAAATTTCATTTTTGAGCATAATTTTGAGCACCCGATCATACTATCACATGGTGACCCAAGTGCCTACATGGTTATGCCACATTGTGTTTGGTCCAACATGACATTCACTATTTTATCATTCCATAACACTTTCATGTTAATGTGCCATACCTCTTAGGCATGCTCTATTCCAAAGCTCCGCGATGTGACAAATATTTCCATTAAGTAACATGAATGGTCTCCATCCTGTGCCTTTGATCTACTTGATAGGTTTTCTCAACATTGTGCCATGTCTTATGAAACACTCATATCAAACCTTCTATGGTGTGACATAAATGTTTACGTTAGTCATTGGGTAAATTCGTCATCTAGCACATCTATCAACAGTGTGGCTGCACACACAATCGAGAAGTGACTATCATCACCCCTTTGTGGAGCGATGAAAATTTTTGGTAGTAAGTGGAAAACATATTCTTGTCTCTCACCTTATATTGATCATACCACTATGCCAACCTTACCTGGAATATTGTAAAATAACTGTAGGGATCATAGCTTTGTTGTGATATGGCCCTTATCCATGTAGACTGAATGACAACTCCACATAGCATTCTCAAGCCATCTGGCACCACAAAACCACTACCACACTATAGGTGGATTTGGCTAAATGAACATCGAAAGCACACTTTCCAGTACGAGCTTCCTAAATATGGGTTTGAAGCCACTATTTCACTTTTTGACTTCTCCTTTTTCATGAGAAACCCCTTTTTAATATAATTTGATACTTATATATAACACCAATGATAATCCCTTTGCAATCAATGATAGTGATTTTTTCAACAAGAACCCCCTCTATCTTAAATGGAAATCCTATAATGAAACACATAATCCAATTGGTCATAGATCTTTCTGATATGGGTATAATAAGACTCAAGGGTCTATCCCTACAAAACCTTAAAGGTTTTCATTCATGCACATTAAAACATATAAATAAATAAAGATATGTGTTAAGCTCTCTCCTAAACTTACAAGGGCTAGACCCAACTTGCACACACACACATACACACACAAAAACACACACATATATATGTATGTATGTATGTATCAACGCTATATTTCCTAAGCATTGCAAGCATTCAAATATAACTAAATAACTAAATAACTAACTAACTATATATATATATATATATAGATTCGACCCAACCATGATAGTATATGTGTGTGTGTGTACTATCCTCTCTAATATTTTTTAGTCATATAAGGGCTAACCATGAAGATCATTAAAACACAATGATTATTTAAACACAAGGATTTTTCCCATCCCTTTCATACTTATGCCATTCAGGCTAACTCAAGCCCATATTGTCATAAAAACCCATATATTCTCAAGATAAATAGATCAAGAAAGAGATTAAAGGCTGAGAATAAACACATGAATTAGGCCATTTCTCAGATAATGCACAGGAATTCAAAATTTCACATGCATACAAGAAACCTCATTCCTTAGCATTAACAAGGTCATTATTAATCAACATATTAAGCAAGTATAAAACATTCAATGCATTTAGACATGTTCGGGTTAACTTAGAGATCCATATATTTTTCTCAATAAGATAAATCAAGCCGCATGTCCACGCTCATGATAAAAACACTAGAATCATCCCATTCCTCATATAAATACACAAAAATACACTAAATCCATATTCATGCAGGATATCCCACTCCTAGAATTAGTACATGCATTAAAACATTATCTGAACACATACATGGCATCTTACCGCATTTTATCACGAGAAAGAGAGTACTTATCTTGTTAAGAAGAAACTGGAAACTAATATTGGGTCTCTAACTCTTCACCCAAAATTAGATGAATTAGACCCAATATTTCTGGTAGTTTTCACCCCCAAGCCAAATTTCAGAGCTTGAGGTAGGGTGCCTCAAAGGGACTTCTCACACCTTCAACGCCACTGGGAGTCTAGATATCCCCTACATCCACATAGAAAAAAAATCATTTAACACTTTAGTGTCTTCGACTTAGAACCAAGGACTTAAAGAGCACTAAAACAATGCATATTAACAATCCGAGATAAAAGTTCCTCGTTGTGGTCTTCTAAGATAGGCCTATCTACACTACCTTCTATATTTCTATGAAGTTTTCACTCCCCCCTCTTCCTTTGTCTTCTCATGCTCCCTCTCCCTCTTTGTCTATATGTTTTCTTGAATGAATTATTCCCTTTTGGTCTATTTCCTTCTTCCATCATATATTCGGTCATCTAAGAATGTTGGAACTTTGTCATGGTAGTGCGACCCACTCTCCTAGATTCATTTCCTTGTCCTCTCTTACTTATATGTTTCCCAAAATAGGGTATTTTTTTATTCTTTTTCTTTTATCCAATTTAGTAAACTTGTCAGCCCCATTAAGGCCACCAATCATCCCATGAATAATAATTAATAGCTACATCCTCCACTTGCCAAGAAACCTCCTCCCCAAGCTCTGAAGTCCATGTCCCATATCTTGAACTTTATATTTTATTTCCTGTAATGTTATAATTGTTTGTAAGAGGATGATTTTCCCAAATGGATTATTACAACTAAAAATATTAATCGTAGGCACCAACTTATAGGAGGAATCAATCCTCTTGTAGGTTTCAAATATATGGTTAATATTTCAAATATTGGTGCCTACTCTTCTTCAATGTATATAAATTATTCAAACTATGATAACATTCACATTAGCTTCACTAAGTATGCTTTCTAGTTCTTCCTTCACCATGCCTACTCACTACTTCTAACTTCACCAAGTTTTCTTGCTAATTTTTCTTTCACTCGGGCTACTCACTACTTTTTCCTTCACTAGGTCTAACCAAAATTTGAATCTCCAAATGAAATTTATGGTAAATCTCCAAAATCTTTATGATTTTGGCCTCTTTCCAAGAATGAACTTATATAGCATGTCACTTATCCAAATTTTCAAATTTTTATTAGACGAACGTTTCTATGTCACCTTAGATTTTTGAAACTTTCACAATAGGAAAAGTCCTATAAAAGAATTTATAGCAAATTTTTTTAAGTGGACCTATTTGAAAATGAGTTTAGGACCATTTAGAAACCATAAACTCTACAAGAATATATCCAGAAGTATAGTGAATCAAAATATGAAATTTTGATCATAGGTACATATACTTTATCTCTTCAAAATTTCACAATCTAAAACATAAAAGGAAATAAGTGATAGAGAAAATACAAAACTGAGTGGTTTGAAACTAATTTGAGGAGCATTCAAGAACACTAACTTCCTTAGAGCATATATTTGAAAGTTTAGGAAACCAAAGTCTAAATTTTTTACCATAGGTTACAGGTACCTAAATATCTCATCTCTATCTTCTCAAAATTTCATAGTATGAAACATCCCAGTAAATATGTTATAGAAAAAAATCAAAACTAACCTATTTCAAACTATTTTGAGGAGTATTTAGTAACCCTAACTTCCATATTTCAAATCTGTGAAAATATAATAAAACCAATATTTGAAATTTTAACCATATATACCAAAGATATCATCTCTGCCTCCTCAAAATTTATGACCTGAAACATCCCAAAAAATAAGTTATAGTGAAAATATCGAGATGACTAATTTGAAGCACATTTAGGACCAATCACAAACCCTAACTTCCACAATGTATATCTCATAAAGTACAGAGAAACAAGATCTGAGATTTTAACCCATTTTTCTACTCGATCTCCTCAATATGCTCATAATTTCTCCAATTGACGCAATTGACAAAACAATTTATGGAGAAAATGCCAAGATGACTCATTCGCTCTACAAATTGCTTTTTTTCTCTGAGACACACTTTCATTCTAATGCTCTCTCTTTGTATGCATTATCATAACCCTTCATGAAAAAACATGTTAATTCATAAAGTTGTGCCAATTCATTAATTAAATAATTAGCTCTCTTTTTCTTTCCTTTTTCCAAGTGTCATGGGAAAATATTATGGTATTCCTATACCATGGGTTTGAAACTAGCATCGATGAGTTTGAAACCACCATTTTAGTTTTGTACCTTTTTTTTCTTCAGGTGAACCCTTTTTTAATATACTTGGATATAGTTATATGTAATATCAATGAGATATGCCCTTTAACACTAACACCAACAATTTGATCAATAGTAAATTTTGAAATAGAGTATAAAATCTAAAAGAGCCTTTCAAGTTGAGAGTTGTGGATATAATATTTACGAGAATGGTATTACCAAGTTTACAAATTCTCACGGTTGGTTGAAATATATTAAATGTAGTATTGTATTTAAACAAGGTTGTCCCTAGTCCCCTATCCTCCTTGGCATAAATATTAGCAAGTTAGTGAGTTGTTTGGAAGAAGGTGTGAATTTAGTTGGAATATTTATCATCCTTCTTCTTTATGCTAATGATATTGTTCTTATGGTGATTTGTCCCCATGGTCTTAAAAAGCGATTTTTATTTCTCAATTTTTTTTTCTTTAGTATGGGTAGGACTATTAACACCAACAAGAAAAAGGTTATGATAATTAAATTGTAAGCTTAACTAGAACTATAACATTGATTATAGTATAAATTAATGTTGGAAATCTTATTTTGGCCTTGAAAGTAATTGTAAATTGGTGGATCTTTAGTTATTAGATAAAAATAATCTCATATTTGAGGATTTTATCATGCTTTTTATCTTATATGGTTGTGAATTTCAGGGTTTTAACACCTCTAAAGAATTGAGGAGAAAGATAGAATAAATCAAAAGTATTTTTTAACTTATAATATTAAAATTAAAGGCAATACACCTTATCCTATCCTCCACATATGAGAAAGTATTTCCCATATTGAGAGCATGGCTATGACTTGGTACCTAATGTACAAGAAGAAGGTAAACACCATGGAAGATGAGAGGCCTCTTCAGATTTCCTCAAACTCTAGTCAAAACCACATACAACTCAAGTGGGGTTGTGGGGTTGGCATGAATATGCACATACAACTCAAGTCTGGTTGTGGGGTTGAAATGAAGATGTGCAAGTCTTAAATAAATCATTGGGGAATCAAATAAGAGATAACATTATAGAATATTGATAATATTAAAAGATTTTTTACGTTTAAATTTAAGAACAAATTGTGATGAAATATAGAATTAGATGATAAGGAGAAATTGAGATACTATAAGGAGGTGATTAACTATAATATAAAAGACTAAAAATATATCTTTGCATTAACTAGTGTAAGAAGAAAATCAATATTGATAAAATAAGAACAAATTCTCATATAAGCTATATAGTGCAACAAGGTAATGGACAATTCCTAAACAATCATGAGTTGAAATAATTTGTCATCATTCCCAATGCTAAAATGGTTGAAAATGATTTTTTTTTCTTAGATTTTTTTCTCCTTAGAATGTCATGTGTACACCCACATTATCTATGTCCTTGAGGGACTCTCATACAATAATGACCCAAGCCATTACAAGGATATATTCATTATGAGCCTAATATGTCACATGCTAGAATGAAACTCACTAGGAGATAACAAAATTTCTCCCAAACACCAAAGCTACATCTAATTGACATTTTTTTAGTAAAATTATATAGTTATAAAAAGGTGTTACTTTGACAAGTAAAATAAAAATATGGGAGTGAATTTTATGAATTTTTTCCATTTATGTTTAGTTTTAATTTTTTTCTAAAAATTATATATAAGAAAGTATAAGTGTTAGTTGATGAGAAATTTATAAAGAAAAAGGGAAAAATAATGGAAAAAGTTTATAATTTACATGAGATTAAAAAGATAATGTTAAAAGATTTAATAAATAAATAAATAAATATAAAAAAATTCAAATTTAGAAAACTAATATATTTAAATTGGTGTAATTGTTCACAAATCTAACATTAAAGTTTAAAATATTTTGAAAAATCCAAAAAACCAAAATGATTTTTAATAATATTATATAATTAGTTTGATTTTACAAATCAAATCATAATTAGTAATCTTTTTTCATTTTAATTATATATAATTTTATTTTTAAATTTTACAAATTAGTCTGGTTGTCATTCTTTTTGGGACGTGTCTAGCCCGCCATTCTTGGGTTTTTATTTGTGTAAATGTGACCTCCTTGGAGTGTTTCTTTAGTTGTGGGCATGAGTGGAATGATAAGGAGATTGTTGTGGTTGAAATCCAGTGATGAGAGGACGTTCACTGTGGTGAATGAAAGACACAATACTACGCTAGTCTTTCTATGCACGAACTATTAGTTATAAAATAAAAATATAAAAACTACTTATTATAAATGATGATAAACAAATGTAATGCACTATAAATTTTTCAATTTTTTTTACAATTTATTTTGGAAGATACAAAATTTTGATTTCACTGAATCATAATGAAATTCACAATTTTTTTGTACCCATTTTATTAGAAAATTAATTAAAATTAGTAAATATCTATGGAATTCCATAAAAGCTATATATGATAAAAATAGATTCAATTTTGCAATTTCTAGTTTAAGTTACAAAAGTTAATTCATCAAATTTGACGGAGTTTAAATATTCTCAAGTTGAAGAAATGTGTTCAGAGATGAGCTGCAGCATAGTTGTAGACATTTTAATTCAGGCGAACTTCTCTAGTAGTTTGGCCAAAATTTTCTCAGTGTCTTGTCCCGTTAATTTTAATGATAGAAAATTTCAGCTGAAATTTTTTTAAATGTTCGGTGGAACTTTTAGTTTCTCATTCCATCATCCGCAAAAAAAAAAAAAAATCAATGAGGCCGCTCCAAAAAACAAATTTCGCTGCAAACTCAATAAATAAACGAAAACCTAAACATTATTTTCACCCAGAAAGAATGAAATGATAAATATTCCTATAATATAGGACCCTAACATTGGCTCCAATGGGGATAACATCCTCCTTATGAGGTGCAAAGAACATTGTAGACCATGTTCCTCATCCATTGGGTTGCTCCCAATCTTTAAAACCCGCAACCTATTCGAAAACCCATATTTTCTCTTACAACCAACTTATTCTGCAAACTGAAAAAAATGTTGAAAACCTCAATGCTGAAAACCAAAACTACACACCGCTGAAAATGATGCTTTAATATTTGAGCTTATTTAAGAATAAGCCAACCTAATCTAAGCTGCTAAAAAAAATTCTCATATCGCTAAGATTATTCACACTCCTACTAATTATAACTGATCCACAAGCTACTTCATCCGGAAAATTTAAACAACTACAGTATCCATGCAAACACCTTATCTACTACATGTTCACCAGCAAAATGAAAAACCTATTGAATGAAAACTCCAATAAAAACTTGCAAAAAAATTAAACTTTGAAAAGATTTAAGGAGTTAGGGCCACTTGATGGCTTCAAGAACACTGCAAAAACATCCTCAAATGAATTAACACTACATTTTAGCTCATGTGGAAGATTGCAATTATGCTCTAAGTGGTTTACATACCATGAATACAAACGTTTATCTGCATCCTTGCTTTCATGCAATTTCCACTTATAGCTATCATGATAGGGCTACAATTTTTTAGGTGAATTTTGTGATGAAACCACTGTTGGAAAAAACAATGATGCTGGTTCTGGAACTAAGTCTTCATTACCTCTATTTTTAGGCTAAAAACTAACTAAAGGAGGAGAAATTATATTGCAAAAACCATCCAAATAATCGTCTATTGGATCATTGAAAACCTGAAAAGACTGCTGAAATTTATTCTTTATTGGTTCTAAGGAGACTATATGATCTTTCCTAAGCTCGCCAACCTTTACTTTAGTAATAGTTTTAACATTTTTCTTCAAGAACTTAGAAGAATAAAAACTTAATGGCACAAAAATACCTTGAAATAATTCACAATGATCTTCATGTTTCAACTCTTCGACTGCATCTTCAATCTCATGGTTAATCAATAGTTTTTATTTTGAACTGAAGAATTCATCCATATAACAAGTAACATGATTATCAAATACATAATAAGGTTGTTTCCAATCTATGCTATTGTCATCTTTCTTTCATGCTTCCTTAGTAATCTTATAATTTTCTTTCAACATTTCAAATGAAATAAAACATAAGGTTAGATAATTTCCATCAACAAACTCAATGTTTTCTTTATGTTCCATGTCCAAACTATAATACTCCTCACTTGGTTTAGTACTTTCATCATATTATTTATTGTTGTCATGACTGAAATATGCATCATGGCTACTTTCCTTAAATTGCTGAAATTGAACATCCTCTTGCTGAGAAGATGTTGTTGGTTTCTCTTCAAGTGAATATATAAAACATTCAATTTTTATCTCACGGTAACATAAACTGTGATAGCTGCATTTACTACTAACTATTTGTTAATTAGTTAAATGAATTTTAATATTTTTTAAGGAAAAAACACTGATACAATTAATATTTTTGATGGAAAAGTTATTTTTCCTTATTTTTTATTATGAATAATAAAATTGGTTATGAAAAGTAAAAGTGAAAAGGTTGTTGGTAAATGTTTTCCAAGAACTGAAAAGACGGTTGGACAATTTGAACAGTTACCTGCTCCTCTAGGGATAAGAGACTCATCCCAGTGAGGAATAGGGTTTTGTTCATAGGTAAAGGAAGAGTGGAGATTTTTCTTGAGCTGGTAGATACTAGTTAAAAAACACTCAGTGAATTCATGAATATTTCTAGCACTGACTAGACTTGGAGTGCTTAGGTCACATCAGAAATTCTACTGTTAACTCGTACCTTTTCACGTTGGAGAAAGGGGGCAAGGAGAGGACGTAATAGCCTCTCTTGAAGGTTGGGTGGACACCAACAACCAACTAAGTTTTCTAGATAAGTGACTGTCTAATTTATTATTATTTAAACAATGAATGTTTATTTTATCTATTAATTGACAGGCGAATGTTTCTAAGTTTTATTTATAGAAAACTTGTTATTTAATTTCAGGAGAAAGGTTATCATTTCCTTGGAATCTGTCTCATATTGGAAAAATAGTTACATGGGTTTTGTATATTACTACTGTACAATTTATAAACCTGTATATGTTACATATTTGCTGTGGGTATTGTTAATATATATATATATATATATATATATATATATATATATATATATATATATATTAAGTATTTTATTATTAATAAGCCAAATAAACAAATATATTGTGGCTTTATATAGGATTAAATATTCTGTCTGCATGCTTTTCAAAGATGAATAGTTTATTTTATATAAAGTCTATGCAAAAACAAACTGTGTTTATATTTCATGTGAAAACCAGATTAATCAATAGTTGTGTGGGATAAGCCATTGGTATTGGGTACAGGGTAAAACCCCAACCCTATATGCATCGCTTCTCCCCTATGAATTCTATACTCAGACTAAAGAATAGGTGGTCCAGTCACCATGAAAACCCTAAGTAATTTATAATCTGTTGGACTATTTAGTATATTTTAAAAGAAAGAAAGTGAATGCTAGAAAATTGATTCAAGATAAGACAGGTGCAATAAATCCTAAAAACTGAGTTTGCACTCGAAGATTGAGCGAATAAATATATATAAGAAAAATGCATGTACAGGAATGTAAGCTAAGTGCTGGAAAAGATCGACAAGGAAATAAGCCATTTCTCAAATGACAGACCACCCATCTGTAAGCGAAATAGAAATAAGAAGCATTGTCTAATTTTCATAAGCACACAGTCTATATAACAAGACTTGCAAAGAACAAATTCTCACTACAGAAGCTACTTCCATTTGGATAAAAATAAGTATAGAGGTTATATACAGGAGAAAACGTAACCTTAAGCTTTTTATAAAACAATATTCACATAACAATCTCTCGGAACAGAATGTAAACACAAAAAGAAAACTAAACAAGGTCTAACCCCTGTAGGAAATAAATTTTAATACCATTACAGTAAAAGGATATGTTCCAAAATAAAAGACCTCGGTTAAGAGGAAAATTCCTTCAGTGTACATGGAAGGAGATGTAGACTACATTAGCAGGAAGCTAGAGAAGGCCTAGAAAAATGACATGCAAATTTTGGGAGTGGAGGACTTCACCATCGAGGTCGGGAATATTGACCTGCTAGTAATAAGCAACGAAGCGATTATGTGAGGAAGAGTGTTAAATATTTAACCATAAACCAAACAAAAAAAATACAAATGAGAGAGAGGTTAACCTGGTGAAGAGGTTCCCTTGTTCCTCCAAATCAATAAAACTGGGCAGCATGTTACCATAGCAGAACCCATGAACTCAATAAATTAAAACAGTAGAGAGAAATAATTTCTGCTTACAGTGAAAAAAAGTGAAGAGACGAATTAACGAGATTGGGAAGGATTTAATCTTACCTGGCTGTGTATATGAAGAGCGTGCAGAAACTTGAGGAGATGGCCATGGCAGAATGAGGAACATTACCCTTGGTCAAGATTCATTACCCTTGGTCGAACTTCATTACCCTTTTGTAGCATATATTCTTCTCCACTACGCAGCAAGTTAGCTGGGTGATTCAACCTCGTCAAGCTTGTGGTGAAACAATCGAAAAAAATTCATGGACGTCTCTGTGGAAACAAAGCCTCAAAGCTTGGGCAGTAAAACTTGCAGAATGCCGTGAAGCTAAACCTAACAGCCAGAGGAGCTTCTCCAAGAAGTCAAGGAATGAAAATGATGAAGTGAGTTAGGGTTGGGCGTGAATATTCAGGACCTTTCCCACCGGAAACGTGGACTATTGATCCAAAAGGAGATCGATGGTACAAAATCTAGTAAGGTAGCATTGAAACTCACGGATCTTATCTGCGGATCCTACAATTTTTGTGTGGAGTAAATGCTAAGTACTTTTGTATTAAACTCCCATGTTATGCTAGATATAATGCCGACGAAAACTGAGATTTGGTTCATGCATTTGATTAATGTCAACATACTAGTAGGTTTGGCCCCGATATTATACATTTATATCAAAACATTAAATCAACCATAATTGACCTTATAATAATATTGCAAGCGAAATGTCATGTTAAAGTATGGTAATAATAATGGATTCATAAGTAGATGTAACCTTATAATAAAAGAATGGAGGTTAGAACATTTGATTAACTATTAGTGTAGTGAATGAAATTATGTGATGATCAAACTTAAGTGATGTTGTGACATTTTAAGAGATTCATTTGTCTAAAGTATTTATCCTTATGGGGGGGTAAGTAATTTTTTTAATTTTATTTTTTGTATATATGTTACAAGTGGTATTAGAGAAGCATTCATATGCTGGGACCCTAAGGGTCAACTAAAAATTAAGTTGTGTGTATAATGATGCACACAATTTAGAAGCAAAGCAACAAATATCATGATGAGGGGAACAATGCAGCAACCACCCCAGGACACCGGGGAACCCCAAACACAACCATTAGTGAGCCTTGAGATGTGGGTTCAACTGAATTTCGATCAGCACCGGCAAACAAGTCGACTGCTGGAAGAATAGCAGCATCAAACCAGCTTACTGTTGAATACAATACAACAATTACAGGAAGAGATGGTGCGAGTTCGAATGGATAACGAACGATTAATGCAAGAACAAGAAAATATACTTAAGAGCCTGTCAGATAAGAAAAACCAAGAAATGGGACACCCTAGTGCTGACAGGGGTATGTAAGAAGGTGAAGAACTGCAAACCAGAGACAACACCACTAACAGAGTGGAAAGAAGCCCATCTCAGCGTAGCAAAAAGAACAAAAATTACAATGAAGCAGAATCCGGCAATTTGTCGGATCAACAAGAGGTTAAGAAGCAGAAAGTAGAGCTTTAGGGGGAGTTTCGGAAAATAAAACCACCAACATTTGATGGTGAAGCCGAGGAAGTGGCATAGGCATGGTTACTAAACATGAACACATATTTTCAGGTGTACAAGTACAACAGCAACCTGAAGGCCAAATTGGACATATATCAGTTAAGGGATAAAGCCACTTTGTGGTGGGAAGAAGTGAAGAATGTTTGCAGCATTGAAGAACAAGATGTTACTTGGGAATCGTTCCAGAAATACTTTAAAGACAAGTATTTAACAAAACATTTCTATAATGACAAAGCTAAGGAATTTCATGACTTGAGGCTGGGACATATGACTATGGATGAGTATATCACCAAGTTCACCTCCCTGTTACATATGTTCCATACCTTCGAGAGGAAAAGGCTAAGGTGCATAGATTTCTAAGCAGCCTGCCAACACATATGAAAGATTGAATTGAATTTGTAAATCCCAAAACCATGGACGAAGCCATTCGTAAGGCACTAATGTGCTAGCAGCAGTCCAAGGCTAAAGGGGAAGTTGGCAAAAGTTGGCAGCCAAGGAAAGGACAGAAAAGTAGCTCAAATTTCAAAGGTGCCAAGAGAAATAATTTTAAGAATTTTTCACGAAGTTCTATCAGTAAAATTTTTGGCAGAAATCATCAAAGAACTCAATGGCCCACAGAAGAGAAGTCTACAGAGGCATCTAACAAGCCTGAGAAAGGGTAAGTGACCAAGCCACCTCTATAGTGTTGGGGGTGTGATGAGGCACCCTATTATAAAAAATGCCCACAGTGAGCAAGAAATGACATAGTTGCAAACTTGCAGGAAGCTTCTACAGTGGACGATGTGGCACAGAACATTCCTTGTATCAATGCGACATTGGAGTATCGCTAGGCAGACTATCAGCCAATGATAATTGAGTTTGAAGGTAAATTACTATCTCAATCTATTTCTATTTTGGTAGACCCAGGTGTAAGTCTAAGTTATGTTAGTCCCAAAATTGTGGCAATGTGTAAATTAAAAGAGTAGAAATTTAAAAACTTGTGGCTGGCACAGCTAGCCACAGTAGCAAAAAGAAGGGTAACTGCCAAGATTCCAAACTATACTTTGGAAATTTCAGAACAACAATTAAATGTAGACCTAAACATACTGCCATTAGGGTCCTACGATGTTTTGCTGGGTATGGATTGGCTAGAAAAACATTGGACCTTAGTTTATTGCAAGGAAAAGATCATTTATTACAGAATGCAAGATGGAACACACAAGGAGATTCAAGGAATCAAGAAGCCACTACAGCTACGTCCAATTACAACATCCCAAATGAATAAATGTATAAGGAAGGGATGCCAGATATATGCTATTCAGGTGGGATATGCTGATTCCAAGGAAAAATCACTTATGATGGAAAACATACTTGTGGTGCAAGAGTTCATGGATGTTTTTCAAGAAAATATTCCTGGATTACCACCAAGGCGATACATTCATTTCACTATAGAGTTAATTCCAATAGCCTCTCCTATATCAAAGGCTCCTTACAGAATGAGTGTTTCAGAACTAACCGAATTGAAAATGCAGTTACAGGCACTGTTGGACAAAGGTTACATTCGTCTGAGTGTGTCCCCTTGGGGAGCACCAGTACTGTTCGTGAAGAGGAAGGAAGAAACCATGTGAATTTGCATGGATTATAGACAAATTAACAAGTTAATAGTTAAGAATACGTATCCATTACCAAGGATTGATGATCTGTTTGACAGGTGAATGGGGCCACAGTGTTTTCTAAAATCGATTTAATATTTGGATATCACCAAATCCGAATCAAGGATGAATACATATGCAAGACTGCATTTCGTACCAGGTACAGACATTATGAATTTGTGGTGTTACCCTTTGGGTTAACAAATGCACCAGCAACCTTTATGAGGTTAATGCATGGAATCTTTTATCCTTTTCTGGATAATTTTGTACTCATATTTATAGATGATATTTTAATCTATTCTAAAAACCAGGATGAACATAGAGAGAATTTAAGGATTGTGTTGGAAATGATAAGAAAACACTAGCTTTACACTAAGTTCAGCAAATGTGATTTCTTTAAAACATAAATCTAGTACCTAGGCCATGTCATTTCAGCAGAAGGGATTACTGTTGATCCAAAGAAAATTAAGACAATCATGGAATGGCGAGTACCCCAGAATGTGGCAAACATTCCATCCTTTATGGGATTAGCTGGGTAATATCAGATATTTATTGAGGGATTTTTCAGAATTAATTTTTCCATTACCTCTTTGCAGATAAAAGGAAAAGTTTTCAAGTGGACTATTGGGTGTCAGAACAACTTTTAAAAATTGAAACAACTTTTGACCACTGCACCAGTGTTGAGGGTAGTTTACCCCAACAAATAATTTGAAGTGTGTATAGACGCAATTAAAGAAGGTGTTGGGGCATTTTTATCTCAATAAGGAAAAGTAGTGGCTTATGAATCAAGGAAGATTAAGGAGCATGAACAAAGATATTTGACTTATGTTCTAGAGTTAACAACACTGGTACATGCGCTTCGAGTATGGAGACACTACTTGCTGGGGAAAAATTTTGTGCTAAAAAGAGATCATAGTAGCTTGAATAGTTATTTCAAGCAAGCCGATTTAAAATCCAGCCATGCAAGATGGAATTCCTTTCTAGGTGAGTTTGATATGGACATCCAGCATGTGAAAGGTAAGGAAAATCAGGTAGTTGATGCCTTAAGCATAAAACTTCATTGTTTTTATGAGCTATATTACAATCAGCTGGAAAGTAAATTCTCAGATCAAGTAAAAGATGAAGAACAAAAAGATCCAGAGTATCAATTCCTATGGCAGCAAATGGAAGAAAACATAAAGCAATGAAGTACTTCTGAGTATGGAGTAAATGATGATCAGATGCTAAATTTTAGAGGTAAGGTGTATGTACCGAACCGTGTGGACCTAAAAGAGCTGATAATAAATTAATACCATCGTAGAAATTATGCTGGGCACCCGAGATACCAGAAAATGTTGACTGCAATTAGAAAAGTATATTTCTGGCCTAGTATGCGTAGAAATATTGTTGAGTATTTAAATAAATGTTTGGAGTGTCAACAGGTGAAGGTGGAGCACCAACATCCTGCAGGATTATTGCAGCCCATACTAGTACCTGAATGGAAGTGGGAAGTTATATCCCTAGACTTCATTACAGGTTTACCACGAAAAAAATGGAAAAATGACTCCATCATGGTGGTAGTGGATAGATTTATTAAATCTGCAGATTTTATACCTGTGCAGCCCACTTACAAGACTGTACAGATAGCAGACATATTTATGAGGGAAATTTTTAGGCTGCATGGTATTCTGAAGATGGTTATCTCAAACAAGGATTTCAATTTTACCTCAGCATTTTGGAAGACTCTGTTAACAGGTCTGGGGACTCAAATAAACTTTAGTACAACTTATCATCCCCAAACCAACGGTCAAACAGAGCAAGTAAACCAAGTATTGGAAGACATGTTGCGCATGTATGTGATGCAGTAGCCAACCAAATGGAAAGACTATTTGCATCTTATTGAATTTTCTTACAACAATGATTATCAGGAGTCCCTGAAGATGAGTCCTTTCGAGGGATTATATGGGAGGCAGTGTCACACACCCATAAATTGGAGCAGCCCCGAAACAAAATTAATGTTGGGACCAGATATGCTGGCTGAAATGGAATTAGAAGTAAATAAGATAAGAAAAAATTTAAAGGTTGCACAAGATCGGCAGAAGATCTACGCAGATAAAAATAGGTCTTATCAGGAATTTGAAGTCGGAGACCATGTGTATGTGTCGATCAAACCTAAAAGGAGTACCTTGCAGTGGAACTCTTGTGCCAAGTTGGCTCCCAGGTTCTATGGGCCTTTCAAAATTTTGGAAAGGGTAGGACCTGTGAGCTATCATCTGGCTTTACCCAGTCACATTCGAGTACATGATGTGTTTCATGTGTCCCTATTGAAACATTATGTGCACAATTTGAAGCACGTAATTAATTGGAAGAATATACAAGTAGGATAGAATAAAAATGCTAACTTGAAATATGATTTCTTTGTGAGAATATGACAAGAAAACTTTGTTGTTTGTGGGTAGAACTGGACGACGAGTTTCTGGTCGAGTCATAACACATACTTGACCAGAGGGAAATTATGCTCCGGAAGTGAGTCATCACCCAGGTTAAAGTGCAGTGGAAGCACTTCGGCCCAGATGAGGCTACTTGGGAGGAAAAAATATTTATGTGTGAGGCTTACTCAGAGCTCTTTTCTGAGCTAAAATGAAACATCGAGGATGGTGTTACTTCCAGGGGGGAAGTTGTGACAACTGCATTTACTGCTAACTAATTTTTAACTAGTTAAATGACTTTTAATATTGTTTAAGGAAAAAAGTCTGAGACAATTAATATTTTTGTTGGAAAAGTTATTTTCCTTCTTTTTAATTATGAATAATAAAATTGGTTATGGAAAGTAAAAGTGAAAAGGTTGTTGGTAAATGTTTTCCAAGAATTGAAAAGGTGGTTGGAAAGTTTGAACAGTTACCTGCTCCTCTAGGGATAATAGACTCATCCCAGTGAAGAATAGGGGTTATGTTCATAGGTAAAGGAAGAGTGGAGATTTTTTTTGAGCTGGTAGAGACCAGTGGAAAAACACTCAGTGAATTCCTGAAGATTTCTGGCACTGACTCGACTTGGAGTCCTGAGGTCACAACAGAAATTTTACTATCAACCCGTACCTTTTCAGGTTGGGGCAAGGGGGCAAGCAGAGGACGTAATACCCTCTCTTGAAGGTTGGGTGGACACCAATAACCAACTACGTTTTCCAGATAAGTGACTGTCTAATTTATTATTATTTACTGTTTATTTTATCTATTAATCGACAAGAAAATGTTTCTAAGTTTTATTTATAGAAAAATTGTTATTTAATTTCAGGAGAAAGGTTATCATTTCCTTGGAATCTGTCTCATATTGGAAAAATATTTACATGGGTTTTGTATATCACTGCTGTACAATTTATAAACCTGTGTATGTTACAGATTTGTTGTGGGTATATATATATATATATATATATATATATATATATATATATATATATATATATATATATATATAGTAGTTTATTATCAATAAGCCAAATAAAAAAATATACTGTGGCTTTATACATAATTCAATATTCCGTCTGTATGCTTTTCAAAGATGAATAGTTTATTATATATAAAGTCTATGCAAAAACACACTGTGTTTATATTTCATGTGAAAACCAGATTAATCAATAGTTTTGTGGGATGAGCCGTTAGTATTGGGTATGGGGCAAAACCCCAACCCTATACGCATCGCTTCTCCCCTATCAATTTTATACTCAGACTAAAGAATAGGTGGTCCGGTCACCATGAAAACCCTAAGTAATTCATAATCTGGGGGACTGTTCTAGTATATTTTAAAAGAAAGAAAGTGTATGCTAGAAAATTGATTCCAGATAAGACAAGTGCAATAAATCTTAAAAAATGAGTTTGCACTCGAATATTGAGGAAATAAATAAATAAATAAATAAATAAATAAATATATATATATATATATATATATATAAAATTTCATGTACAAGAATATAAGCTAAGTGCGGGAAAATATCGACAAGGAAATAAACCATATCTCAAATGATAGACCATCCATCCATAAAAGAAAAAGAAATAAGAAGCACTGCCTAATTTTCATAAGCACACAATCTATATAAGAAGACTTGCAAAGAATGAATTCTCACTATAGAATCTACTTCCATTTGGAGAAAAGTAAGTATAGAGGTTATATACAGGAGAAAACCTAACCTTAAGCTTTTTATAAAACAATATTCACTTAAAAATCTCTCGGAACAGAATGTAAACACATAAAGAAAACTAAACAGGGTCTAACCCCTGTAGGAAATAACTTTTAATACCATTACAGTAAAAGGATCTGTTCCAAAATATAATTTATTACAACCCAAAACTAATGAATACAGTTTGATAACTAAATTCCCAAATTTCGCACAGAATAAAATACCTCGGTTAAGAGAAAAATTCCTTCAGTGTACCTAGAAGGAGAAGTAGACTACATTAGCAGGAAGCCAGAGAAGGCCCAGAAAAATGACATGCAAATATTGGGAGCGGAGGACTCCACCATCGAGGTCGGGAATACTGACCTGCAACTAACAAGAAATGAAGCGATTATGTGAGGAAGAGTGTTAAAGATTTAACCATAAACCAAAAAAGAAAAAAGAAAAATGAGAGAGAGGTTAACCTGGTGAAGAGGTTCCCTCGTTCCTATGAATCAATAAAATTGAGCAACATGTTACCATAGGAGAACCCATGAACTCAATAAATTAAACCAGCAGAGAGAAATAATTTCTGCTTATAGTGAAAATAAAGTGAAGAGCCGAATTAACGATATTGGGAAGGGTTTAATCTTACCTGGCTGTGTATATGAAGAGCGTGCAGAAACTCAAGGAGATGGCCATGGAAGAATGAGGACCATTACCCTTGGTCGAGCTTTATTACCCTTGGTTGAACATCATTACCCTTTTGTAGCAGATAGTCGGAAACGTGGACTGTTGATCCACAAGGAGATCGATGGTGCAAAATCTAGTAGGGTACCATTGAAACTCGCGCATCTTATTTGCGGATCCTACAGCTGTTGTGTGGAGTAAATGCTAGGTAATTTTGTATTAAACTCCCGTGTTATGCCAGCTATAATGCCAACGGAAACTGAGATTTGGTTCATGGATTTAATTAATGTCAACATACTGGTAGGTTTGGCCCCGATGTTATACATGTACATTGAAACATTAAATCAACCATAATTGACCTTATAATAATATTGCAAGTGATATGACATGTTAAATTATGGTAATAAGGATGGATTCGTAAGTAGATGTAACCTTATAATAAAAGAATGGAGGCCAGAACATTTGATTAACTATTAGTGTAGTGAATGAAATTATGTGATGATCAAACTTAAGTAATGTTGTGACATTTTGAAAGATTCATTTGTCTAAAGTATTTATCCTTATGGGGGGGTAGGTAATTTTTTTTTTTTTTTTTGTATATATCTTACATAAACCAACAACCTCTCCTTCTGTAAAATCTACTTGGAAAGAAGGTCTTCTTTGCTGCCCTCTAACATCATGTTGTTTTGCAAAGTCAAATTTTCCATCAACTTTTCCATGGTTTTCAGCAATGCATCTAGCTTATTGTATGAGGACGGAGAAAACTCCTCCTTAACCAATCCATTTCTTTCAGCGTCCTTTATGGCCCTTTTGATACACATATTTTCTTCCACACCAACAACATTTTTCTACATGTCTTCCAAAGTTGTTGGGTTTCTCTCTCTGAGTTGACATGTCATTTTAACATCAAATCCATCCAGATAGTAAATTAGAGCCAACCCTGGGGGGAGGCTTTATGTCTGTTGGGATGGAATTGTAAACCTTATTGAATATAGTTGAGAAATCTTGGATTAATTCTCCCAGTTTCCTCTCTATATTCCTATAATCATCCATAATTTGAAAATTTTTACCTCCCATATTTCAAGTAAAGCATGCTCAAACTATTTTAAATTAGCAATGCTTCTAGTTATCAAACTTCTACACAACATCCTAACCTCTCCTGAAAATATTTGAGCTAAAAGCCTCAATTTGACATCTTCATGATCCAATTCCTCAAGGCTAGTGAAGTTAATTATTTTATTTACATGTTTCCATGTTGTGATATCACCTATACCATCAAATTTAGGCAGCCTTTGACCATAGTTCTGTGGTAAATCATGTAAAGGAATTGGAAGATTTAATGGAGCATATCGGGCAGCAGCCATGGATGTGGTTTTTTGAGATGGACTTGTACTAGCTTGACTGTGATTATCATTTGAAACTTTTTTAGGATCACTAATACAATAAGGAGATGCATTTGCATTGAGAAAGGAATGATATACACTTTTAAAATGGGAATCAAGTGCAGATATGTAATATATCCTAAACAGTGCAGATATGTACTGACTGACATTTTTTTAATATATCCTAAACAGTGAATCATATTGTGCTATTTTTTTTTCTCCATTTTAATATCATCGTAATTCTTTTCCACAAGAAAATTAAGCGAAATATGACTCACGAATTTTGAGAAAATTTGAAAATGGTTGTAGATGGTGACGACTTGTTTCTCGAAAATCGTAAAGTATTTTGACCTAAAATTTTGTGGGTTTATTCATCTCAACCCCCATGCATATCATGTAAAACTTTCATGCCAAAAATGTATATTTTTAAGAGATATGGTGAAAATACAGTGACTGTGTGAAATTTCAACGCACAGGCGCAACACCCCAAGCTTATAATACTTACAGGGTTGACATGGAATGACCCATTCAACGTTTTAAACCTGTGAGAGTGCTCCTAGGCCAAATGCAAACCTTGAAACTCTAAACCTTCTTCTTGGAGAAAAAGCGCAGCGCACCTCCATCCACATCACATGACCCAACACTGATCTTCTAACTAAGAAAAATGACTTGGAGAGGATTCAAATATTCACATAAAACCTCCTACATGTCTTCATTTTAAGGACCAAATGCCAAAAACCATGATTTATTCATCAAAATTAGTTACCTTAGTAAAAGCGCAACACCCCAAAATTTTTATGCTTCTGGTCATCCTCTAAAATTTTTGAAGTACTCCGCAAATAGAAAATGACTCACACACATTGCAAACCTATTATAAGACTTTGACTACAACAGCATACCTCCATTGTTCAAAATTATTCCTCAAATAAAAAGCACAACTCCTCCCGCACCTCCTTTGTACAACGAACAAGAATGATCACACACAGAGCTTCTCATGGAAGAAATGGAGAGCTGGGAGATCTTGGATGAAGGAAAACATGCAAATAACTTCCCACAATGGGTGAGAGCATATTTTGTTGGCGATGATTACAATTTTGAACTTGATAGACCAAAGCGCAACACTTGACAAAAGCGCACGAATTGTCCCCTTGACTGTTGTCTTGTGATGTCATGACCATTCATGATTTGACATGTAAAGTGACTTAAGACACCTACAAATATCAAATTAATAGAAAGACTAAAATGACAAAGATTCATATAATATAGGACCCTAACTGGAAGAACATTTACACACTTACGAGACCCTTGATATACCATATTCTCTATTAGCTGATTGATGAATGTAAATGTTATATGGAATTATAAAAAATATACACTATTTCTTATGCATGTAAACTTGAAATTTTATTTATTCGTTGTTGAAGACTCGGTTGCACTTCGGAAGGAATAAAATAGACTTAGAAATAGTTTAAATAATATATTTTATTAAATTTGTTATTTATTTTAGGAGAATTGTTAGTTTGTTTTATATTTAATTAAATATGGCATAATAATAGAATTGGTTTCTTTCCCTGCATGGAATAGAACCAAAATAGGGATAAATGCTAAATAATAGGGAGGCATTAGTTTGTTGAGAAATTCTAGAAGAATAATATTTCGAGAAGAATAGTTTGTCATATTTTGTATAAATTAGAGAAACTGGAGATGAATAAGGTGTGAGTGTGTATAAGAGAATCTGAATTAGCATTGAAATTGCAGAGGGGCCGCTAACACTTATTAGCCCATGCAATACTCTGTTGATTGGAATTTTAAATCGTTCATTTGTTTGCTGAATGTGATTCGATTCTGTGTGTGTATTGTATACATGTCTGACATATTGCAGGTAGCAGGCGTAGGGATGAAATTATGACAACGTTCTTGTGGGGATTACAAATCGTGGCATTGTTGTAGATTCATGGCGTAAATCCACGGCCCTGTACTCACTTTGAAGGAGCGCACACAGAAGTAAAAAGTCTGCGTAAGGCTTGGAACACACTCAGGAGCAGAACTCTGCATGAGTTTGGTTCATACGCTATCCATGAAGAACTGCAACTGCGTTTTATTGTAAAGACCGTGTTGGTAAGACTGAGTCGGCGTTGAATGGCATTTAGTAAGTGTAATGACCAGTGTTAAAGCAGTGGCACAATTTGTCAGAGGTAGCGTGCTTGAAGGTAATGCGTGTTTCAAAATCTGTGATCGATTGTTTGTTGCTCTGACCATAAGCTGCGATGTCTTAAGGAAGAATCGATGCAAAATATCAATTCAGCAGTAATTTATTTGCATTTGTTCACTATAGTTTATGTTGTGTGCGGATACATGTAGTGACTGATGTATAGCGCAGAGTTCATATCCATCGATTCTTGAATCTATAGATGTAATTGTTTCCTCAAAGATCAATCTATATTTGAATGAAGTTATATATATAGTTGCTTCCTTAAAAGTTCAAGTGATTCTGAATGGAGTTTGTATCGAACACTACTACACAAATCACATTTAATTAATGGGTATTTAAGCTGCTAATACAATTTGATTGAGGCATCTATGTTAGCTAATTGTATTTCATGGTGGTGGGAAGTCAGTCGCTGTAGTAGAAAAAGCACAAGAAGTATGGAGCTTCATGCTATTAGAAATCGAAAAATGTGTGTCTAAAATCCATTTTGGGATTTTAGGGAATTAATTTGACATTGTCATTAAAGGGTGAATAAAGAAGAAGACAATCAAATTCGAACATAAACTTGGCCTTAGTAAAATTATACATTTTACTACAATAAATTGATTGGTAGGAATCGGGTGTTGTTTATTCCTACATCATTTTGGTATCAGAGCTTGTTAAGTTGTTTTGGAGTATTACAGAGAATGTCGCCTAGAAGAGGAGTTGGGATAGGTCGAGGGAGACCTATAGCAAATGCAGTTTTTCTAGATGAGATCCGGAATTTGCACACGAGACTGGCTATAGTAGAAACCACTCAGAGGAGAGCAACTAATGGTGGAATTGCCAATGTCAATGAAGAAGAGACCACTGACAAAGAAGTGGAGGAAGAAAATGAAGCAGCTAAGGTCATGAAGATGCTAGTCAAAGCCAGCAGTCAACCAAGAATAGAAGTAACTTTATATGATGGAAGTCTTAGTGTGGAGGTGCTAATGGACTAGATCAGTTCATTAGATAAATACTTCGACTATGAAGAAGTCGATGACAGGAAGAAAGTAAAGTTTGCAGCCACGAGATTGAAAGGCCATGCAGCCCTATGGTGGGACGAATTGCAGCTATCAAGGAAGCGAAAAGGGAAGCCCAAAATCAAGCAATGGGACAGGATGGTAAGTAAGCTGAAGGGTAAGTTTTTGCCAAAGGATTACCAATTAAATTTTTTTAGACAATTGCAGAATTTAAAACAGAAATGGATGACAATCAAGGAATATACTGAATAATTTTATAAGATGAGTATTAGATCTGGACATGTTGAAGATGATATATAAAAGGTAGCTAGATATATAAATGGTTTAAGGTATGAAATACAGGATGAGATCAGCTTATTTAATTTGAAGTCGATTGAAGATGCCTATCAAGCAGCCTTGAGGGTGGAGGAAAAACTGTTGCGCAAAAAAAACTAGAGGAATAGAGGTAAGAATCTGGCAAAATAAGGGGGGACATTTGAATCCAAAATTCAACACTCTCAGAATGAGGCAGGGAGTGCGAGCAATAGATCACCACAAAGAGGATATTTTGGCCGTGGAAGGTTCGTCCCCAGAGGCAGAGGCCGAGGAAGAGATGTTCGGTGCTTTGCATGTGGTGAATGGGGACATGTACAATGGGATTGTCCTCATCAGAGATCATCAAAGTAGCATAGTGTGAATGTTGCTGAAGCTAAGGAGGAGATTCCTCAACCTAAAGCTAAAGAGGAACCACCAGAAGTAGGAGAATCCTTGTTGTTTAAAAGGGTATTACTTGAAGAAGCTAAGGAAGCCAAAGAACCAATTCAAAGAAAGACTCTATTCAGAACTGTATGTAAGTCCAAGGGTAAGTGTTGCAAATTGGTAAATGATAGTGGTAGTACTGACAACCTTGTTTCTACAGAGATGGTGGATAAGTTGAAGTTGGAGAGAACAGTACACCCCACTCCTTATAAAGTATCGTGGCTTCAGAAGGGCCATCAAATTTTTGTAACTGAACAATGTCAAGTTGAATTTCAGATTGGTACTTATAAGGATGTCATTTTATGTGATATAATGCCGATAGATGTATGTCACATATTGCTAGGGAGGCCTGGGCAGTTTGACCGAAATGCCATACATGATGGTAGAAGAAACACTTATACTTTGGAAAAATATGGGAATAAGCATACACTACTGCCGTTGAAAGCTGGAGCGAATGGAAACAACATTATGTTGATGAATGAGAAGATCCTGTTGCAAGAAGATGATAAGGGTAAGAAGATGCATTTTTCTAGTGTTGGAAAACCCAAGGTAATTTTAACTTCTACAAATTTAGAAGATTTACCAGAAGAAATTCAGAATTTATTGAATGATTGTGCTGATATTGTTGTGGATGAGTCGCTTCCTATCAGGAGTATTAGTCACCATATTGATCTAATACCTGGGGTTAGTTTTCCGAATAAAGTAGCCTACAGGGTAATGTAGGAAAATGCCGAAGCTGGAAGACAAGTGCAAGAGTTGATGGATAAATGGCTAATTAGTGGAAGCCTTAATCCATGTGTTGTGCCAACAGTACTCAGTCTGAAGAAAGAAGTTGAAAGGTGCATGAGTACAGATTCTCGAGCCTTATATAAAATCACCATCAGGTTGATGAATGAAGTTTTGGAGGAAAATGCAATCTCTAAAGAAGAGTTGAAATTGGATCCAAAGAAAATCCAAGTAGTTGTGAATTGGCTAACTCCTAGAAGCATATTTGAGGGAGATGTCAAAATAATATGGCAGGAATGCAGTAGCAAAGACAAACAACGAGCAGATATGAAGAGGCAGAAAAAGGAATTCCAAGCAGGTGACTTAGTCATGTATTGTAGATTGGTACCTATACTAAAAGCCAGAAGAAGAACTACAAAGAGATGCCATAACAGACGAAAGCCCAAAGCAGGAAAAAAGAAAAAGAGAGTGCTAAAGAGAACCAGGAGTCAGACTCATTATCAGTATTTGATCAAGTGGAAAGAGCAACTAGTAGAAGACGCCAGCAGAGCTACAGAGAATGCGGATCAACTCCAAACTACTACAAGATCATTTCTCTTCCCCGGGAGTCTAATGCAGGAGCATCAAGCACCTAGCCAGCAATGTGACATCTTGGTCACATGTTGTGGCTAGTTAGAAATAAAATAGACTTAGAAATAGTTTAAATAATATATTTTATTAAATTTGTTATTTATTTTAGGAGAATTGTTAGTTTGTTTTATATTTAATTAAATATGGCATAATAATAGAATTGGTTTCTTTCCCTGCGTGGAATAGAACCAAAATAGGGATAAATGCTAAATAATAGGGAGGCATTGGTTTGTTGAGAAATTCTAGAAGAATACTATTCCGAGAAGAATAGTTTCTCATATTTTGTATAAATTAGAGAAACTGGAGATGAATAAGGTGTGAGTGTGTATAAGAGAATCTGAATTAGCATTGAAATTGTAGAGGGGCCGCTAATGCTTATTAGCCCATGCAATACTCTGTTGATTGGAATTTTAAATCGTTCATTTGTTTGCTGAATGTGATTCGATTCTGTGTGTGTATTGTATAAATGTCTGACATATTGTAGGTAGCAGGTGCAGGGATTAAATTATGACAGCGTTCTTGTGGGTATTGCAAATCGTGGCATTGTTTTAGATTCATGGCATAAATCCACGGCCCTGTAGTCACTTTGAAGAAGCGCACATAGAAGTAAAAACTCTGCGTAAGGCTTGGAACACACTCAGGAGCAGAACTCTGCGTGAGTTTGGTTCATACGCTATCCATGAATAACTGAAGCTGCGTTTTATTGTAAAGACCATGTTGGTAAGACTGAGTCGGCGTTGAATGGCATTCAATAAGTGTAATGACCAGTGTTAAAGCAGTGGTACAATTTTTCAGAGGTAGCGTGCTTGAAGGTAACGCGTGTTTCAAAATCTGTGATCGATTGTTTGTTGCTCTGACCATAAGCTGCGATGTCTTAAGGAAGAATCGATGCAAAATATCAATTCAACAGTAATTTATTTGCGTTTGTTCACTATAGTTTATGTTGTGTGCGGATACATGTAGTGACTGATGTATAGCGCAGAGTTCATATCCATCGATTCTTGAATTCATACATGTAATTGTTTCCTTAAAGATCAATCTGTCTTTGAATGAAGTTATATATATAGTTGCTTCCTTAAAAGTTCAAGTGATTCTGAATGGAGTTTGTATCGAACACTACTACACAAATCACATTTAATTAATGGGTATTTAAGCTGCTAATACAAGTTTATTGAGGCATTTATGTTAGCTAATTGTATTTCATGGTGGTGGGAAATCAGTCGCTGTAGTATAAAAAGAACAAGAAGTATGGAGCTTCATGCTATTAGAAATCAGAAAATGTGTGTCTAAAATCCATTTTGGGATTTTAGGAAATTAATTTGACATTGTCATTAAAGGGTGAATAAAGAAGAAGACAATCAAATTCGAACATAAACTTGGCCTTAGTAAAATTATACATTTTACTACAATGAATTGATTGGTAGGAATCGGGTGTTGTTTATTCCTACATCAGTTCATAACAAAGAGAGTTGAACATATATTAATCCTCTCAGGTATAGGGGAGTCGGTGATATTTAATTTTCCATTAATTTTCTTCTTCATTAACATTTAAATGAAAAACTAAAATAAAATGCATAAATTGAATTTTAATAAGATTATATCATATTTTCACTGTATCAACCAATAGAGATATTATTAATTTTTTTCATTTTAATTATATATATTTTATTTTAAAATTTTACAACTTTTTAAATTAATATTTAATTTTACATTAATTTTCATTTTATTAAAATTTACAATTTTTATGTAATATTTAATTTTATATTAATATATTTCTCCAATAATTATCTTTATCACATATCAATATAAATAATATAATAATACAATAACAATTACTACAATAATTATTAAATCATAATAATCCAATAACAATAATAATAAGAAGATATAGACATATATAACCATTAAATTTTCCCCAACCTATATTAAATATGAGCCCTAAAATAACTTATCATAATTCTGGCTTTTCTTATCTTGCCTTTTGTTTCTTTAATACTTTTTAAATATTATGTTAATCTCAAAGTACCAATATTAATATTGAACTTAATGTAATATTAAATGAGAGAGTGTATGTTTTCACATTCCAACAATATGTTGAACATTTTTTGGAATTTCATTGTGTGAGAAGAATGAATATGAATAATTTTTAGGGTGGACACTTCATTCATTAATAAGGGCAATAGCTAAAGCTTACACATCAATACGTGATCACATGGGATTACTTGAATTAGTGTGATCATTACTAAACTTATTGACATCAATAACACTGAAATAAGTATTTTTTGAGCTTCCCTTGCCATCTATGTCAATATATTTTCCATGGGGGCGCATCTCCCAGGGTGGTGGACCCGCTTCCTCGCTCCCCTATGCTCTTGGGATGGGGAAACGCGTGGGGAAATGTTTCCCCACATCCAATTTTTTGGGGAAACTTCGGGAAAGTTTGCATGGACATTGTTTTAGTGACGAACTATGTCTCTTTTGACAGGGGAGAGACATGGGAGCGATATAGGGGGGATGCAGACCCCCAAAATATTTTCGCTAAAATCAATTAAAATCATAAAAGATTAAAAAAATTCACAGTTGTAGTGCACATTGTCCTACGTCTTGCACACAAGAGGACACCATATTATCTGATGGGACTAGCTACACGATGGGATATGCATCCAAAGGAGGATGCACATATATATGAGGAGAATGGACATGACAAGATATAACATGGTTTAATTTGTGTTCCATTGGTTACTTATGAGAGTGACTTAGACTCAGACACTGACATTCCCATCGATGGTCTTGATGCCTTCATGCTAAGCATCAACACACTTCATAATTCTTATTAGTTATTTGATCATGATGTTCATTTCTTTTAGATTCTTTTCATTGTTCTAGTTTTGACCTTTTGACTCTGTTAGTATTTATTATTTAGTAATTTTTGACAAATTTACTAATATTTCACTACTTTCTATGTTTACTTTTAGTTTAGTATTCTAGGGCTATTTTAGACTTCAGCATAATGTCAATGTCATAAGATGGATTTAATTTTTTTATACATATATTGCTTAATTTCTATTGTCAAATGATGAATTTAATTTACATGTACGTTGCATAATATTAATGCCCATTATCAAATGATGAATTTAGATGGAACATTGCATCATGTCAAATAATGGATTCAATTTAGTAATTTGCTTTTAGATTTAAATTGATTATTGTAGAAATGTCAAATGATAATTCTGATTCATAATAAGCTAATATGAAATGATGATCATATTTAAATTACATTTCATAATTATTAATATTTACCATTTACTAATTTACATATTGTTCAGATTTTATCCTTTATTTTTATACATTAATTTTTTAATAATTTTATGATTATGATGTTTCTCTTTCCTCAAAATTTCCTTAAATTTTGTGCTTATGTACGTCCACTTTTGTACATACCAATT
>CM076583.1:446950428-447030514 GCA_034641835.2 Pinus albicaulis
ATTTTATATGCATACCATTTACATGGCTATATATCATTTCATCTTGCCTTGCTATCATTTTATTTTATTATATATTTAACTTCTGGTTTATTGGTTTGATCTATTTCATTGTAATTCTTTTTTCTAAGTTAATAGGAGAAGATGTGATTAATAGTTCAGATTTGTAATTGCTGTTAGTGGTTTCGGTTAGCCTGTGCCTACATATCTAGTATTCATATTCTACTGTTTTGACAAGTGTCTAAGCTATTCAATTTCCTGGTAGTTAGGGTTTTGTTTTTTCTGTTTTTTGAGTGCTAATTTAAACAAACACCACCTATGGAAAAAGTTTCCAAAAGCATGCTCTTTTGATACATAAGAGCTTATTTATGTTTTTGCTACCCCACTTGGGCCTTTTATCTTTGCATGTCCAACAGGTGGCTCCATGTGCATATGTGGTCTTTAACATTTCACTATCTAGCAAGGTTACTATTTCCACTTGCAAATTTATCTTAATAACCCCCACCTAACCAAATTCCTATTAACAGTTGTGGATTTATTTTGGCAACTCTACCTTAACAAGATTCTTGTTGCCATATATAAATAAATTCGTCTATAACTTAATGTAACATAAGTTGTGGCAATATATGTCCTGCCAAGTACAGCTTAACATAAAACCCTTGTGACTAAAATGAAGTGGAATGACCAACATAAAAATCTAATAACTAATATGAAATCACATGGGTAGCCTGCCTTGTGCAGTTCAACCGGTGTTTGATCCAAGGATAGAAAATTTGTTGGCCCTGTATATTGGACTTGAAAGCCAATAAGAAAATAAATTTGTTATTGTTTTGTAGTATGAAAATTGCCTTCAGATTTTAAATATGACAAATATAATCTAGGCAGTGAATTGTGAACCCTGAGAGCATCTTCGATTTAATTTGGCCTGTGTACTAAAATTAAAACAATGAGAAAGGTGGAAGAGCTTTTCAAATGTCCTCAGGGTTCATAATACACTGCGTAGATTATATTTGGCACATCAAGCTTCATACTATAAAACAAAAAATAATTTAAATGAAAGATATTTTCCAAAACAGATATAAATTATATTGATTTCCCCATGGTTCACAATCCTCTGGTAGTTTGAACTTACATTTCTCAAAATTGTCTATCAAGGACCCAGGAAACCTAGTAAACAAAAAATGCCAGAAACGCAAGCTTCAAACAAGAGACAATGCATATCGTTCGACAAATGAAATCAAGTTCTTCCCATAATCTCGATTTATCTCATTCAGATAATCACCATACTCCACTGCAAAATTGAGATATACATCTTATTGTAGAAGATAAGAAGCAATTGAAATGGGACAGGAAAAGTTGTCTTCATCCACAGTCGTGGTAAAAAGTGTTAGAAATGGAACGATTACTTGGCATAAAAGAATAGGCGCAGAAAGAACAAAAGATCCAACAGGAACGTGAATTAGCAATCCCGATCCCAAAAGAAGAACATAATCCAAACATGGAACAGGGAAAATGAGTGGTAGGAAGGAACTTGTGAACGCTGGAACGCTGGAATTTACCACGACTGCGCTGTGCTGATTCGGAGCGAGTAGCAAGGAAACCCTTTGAATGCTAGAACGCTGGACCTCGGAGCTAATGTGTAGAAATTTGAATAATAGATAACTTATTCACCGAGATTATCCTGATCACACACTATTTGAGCTTCATGCATAATACATAACCTCTTCTACTATTGATCATCAATTTGCGGAATTAAAAACAATCGCATGCGCACATTAAAACCATAAAAAATCACACATATAAACACAATATTTATGGGAAAGCTTAAAGCTGAAAACCCCCAACTATCTGTATATTATAATGATAGAGATCATGTAACAATCATAGTACAAACTCCTCACAAGCTCTCAGCACTATCTCCAATTGTTACACACTACACAAGCTCAGATCTTACAAAACACATGCTCCAATTTGCTCCACATGTTAGCCTGCCTCTACTGCGCAATCCAATATGGATAAGCATGAGATCAAGGTTCAAATCCCACCAGTATGTACTGCGCAATCCTCATTGGCTTCTCCATCAATGTGTGTGCACATCTCATGCACCAGTATAGTCACAACTGATAGTCACACTGCTCTTTCACCTAACCTCTCCACTGGTCTCCACTGAAACTGTCCATGCACTGCAGTTAACTGATGTATTCATTAGTTGATTTATGAGTTAATAATTAATGAACTAATTAATATTTAATTCACACCACTCTCACTAATTGTATCAATCAGTTAGACTAGATACAACTAGCTCAACTAAGTTAAACTGAACACAACTCCATTAATTGTCTCATTAACTCCACCAAACTCTGTCACATGAGTTCTAACTGAAGTCAACCATGCAATATCTCCACTAAACCCTAGGAATAGTGTAATTCCTTTTGTCAGCTGCATGTGCCACATTCGTGACTCGAACTGAAGTTCTCCAAGAGGATAAGATAATGTTTAGAGTCAGAATATTATTAAGAGCTAATAATATTCGACATATCTATTTTTAGACTCACAATCTAAAAATAGATTATGCCCAGTATTTCTAAAAATAGAAGTCCATCTATTTTTCCCGACTTGACCAACCATCCACAAATAGCGTCCTGCATCTCATAGAACATGATCCATATGTCTAAAAATAGACATAGTCTAAAAATAGACTTTGCGCCAAAAATAGCCTGCGGGCCCACTTAGTGAAGGTGACTTCTTTCCACTAAGCTCCTCATCTTGTTGCAATATCAACACTCAACAAGATGGGATTATGCCACTCAACCTATCACACACGCCCCTGTGGTATTCAAATTTTCTCTGAGTGAGCTGTAGTCAAGATATCGGCATCTGATCCTCTGAGTAAGATAATATGAAAGTAACATGATCTTCCGCTGCACACAATCTCTGATATGATGATACAGGATGTCAATGTGTTTAGATCTATCATGAAATACTGGATTAACCGAGAGTTTGATGCAACTCTGATTATCACAATATATCACAGTAGGATCTAAGTGTGAACCGAACAACCCGACCAGGATCTTCCTCATCCATATAGCCTAGCATGCATCCAAACTCGCTGCCATATACTCGGCCTCTGCTGAACTGAGTGCCACGGATCTCTGCTTCCTGCTGTACAAAGAATCTGTTGTCGACTCGATACTGAAAATCCCACTCCCGGTGTATCTTCACGTAATTGGGCACCCTGCCCAATCTGCATCCGTGAAGCCACACAGCTTCACCTCATCCGACTGTCTGTACCACAATCCATATCATGATGTGCCTCTGAGATAACGCAATACATGCTTGCCTTCCCGAGAAGAGCTTATGTAAACCAACCATGGCGGATTATTTTAAGCGCATAGCATATATCGGGTCATGTATTGACCCAGATACATAAGTAACCCTGTGTTGATAGCAGTGGCATCCACCTTTTTGAACTGTAAACGTCCTCCTTCCTCCCAACTCCGGAGAGAGGAGTATCAACGGTATGCATGTTGAACTTCTCCAGTGTCTCCCGGGCATACTTGCCTTGAGAAACAAACAGTCCATCACTGCGCTACCAAATTTCCAATCCCGGGAAATAATGAAGGAGGCCCAAGTCCTTCATCTCAAACTCCTTTGCAAGATCAGCCTTGCATGAGTGTATCAACAGTTCATCACCCATCAAAATCAAACCATCTACATAAAGTAAAATGATCAGCAACTTACCCTCCACCACTATCTGGTATAGGTTCGGATCTGCCTCACTCTTGGAGAATCCAAGTCCGGTGAAATAATTGTCTATCCGTGTGTACCAAGCACGAGGTGCTTGTTTCAACCCATACAACGCTCTCTTGAGCACGCACACATGCGACTGTTGTGAAGATCTCGAAATCTTCGGGCTGCTCTATGTACACACTTCTCTCCCGATGAATGCGTTGAGGAACACGATCTTCACATCCATCGATGAATGTGCCACCTTCCCTCCCATGCAGAGAGCTAGATGTCATTATGGAAGAATACCTTGCGGCAGGTGCAAGGGTTCCTCATAATCAATCCCTAATGTGAAAAGCCTTGGGCAAAAAATCTTGCCTTGTACTTCTCCACACTCCCGTCAGTTGCCTGCTTCACTTTGTAGATCCATCTCGAACCCACCACTGATTTCCCCTCCAGTCTCAGGACAATCTCCCATGCACTGTTTCTGACAATCGAATCATACTCTTCCACCATGGCATCTACCCATGCGGGGTCCTCCACAGCTTCCTCGAAAGAGGATGGCTCTGTCACGATACACTTTCTCACAAGAGCCATGTATCCAGTGTACGTGTGTATTTGTCTACGTGCCTTGTCTTTTGTAGGTGCTCCTACAATCTTCTCTGCATCTTGAGCCAGTCGCTCAGCTTCTGTAGTGCGCTTCTGCCTTCTGATGGTTGGCGCTGCTTGAGTGGTCTCTTCCACTCCATGAACCTCATCTTGTGGCTGATCCACATCCCGAGACTCATCCTTAGGAACTAATAGCTCCTCATCTACATGCAAGTGTGGCTCCCTCTCAAGCGAACACTTCATGGCTTTCTCCTCATGAAATTTGATATCCCGTCGCACAATAGTCTTGCGACTGTCTGGGAAATACACATGATAGTTGTGGGGTGTATCAGTGTACCCCACAAATATCCCAACCTCTGTAGTTAGCTCCAGCTTCTTCCTGGCATCCTTCGTCACATGAATGTAAACAGGTGAACCAAAAATCGTCAAATGGGAAATATCAGGCCTCTTACCAGAAAACGCCTCCTCGGGTGTACTCATGCCAAGTATCCTGTGAGGACAACGGTTCTGCACATATACTGCAGTATTGCATGCCTCTGCCCATAAGTGAATGTGTAGGCCCTGATCATCTTTGACAATTCTAGTAACATTTACACGATCGTTACGATTTCTTTTGCACAACTTAACCCCGTGCTATGGGTTATGAGGTGCTATGAGCTCTCTTCGAATTCCTTCTGCACTGCAAAAGTCCTTGAATTCGCCAGAGATGAATTCACCACCATTGTCGCTCCTAAGAGCCTTCACCTACTTCCTCGATTCTTTCTCAACCAGTGCCTTGAACTCACAAAACTTTGAGTATGTCTCGCTCTTCTTCTGCATGAAGAATATCCAGCACTTACGAGAAAAATCATCAACAAATACCACATAGTACCTGTGCTTTGCTGTCGAAGCTACTGAGAAAGGTCCACACACGTCTGTGTGAATTCTCTCAAGGATCGTCATGGCGCGACTATCCTTCTCGTGAAAGGTGGCTTTCACAAATTTTCCTAAGGTACATCCCTTGCACTGATCTTACTGCGCAAGAGTACCCTTAGGAAGCCCAGTAGAAATCTGTTGTAGTATCTTCAAATCTCCATGGTGAAGGTGGCCAATATCCAAAACTGCAATTCACCATCATCAGCTTCCACAAATCCTTACGCCTTACTTTGCCATTCTTCTTGCATCATCTACAGGTGATAAGGTTTAACGGCTAGAACCCCTATCCTCCGGGTCTCACCAGTTGCTTTACTGCGCAGGAAAGCCTTTCCCTCGCTAAAGACAACATCATATCCCTTGTCTTCTAACATCGCCACATAGATAAGATTCTTCTTCAATCTTCAGAACATATCTCCTTCCTTCTATACGAAGGAGTTTACAGGAACTCTCTCAAAGGAAATGAGAATGCAGGTAAGTCATAGTGTATCTACCATCATCGCCCATCTCGGTGATGTGCACTCCAAGATCTCTTTCTCCTCCCTTGATAAACAAATCTAGAGTCTTTGTCATGTGAAAAGGCGCACCCTTTGTCAAAACCACAGACCCATCACACTTGAGACCAAGCATGCAATCAGCGCAAAATATAAACAAGCTGCAGTGGCCTCTCCGAGCAATAGATCCTAGCAGCACCTTATTTTCTTCTTGCGGACAATTTGGCATAATGTCGGTATTGGTGAATAGTCAGCCTTCACCTTGGACATGTCCACCCTTCTTGCCTTTGCTTACCGAATGAAGCCTCATGATGTTCGCCTTATTGCTTTGGCATCCAAAGCGCAATTCTCTTCATCAGAGTTCTTTGATGACGATCCGTCCCTGGTACTCCGCCTTATCTCCTCTTGCACAAGATCCGACCAAAGTCGCTCCCATCCTGACAATTTCTCCCGACCATTGACAGAGTCCTGATAGGAATGCCAACTCTTCAGAAGCCCAAGGAGAGCCAAGCTCACCAAGTCCTCATCATCTACAGTCACCCCCACACTTCCCAGCTCATCCATGCATTGGGTGAACTTCGTGAGGTACTTGGGCATACTGTCGCCTTTCTCCATCTTTATGTTTCTGAGTTTATCCTTGAGCGCCAACTTCCTCTAGTCGCTCTTGCTTTGGAATAAATCTGTCAAGGATTTCCACATCATGTATGGAGAAGCCTTACCATGTAGGCTGGACACTATGTGATCCTTCACGCCCTCCAACATAATCCTTCGACACTTTGTTGTCTTCTTTTGCCAAGCCTCAACTAAGGCAGCATCGCTAGAAGTAGGCTTTGGGACTTCAGCATATATGAACTCCTTCAGCCCATTGTCATCTAACACCGCCTCCATCCTGTCCTTCCATGCAATATAATTCAAGCTGCCCTCAAGGGCATACTCCAATCGCAATCCGTTGAAATACATCTCGACTTCGACACCAAGAAAACACTGCTACAAATTCGAATTCCACCAGCACAAAACTCAACCGCTTCAATGTTCTGCAATTGCTCCAATGATCAATACTGCTCTGATACCATGTATAAATTTGAATAATAGATAACTTATTCACCGAGATTATCCTGATCACACACTATTTGAGCTTCAGGCATAATACATAACCTCTTCTAATATTGATCATCAATTTGCGGAATTAAAAACAATCGCATGCGCACATTAAAACCATAAACAATCACACATATAAACACAATATTTATGGGAAAGATTAAAGCTGAAAACCCCCAACTATCATATATTGTAATGATAGAGATCATGTAACAATCATGGTAAACTCTCCACAATGGCTCCTTTATCTCCAGTTGTTTCACACTACACAATCCCAGATCTAACTAGCTTTGTCCAATCTTGCTCTTTTGTTAGCCTGCCTCTACTACGCAATCCAATATGGATGATTACCAGATCCAGGTTCAAATCCCACTGGTATGTACTGCGCAATCCTCATTGGCTTCTCCATCAATGTGTGTGAAAATCTCATGCACCAGTATAGTCAAAACTGATAGTCACACTTGCTCTTTCACCTACCTCTTCACTGGTCTCCACTGAAACTGTCCATGCACTGAAGTTAACCGATGTATTCTTTAGTTGATTTATGAGTTTATAATTAGTGAATTAATTAATAATTAATTCACACCACTCTCACTAATTGTATCTATTAGTTAACTTGGATACAAAAAGCTCAACTATGTTAGTAAGACACGACTCCATTAGCGCTCATCAGCTCCACCAAACCTCTACCTCTGCATGATTTATATTGAAGTCAACCATGTGAAATAGCTCCACCTACGCCTAAGACAGTAATTCCATACATCAAGCCATGTGCCACATCCAGTAAAACCTCAGGCAGAGTGCTCCAAGAGGATAAGATAATGTTTAGAGTCCAAATATTATTAAGAGCTAATAATATTCGACATTTCTATTTTTAGATTGGCAATCTAAAAATAGATTTCTCCCAGTATGTCTAAAAATAGAAGTCCATCTATTTTTTCCCGACTTGACCAACCATCCACAAATAGCATCCTACAACTCATAGAACATGATCCATATGTCTAAAAATAGACATAGTCTAAAAATAGACTTTGTGCCAAAAATAGCCTGCGGGCCCACTTAGTGAAGGCGAATTCTTTCTACTAAGCTCCTCATCTTGTTTCAATCTCAACATAATGCTTGTCGCAGAGCTTCTTCGCAAATGACGGGGTTTCCAGCACTGGGAACTATTTGAATTTCAAATTCAAAAAAACCTCAGCATTAAATTCGGGTAGGTGGCCGGGGGTCGTGGGGGTGGCGGGTGGGGGAGTTGCGGCGGGTGGCAGAGGAGGGGCGCTCGTGGGAGGAGTGGCGAAGCTAGTGGGGTTCGCTAATGGCGTTGTCCCATTTGGTTTTGGTCTCCATCGCCATTCGGTCGCGCGGGTGCACATCGTGCCGGAGGGAGGTCGGGTCGCCGGAGTTGGACGATCGGGAGTTGTCACATCAGCTCCCGATTCGTAGATAAAAAGACAACTTCGTAGGATCTCTAGGTGATTTCTAAAAGGAAAAAACAAATTAGGTAAATAAATAAATATAAAAAATTCAAATTTAGAAAACTAATATATTTAAATTGGTGTAATTGTTCACAAATCTAACATTAAAGTTTAAAATATTTTGAAAAATCCAAAAAAACAAAATGATTTTTAATAATATTATATAATTAGTTTGATTTTACTAATCAAATCCATAATTAGTAATATTTTTTTCATTTTAATTATATATAATTTTATTTTTAAAATTTACAAATTATTTTGGGTGTCATTCTTTTTGGGACGTGTCTACCCCACCATTCTTGGGTTTTTATTTGTGTAAATGTGACCTCCTTGGAGTGTTTCTTTAGTTGTGGGCATGAGTGGAATGATAAGGAGATTGTTGTGATTGAAATCCAGTGATGAGAGGACATTCACTGTTGTGAATGAAAGACAAACAATACTACGCTAGTCTTTCTATGCACGAACTATTAGTTATAAAATAAAAATATAAAAACTACCCATTATAAATGATAAACAAATGTAATGCACCATAAATTTTTCAATTTTTTTTACAATTTATTTTGGAAGATACAGAATTTTGATTTCACTGAATCATAATGAAATTCACAATTTTTTTACACCCGTTTTATTAGAAAATCAATTAAAATTAGTAAATATCTATGGAATTCCATAAAAGCTATATATGATAAAAGTAGATTCAATTTTGCAATTTCTAGTCTTAGTTACGAAAGTTAATTCATCAAATTTGACAGAGTTTAAACATTCTCAAGTTGAAGAAATGTGTTCAGAGATGAGCTGCAGCGTAGTTGCAGACATTTTAATTCAGACAAACTTTTGTAGTAGTTTGGCAAAAAATTTCTCAGCGCCCCGTCCCGTTAATTTTAATGATAGAAAATTTCAGTTGAAATTTTTTTAAATGTTCGGTGGAACTTTTAGTTTCTCATTCCATCGGCCGCAAAAAAAAAATCAATGAGGCTGCTCCAAAAAACAAATTTCGCTGCAAACTCTATAAATAAATGAAAATCTAAACATTATTTTCACCTAGAAAGAATGAAATGATAAATATTCCTATAATATAGAACCCTAACATTGGCTCCAATGGGGATAACATCCTCTTTATGAGGTGCAAAGAACATTTTAGACCATGTTCCTCATCCATTGGGTTGCTCCCAATCTTTAAAACCCGTAACCTTCTCGAAAACCCATATTTTCTCTTACAACCAACTTATTCTGCAAACTGAAAACAATGTTGAAAACCTCAATGCTGAAAACCAAAACTACACACTGCTGAAAATGATGCTTGAATATTTGAGCTTATTTAAAAATAAGCCAACCTAATCTAAGCTGCTAAAAAAGATTCTCATATCGCTGAGATTATTCACACTCCTACTCATTATAACTGATCCACAAGCTACTTGATCCGGAAAATTCAAACAACTAGTGTATCCATGCAAACACCTTATCTACTACATGTTCACCAGCAAAATGAAAAACCTACTGAATGAAAACTCCAATAAAAACTTGCAAAAAAATTAAACTTTGACAAGATTTAAGGAGTTAGGCCCACTTGATGGCTTCAAGAACACTGCAAAAACATCCTCAAATGAATTAACACTACATTTTAGCTCATGTGGCAGATTGCAATTCTGCTCTAAGTGGTTTACATACCATGAATACAAATGTTTATCTGCATCCTTGCTTTCATGCAATTTCCACTTATAGCTGTCATGATAGGGCTACAATTTTTTAGGTGAATTTTGTGATGAAACCACTGTTGGAAAAAACAGTGATGCTGGTTCTCGAACTAAGTCTTCATTACCTCTGTTTTTAGGCTAAAAACTAACTAAAGGAGGAGAAATTATATTGCAAAAACCATCCAAATAATCGTCTATTGGATCATTGAAAACCTAAGAAGACTGCTGAAATTTATTCTTTATTGGTTATAAGGAGACTATATGATCTTTCCTAAGCTCGCCAACCTTTACTTCATTAATAGTTTTAACATTTTTCTTCAAGAACTTAGAAGAATAAAAACTTAATGGCACAAAAATACCTTGAAATAATTCACAATGATCTTCATGTTTCAACCCTTCAACTGCATCTTCAATCTCATGGTTACTCAATAGTTTTTATTTTGAACTGAAGAATTCATCCATATAACAAGTAACATGATTATCAAATACATAATAAGGTTGTTTCCAATCAATGCTATTGTCATCTTTCTTTCATGCTTCCTTAGTAATATTATAATTTTCTTTCAACATTTAAAATGAAACAAAACATAAGGTTAGATAATTTCCATCAACAAACTCAATGTTTTCTTTATGTTCCATGTCCAAACTATAATACTCCTCACTTGGTTTAGTACTTTCATCATATTATTTATTGTTGTCATGACTGAAATATGCATGATGACTACTTTCCTTAAATTGCTGAAATTGAACATCCTCTTGCCGAGAACATGTTGTTGGTTTCTCTTCATGTTTCTCTTCATGTTTCTCTTCAAGTGAATATATAAAACATTCAATTTTTATCTCACGGTAACATAAACTGTGATAGCTGCATTTACTACTAACTATTTTTTAACTAGTTAAATGACTTTTAATATTGTTTAAGGAAAAAAGACTCAGACAATTAATATTTTTGCTGGAAAAATTATTTTTCCTTCTTTTTTATTATGAATAATAAATTTGGTTATGGAAAGTAAAAGTGAAAAGGTTGTTGGTAAATTTTTTCCAAGAATTGAAAAGGTGGTTGGAAAATTTGAACAGTTACCTACTCCTCTAGGGATAAGAGACTCATCCCAGTGAGGAATAGGGTTTTGTTCATAGGTAAAGGAAGAGTGGAGATTTTTCTTGAGCTGGTAGATACTAGTGGAAAAAAACTCAGTGAATTCCTGAAGATTTCTAGCACTGACTAGACTTGGAGTCTTGAGGTCACATCAGAAATTCTACTGTTAACCCGTACCTTTTCAGGTTGGAGCAAGGGGGCAAGCAGAGGACGTAATAGCCTCTCTTGAAGGTTGGGTGGACACCAACAACCAACTACGTTTTCTAGATAAGTAACTATCTAATTTATTATTGTTTAAGAAACGAATGTTTATTTTATCTATTAATTGACAGGCGAATGTTTCTAAGTTTTATTTATAGAAAACTCGTTATTTAATTTTAGGAGAAAGGTTATCATTTCCTTGGAATCTGTCTCATATTGGAAAAATAGTTACATGGGTTCTATATATTACTATTGTACAATTTATAAACCTGTGTATGCTACATATTTGTTGTGGGTATTGTTTAAAAAAAATATATATACAGTAGTTTATTATTAATAAGCCAAATAAGAAAATATATTGTGGCTTTATAAAGGATTAAATATTCTGTCTGCATGCTTTTCAAAGATGAATAGTTTATTTTATATAAAGTCTATGCAAAAACAAACTGTGTTTATATTTCATGTGAAAACAAGATTAATCAATAGTTGTGTGGGATAAGCCGTTGGTATTGGGTACGGGGTAAAACCCCAACCCTATATGCATTGCTTCTCCCCTATGAATTCTATACTCAGACTAAAGAATAGGTGGTCTAGTCACCATGAAAACCCTAAGTAATTTATAATCTATTGGACTATTTAGTATATTTTAAAAGAAAGAAAGTGAATGCTAGAAAATTGATTCAAGATAAGACAAGTGCAATAAATCCTAAAAACTGAGTTTGCACTCGAAGATTGAGCGAATAAATATATATAAGAAAAATGCATGTACAGGAATGTAAGCTAAGCGCGGGAAAATATCGACAAGGAAATAACCCATTTCTAAAATGACAGACCACCCATCTGTAAGCAAAATAGAAATAAGAAGCATTGTCTAATTTTCATCAGCACACAGTCTATATAACAAGCCTTGCAAAGAATAAACTCTCGCTACAAAAGCTACTTCCATTTGGAGAAAAATAAGTATAGAGGTTATATACAGGAGAAAACGTAACCTTAAGCTTTTTATAAAACAATATTCACATAAAAATCTCTCGGAATAGAATGTAAACACAAAAAGAAAACTAAACAAGGTCTAACCCCTGTAGGAAATAAATTTTAATACCATTACAGTAAAAGGATCTGTTCCAAAATAAAAGACCTTGGTTAAGAGGAAAATTCCTTCAGTGTACCTGGAAGGAGAAGTAGACTACTTTAGCAGGAAGCTAGAGAAGGCCCAACAAAATGACATGCAAATCTTGGGAGTGGAGGACTTCACCATCGAGGTCGGGAATACTGACCTGCTGGTAATAAGCAACGAAGCGATTATGTGAGGAAGAGTGTTAAATATTTAACCATAAACCAAACAAAAAAAATACAAATGAGAGAGAGGTTAACCTGGTGAAGAGGTTCCCTTGTTCCTCCAAATCAATAAAACTGGGCAGCATGTTACCATATCAGAACCCATGATCTCAGTAAATTAAAATAGTAGAGAGAAATAATTTCCGCTTATAGTGAAAAAAAGTGAAGAGACAAATTAATGAGATTGGGAAGGATTTAATCTTACCTGGCTGTGTATATGAAGAGCGTGCAGAAACTTGAGGAGATGGCCATGGCAGAATGAGGACCATTACCCTTGGTCAAGATTCATTACCCTTGGTCGAACTTCATTACCCTTTTGTAGCATATATTCTTCTCCACTGCGCAGCAAGTTAGCTGGGTGATTCAACCTCGTCAAGCTTGTGGTGAAACAATCGAAAAAAATTCATGGACGTCTCTGTGGAAACAAAGCCTCAAAGCTTGGGCAGTAAAGCTTACAGAATGCCGCGAAACTAAACCTATGAGCCAAAGGAGCTTCTCCACGAAGTCAAGGAATGAAAATGATGAAGTGAGTTAGGGTTGGGCGTGAATATTCAGGACCTTTCCCACCAGAAATGTCGACTATTGATCCACAAGGAGATCGACGGTACAAAATCTAGTAGGGTAGCATTGAAACTCGCGCATCTTATCTGCGGATCCTACAACTGTTGTGTGGAGTAAATGCTAAGTACTTTTGTATTAAACTCCCATGTTATGCCAGATATAATGCCGACGAAAACCGAGATTTGGTTCATGCATTTGATTAATGTCAACATACTGGTAGGTTTGGCCCGACGTTATACATTTATATCGAAACATTAAATCAACCATAACTGACCTTATAATAATATTGCAAGCGAAATGTCATGTTAAAGTATGGTAATAATAATGGATTCATAAGTAGATATAACCTTATAATAAAAGAATGGAGGTTAGAACATTTGATTAACTATTAGTGTAGTGAATGAAATTATGTGATGATCAAACTTAAATAATGTTGTGACATTTTAAGAGATTCATTTGTCTAAAGTATTTATCCTTATGGGGGGGTAAGTAATTTTTTTAATTTTATTTTTAAATTTTGTATATATGTTACAAGTGGTATTAGAGAAGCATTCATATGCTGGGACCCTAAGGGTCAACTAACAATTAAGTTGTGTGTATAATGATGCACACAATTTAGAAGCAAAACAACAAATATCATGATAAGGGGAACAATGCAACAACCACCCCAGGACACCGGGGAACCCCAAACACAACCATTAGTGAGCCCTGAGATGTGGGTTCAGCTGAGTGTCGATCAGCACCAGCAAACAAGTCGACTACTAGAAGAACAACAGCATCAAACCAGCTTACTGTTGAATACAATACAACAATTACAGGAAGAGATGGTGCGAGTTTGAAGGGATAACGAACGATTAATGCAAGAATAGGAAAATATACTTAAGAGCCTGTCAGATAAGAAAAAACAAGAAATGGGACACCCTAGTGCTGACAGGGGTATGCAAGAAGGTGAAGAACTGCAAACCAGAGACAACACCACTAACAGAGTGGAAAGAAGCCCATCTCAGCGTAGCAAAAAGAATAAAAATTACAATGAAGCAGAATCTGGCAATTTGTCGGATCAACAAGAGGTTAAGAAGCAGAAAGTAGAGCTTTAGGGGGAGTTTCGGAAAATAAAACCACCAAAATTTGATGGTGAAGCTGAGGAAGTGGCAGAGGCATGGTTACTAAACATGAACACATATTTTCAGGTGTACAAGTACAACAACAACCTGAAGGCCAGATTGGACATATATCAGTTAAGGGATAAAGCCACTTTGTGGTGGGAAGAATTGAAGAATGTTCACAGCATTGAAGAACAAGATATTACTTGGGAATCGTTCCAAAAATACTTTAAAGACAAGTATTTAACAGAACATTTATATAATGAAAAAGCTAAGGAATTTCATGACTTGAGGCTGGGATAGATGACTATTGATGAGTATATCACCAAGCTCACCTCCCTGTTACATATGTTCCATACCTTCGAGAGGAAAACGCTAAGGTGCAGAGATTTCTAAGCAGCCTGCCAACACATATGAAAGATCGAATTGAATTTGTAAATCCCAGAACCATGAACGAAGCCAGTTGTAAGGCACGAATGTGCTAGCAGCAGTCCAAGGATAAAGGGGAGGTTGGAAAAAGTTGGCAGCCAAGGAAAGGACAGAAAAGTAGCTCAAATTTCAAAGGCGTCAAGAGAAATAATTTTAAGAATTTTTCACGAAGTTCTGTCAGTAAAAAATTTGGCAGAAATCATCAAAGAACTCAATGGCCAATAGAAGAGAAGCCTACAGAGGCATCCAACAAGCTTGAGCAAGGGTAAGTGACCAAGCCACCTCTATAGTGTTGGGGGTGTGATGAGGCACCCTATTATAAAAACTGCCCACAGTGAGCAAGAAATGACACAGTTACAAACTTGCAGGAAGCTTCTACAGTGGACGATGTGGCACAGAACATTCCTCGTATCAACGCGGCATTGGAGGATCGCTAGGCAGACTATCAGCCAATGATAATTGAGTTGGAAGGTAAATTACTATCTCAATCTATTTCTATTTTGGTAGACCCAGGTGCAAGTCTAAGTTATGTTAGTCCCAAAATAGTGGAAATGTGTAAATTAAAAGAGTAGAAATTTAAAAACTTGTGGCTGGCACAGCTAGCCACAGGAGCAAAAAGAAAGGTAACTGCCAAGATTCCAAACTATACTTTGGAAATTTCAGAACACCAATTAAATGTAGACCTGAACATACTGCCATTAGGGTCCTACGATGTTTTTCTGGGTATGGATTGGCTAGAAAAACATTGGACCTTAGTTTACTGCAAGGAAAAGATCATTTATTACAGAATGCAAGATGGAACACACAAGGAGATTCAAGGAATCAAGAAGCCACTACAGCTACGTCCAATTACAACATCCCAAATGAATAAATGTATAAGGAAGGGATGCCAGATATATGCTATTCAGGTGGGATATGCTGATTCCAAGGAAAAATCACCTATGATGGAAAACATACTTGTGGTGCAAGAGTTCATGGATGTTTTTCGAGAAAATATTCCTGGATTACCACCAAGGCGATACATTCATTTCACCATAGAGTTAATTCCAAGAGCCTCTCCTGTGTCAAGGGCTCCTTACAGAATGAGTGTTCCAGAACTATCAAAATTGAAAATGCAGTTACAGGCACTGTTGGACAAAGGTTACATTCGTCCGAGTGTGTCCCCTTGGGGAGCACCAGTGCTGTTCGTGAAGAGGAAGGAAGAAACCATGCGAATGTGCATGGATTATAGACAACTTAACAAGTTAATAGTTAAGAATAAGTATCCATTACCAAGGATTGATGATCTGTTTGACAGGTGAAGGGGGCCACAGTGTTTTCTAAAATCGATTTAATATCTGGATATCACCAAATCCGAATCAAGGATGAATACATATGCAAGACTGCATTTCATACCAGGTACATACATTATGAATTTGTGGTGTTACCCTTTGGGTTAACAAATGCACCAGCAACCTTTATGAGGTTAATGCATGGAATCTTTCATCCTTTTCTGGATAATTTTGTACTCATATTTATAGATGATATTTTAATCTATTCTAAAAACCAGGGTGAACATAGAGAGCATTTAAGGATTGTGTTGGAAATGATAAGAAAACACCAGCTTTACACTAAGTTCAGCAAATGTGATTTCTTTAAAACAGAAATCTAGTACCTAGGCCATGTCATTTCAGCAGAAGGGATTACTGTTGATCCAAAGAAAATTAAGACAATCATGGAATGGTGAGCACCCCAAAATGTGGCAGAAATTCCATCCTTTATGGGATTAGCTGGGTAATATCAGAGATTTATTGAGGGATTTTTCAGAATTACTTTTCCCATTACCTCTTTGCAGATAAAAGGAAAAGTTTTCAAGTGGACTATTGAGTGTCAGAACAATTTTGAAAAATTGAAACAACTTTTGACCACTGCACCAGTGTTGAGGGTAGTTTACCCCAACAAAGAATTTGAAGTGTGTATAGACGCAAGTAAAGAAGGTGTTGGGGCATTTTTATCTCAAGAAGGAAAAGTAGTGGCTTATGAATCAAGGAAGATGAAGGAGCATGAACAAAGATATTCAACTTATGATCTAGAGTTAACAACAGTGGTACATGCACTTTGGGTATGGAGACACTACTTGCTGGGGAAAAATTTTGTGCTAAAAAGAGATCATAGTAGCTTGAATAGTTATTTCAAGCAAGCTGATTTAAAATCCAGACATGCAAGATGGAATTCCTTTCTAAGTGAGTTTGATATGGACATCCAACATGTGAAAGGTAAGGAAAATCAGGTAGCTGACGCCTTAATCATAAAAATTCATTGTTTTTATGAGCTATATTACAATCAGCTGGAAAGTAAATTCTTAGATCAAGTAAAAGACGAAGAACAAAAAGATCCAGAGTATCAATTCCTATGGCAGCAAATGGAAGAAACCATAAATCAATGAACTACTTCTGAGTATGGAGTAAATGATGATCAGATGCTAAATTTTAGAGGTAAGGTGTATGTACCGAACCGTGTGGACCTAAAAGAGCTGATAATAAATTAATACCATCGTAGAAATTATGTTGGGCACCCAGGATACCAAAAAATTTTGACTGCAATTAGAAAAGTATATTTTTGGCCTGGTATGTGTAGAAATATTGTTGAGTATTTAAATAAATGTTTGGAGTGTCAACAGGTGAAGGTGGAGCACCAACATCCTGCAATATTATTGCAGCCCATACCAGTACCTAAATGGAAGTGGGAAGTTATATCCCTGGACTTCATTACAGTTTTACCACGAAAAAAATGGAAAAATGACTCCATCATGGTAGTAGTGGACAGATTTCTTAAATCTACAGATTTTATACTTGTGCAGCCCACTTACAAGACTATACAGATAGCAGACATATTTATGACGGAAATTTTTAGGCTGCATGGTATTCTGAAGACGGTTATCTCAAACAAGGATTTCAATTTTACCTCAGCATTTTGGAAGACTCTGTTAACAGGTCTGGGGACTCAAATAAACTTTAGTACAACTTATCATCCCTAGACCAACGGTCAAACAGAGAAAGTAAACGAAGTATTTGCGCATGTATGTGATGCAGCAGCCAACCAAATGGGAAGACTATTTGCATCTTATTGAATTTTCTTACAACAATGGTTATCAGGAGTCCCTGAAGATGAGTCCTTTCGAGGCCATATATGGGAGGTAGTGTCACACACCCATAAATTGGAGCAGCCTCGAAACAAAATTAATGTTTGGACCAGATATGCTGGCTAAAATGGAATTAGAAGTAAATAAGATAAGAAAAAATTTAAAGGTTGCACAAGATCGACAGAAGATCTACGCAGATAAAAATAGGTCTTATCAGGAATTTGAAGTCGGAGACCATGTGTATGTGCCGATCAAACCTAAAAGGAGTACCTTGCGGTGGACCTCTTGTGCCAAGTTGGCTCCTAGGTTCTGTGGGCCTTTCCAAATTTTGGAAAGGGTAGGACCTGTGGGCTATCAGCTGGCTTTACCCAGTCACATTCGAGTACATGATGTGTTTCATGTGTCCCTATTGAAACATTATGTGCACGATTTGAAGCACGTAATTCATTGGCAGAATATACAGGTAGGATAGAATAAAAATGCTAACTTGAAATATGATTTCTTTGTGAGAATATGACAAGAAAACTTTTCTGTTTGTGGGTAGTACCGGACGGCGAGTTCCTGGTTGAGTCATAACACATACTTGACCAGAGGGAAATTATGCTCCGAAAACGAGTCACCACCCAGGTTAAAGTGCAGTGGAAGCACTTCGGCCCGGATGAGGCTACTTGGGAGGACAAAATATTTATGTGTGAGGCTTACTTAGAGCTCTTTTCTGAGCTAAAATGAAACATCAAGGATGGTGTTACTTCCAGGGGGAAGTTGTGACAACTGCATTTACTGCTAACTAATTTTTAACTAGTTAAATGAATTTTAATATTGTTTAAGGGAAAAAGTCTGAGACAATTAATATTTTTGTTGGAAAAGTTATTTTCCTTCTTTTTAATTATGAATAATAAAATTGGTTATGGAAAGTAAAAGTGAAAAGGTTGTTGGTAAATGTTTTCCAAGAATTGAGAAGGTGGTTGGACAGTTTGAACAGTTACCTGCTCCTCTAGGGATAATAGACTCATCCCAGTGAAGAATAGGGATTATGTTCATAGGTAAAGGAAGAGTGGAGATTTTTTTTGAGCTGGTAGAGACTAATGGAAAAACACTCAGTGAATTCCGAAAGATTTCTGGCACTGACTCAACTTGGAGTCCTAAGGTCACAACAGAAATTTTACTGTCAACCCGTACCTTTTTAGGTTGGGGCAAGTGGGCAAGCAGAGGATGTAATACCCTCTCTTGAAGGTTGGGTGGACACCAATGACCAACTACGTTTTCCAGATAAGTGACTGTCTAATTTATTATTATTTATACAACGATTGTTTATTTTATCTATTAATCGACAGGCAAATGTTTCTAAGTTTTATTTATAGAAAAATTGTTATTTAATTTCAGGAGAAAGGTTATCATTTCTTTGGAATCTGTCTCATATTGGAAAAATAGTTACATGGGTTCTGTATATTACTGCTGTACAATTTATAAACCTGTGTATGTTACAGATTTGCTGTGGGTATTGTTTTAATATATATATATATATATATATATATATATATATATATATATATATATATATATATATATATATATATATAGATATCTATAGTAGTTTATTATCAATAAGCCAAATAAACAAATATACTGTGGCTTTATACATAATTCAATATTCCGTCTGTATGCTTTTCAAAGATGAATAGTTTATTATATATAAAGTCTATGCAAAAACAAACTGTGTTTATATTTCATGTGAAAACCAGATTAATCAATAGTTTTGTGGGATGAGCCATTAGTATTGGGTATGGGGCAAAACCCCAACCCTATACGCATCGCTACTCCCCTATCAATTTTATACTCAGACTAAAGAATAGGTGGTCCCGTCACCATGAAAACACTAATAAATTCATAATCTGGGGAACTGTTCTAGTATATTTTAAAAGAAAGAAAGTGTATGCTAGAAAATTGATTCTAGATAAGACAGGTGCAATAAATCTTAAAAACTGAGTTTGCACTCGAATATTGAGGATATATATATATATATATATATATATATATATATATATAATTTCATGTACAAGAATATAAGCTAAGTGCGGGAAAATATCGACAAGGAAATAAACCATATCTCAAATGACAGACCATCCATCCATAAGAGAAATAGAAATAAGAAGCACTGTCTAATTTTCATAAGCACACAATCTATATAAGAAGACTTGCAAAGAATGAATTCTCACTATAGAAGCTACTTCCATTTGGAGAAAAGTAAGTATAGAGGTTATATACACGAGAAAACCTAACCTTAAGCTTTTTATAAAATAATATTCACTTAACAATCTCTCGGAACATAATGTAAACACATAAAGAAAACTAAACAGGGTCTAACCCCTGTAGGAAATAACTTTTAATACCATTACAGTAAAAGGATCTATTCCAAAATATAGTTTATTACAACCCAAAACTAATGAATATAGTTTGATAACTAAATTCCCAAATTTCGTACAGAATAAAATACCTCTGTTAAGAGGAAAATTCCTTCAGTGTACCTAGAAGTAGAATTAGACTACATTAGCAGGAAGCCAGAGAAGGCCCAACAAAATGACATGCAAATCTTGGGAGCGGAGGACTCCGCCATCGAGGTCGGGAATACTGACCTGCAGCTAACAAGCAATGAAGCGATTATGTGAGGAAGAGTGTTAAAGATTTAACGATAAACCAAAAAAGAAAAAAGAAAAATGAGAGAGAGGTTAACCTGGTGAAGAGGTTACCTCGTTCCTATGAATCAATAAAACTGAGCAACATGTTACCATAGCAGAACCCATGAACTCAATAAATTAAACTAGTAGAGAGAAATAATTTATGCTTACAGTGAAAATAAAGTGAAGAGACGAATTAACGAGATTGGGAAGGGTTTAATCTTACCTGGCTGTGTATATGAAGAGCGTGCAAAAACTCAAGGAGATGGCCATGGAAGAATGAGGACCATTACCCTTGGTCGAGGTTTATTACCCTTGGTCGAACTTCATTACCCTTTTGTAGCAGATATTCTTCTCCACTGCGCAACAAGTTAGCTGGGTGATTCAACCTCCTCAAGCTCATGGTGAAACAATCGAAAAAAATTCATAGACGTCTCTGTGGAAACAAAGCCTCAAATCTTGGGCAGTAAAACTTGTAGAATGCCGAAGCTAAACCTCAGAGCCAGAGGAGCTTCTCCACGAAGTCAAGGAATGAAAATGATGAAGTGAGTTAGGCTTGGGAGTTAATATTTAGGACTTTTCCTGCCAGAAACGTGGACCGTTGATCCACAAGGAGATCGACGGTGCAAAATCTAGTAGGGTACCATTGAAACCCGTGCATCTTATTTGCGGATCCTACAACTGTTGTGTGGAGTAAATGCTAGGTACTTTTGTATTAAACTCCCATGTTATGCCAGCTATAATGCCGACGGAAACTGAGATTTGGTTCATGGATTTAATTAATGTCAACATACTGGTAGGTTTGGCCCCGATGTTATACATTTACATTGAAACATTAAATCAACCATAATTGACCTTATAATAATATTTCAAGCGATATGACATGTTAAATTATGGTAATAAGGATGGATTCGTAAGTAGATGTAACCTTATAATAAAAGAATGGAGGCCAGAACATTTAATTTTCCATCAACTTTTCCATGGTTTTCAGCAATGCATCTAGCTTATTGTATGAGGATGGAGAAAACTCCTCCTTAACCACTCCGTTTCTTTCAGCTTCCTTTATGGCCCTTTTGATACACATATTTTCTTCCACACCAACAACATTTTTCTGCATGTCTTCCAAAGTTGTTGGGTTTCTCTCTCTGAGTTGACATGTCATTTTAACATCAAATCCATCCATATAGTAAAGTAGAGCCAACCCTGGGGGAGGCTTTATGTCTACTGGGATGGAATTGTAAGCCTTATTGAATATAGTTGAGAAATATTGGATTGATTCTCCCAGTTTCCTCTTTATATTCCTATAATCATCCATAATTTGAAAAAGTTTATTTTTAACCTCCCTTATTTCAAGTAAAACACGCTCAAACTATTTTAAATTAGCAATGCTTCTAGTTATCAAACTTCTATACCACGTCCTAACCTCTCAAAATATTTGAGCTAAAAGCCTCAATTTGACATCTTCATAATCCAATTCCTCAAGGCTAGTGAAGTTAATTATTTTATTTACATGTTGCCATGTTGTGATATCACCTATACCATCAAATTTAGGCAATCTTTGACCATAGTTATGTGGTAAATCATGTAAAGGACTTGGAATATTTAATGGAGCATATCAGGCAGCAGCCATGGATGTGGTTTTTTGAGATGGACTTGTACTAGCTTGACTATGATTATCATTTGAATCTTTTTTAGGATCACTAATACAATAAGGAGATACATTTGCATCAAGAAAGGAATTATATACACTTTTAAAATGGGAATCAAGTGTAGATATGTAATATATCCTAAACAGTGCAGATATGTACTGACTAACATTTTTTTAATATATCCTAAACAATGAATCATATTGTGCTATTTTTTTTTCTACATTTTAATATCATCGTAATGCTTCTCCGCAAGAAAATAAAGTGAAATATGACTCACTAATTTTGAGAAAATCTGAAAATGGTTGTAGATGGCATGCATATCATGTAAAAATTTCATGCCAAAAATGTATATTTTTAAGAGATATGATGAAAATACGATGACTGTGTGAAATTTCAATGCACAGGCGCAACACTCCAAGCTTATACTACCTATAGGGTTGACATGGAATGACCCATTAAACGTTCTAAACCTGTGAGAGTGCTCCTAGGCCAAATGCAAACCTTGAAACTCTAAACCTTATTCTTGGAGCAAAAGCGCAGCGCACCTCAATCCACATCACATGACCCAACACTGATCTTCTAACTAAGAAAAATGACTTAGAGAGGATTCAAATATACACATAAAACCTCCTACATGTCTTCATTTTAAGGACCAGATGCCAAAAACCATGATTTATTCATCAAAATTAGTTACCTTAGTAAAAGCACAACACCCCAAAATTCTTATGCTTCTGGTCATCCTCTAAACTTTTTGAAGTACTTCGCAGATAGAAAATGACTCACACACATTGTGAACCTATTATAAGACTTTTACTACAATGGCATACCTCCATTGTTCAAAACTATTCCTCAGATCAAAAGCACAACTCCTCCTGCGCCTCCTTTGTACAACAAACAAGAATGATCACGCACAGAGCTTCTCATGGAAGAAATGGAGAGCTAGGAGATCTTGGATGAAGGAAAACATGCAAATAACCTCCCACAATGGGTGAGAGCATATTTTGATGGCGATGATTACAGTTTTGAACTTGATAGACTAAAGCACAACACTTGACAAAAGTGCACGAATTGTCCTCTTGACTATTGTCTTGTGATGTCATGACCACTCATGATTTGATATGTAAAGTGACTTTAGACACCTACAAATATCAAATTAATAGAAAGACTAAAATGACAAAGATTCCTATAATATAGACCCTAACCGTTAGAACAATTACACACTTACGAGACCCTTGATATACCATATTCTCTATTAGCTGATTGATGAATGTAAATGTTATATGGAATTATAAAAAAAATACACTATTGCTTATGCATGTAAACTTGAAATTTTATTTATTCGTTGTTGAAGACTCGGTTGCACTTCGGAAGGAGAAAATTTACTATTGTGCCTCGATTTTTTAGTAATTTCCTTACACATTTAAACACATGCAGCCAGAATTAATTGTTATGATGTAGATGAGAGAGATTCTTAGAAGATTGGGTTCATAACAAAGGGAGTTGAACATATATTAATCCTCTTAGGTATAGGGGAGTCAGTGAAATTTAATTTTCCATTCATTTTCTTCTTTATTAACATTTAAATGAAAAACTAAAATAAAATGCATAAATTGAATTTTAATAAGATTATATCATATTTTCACTTTATCAACCAATAGAGATATTATTAATTTTTTTCATTTTAATTATATATAATTTTATTTTAAAATTTTACAGCTTTTTAAATTAATATTTAATTTTACATTAATTTCCATTTTATTAAAATTTACAATTTTTTTATGTAATATTTAATTTTATATTAATATATTTCTCCAATAATTATATTTATCACATATGAATATAAATAATATAATAATACAATAACAATTACTACAATAATTATTAAATCATAATAATCCAATAACAATAATAATAATTAGTAGATATAGACATATATAACCATTAAACCTTCCCCAACCTATATTAAATATGAGCCCTAAAATAACTTATCATAATTCTGGCTTTTCTTATCTTGCCTTTTGTTTCTTTAATACTTTTTAAATATTATGTTAATCTTAAAGTACAAATATTAATTTGGATTTTAAACATCATATTTGTATTAATATTAATATTGAACTTAATGTAATATTAAATGAGAGAGTGTATGTTTTCACATTCCAACAATATGTTGAACATTTTTTGGAATTTCATTGTGTGAGAAGAATGAATATGAATAATTTTTAGGGTGGACACTTCATTCATTAATAAGGGCAATAGCTAAAGCTTACACATCAATACATGATCACATGGGATTATTTGAATTAGTGTGATCATTACTAAACTTAGTGACATCAATAACACTGAAATAAGTATTTTTTGAGGTTACCTTGCCATCTATGTCAATATATTTTCCATGGGGGTGCATCTCCCAGGGTGGTGGACCCGCTTCCTTGCTCCCCTATGCTCTCGGGATGGGGAAACTCGTGGGAAAATGTTTCCCCACATCCAATTTTTTGGGGAAACTCTGGGAAAGTATGCATGGACATTGTTTTAGTGACGAAACACGTCTCTTTTGACAGGGGAGAGACATGGGAGGGATATAGGGGGGATGCAGACCCCCAAAATATTTTCTCTAAAATCAATTAAAATCATAAAAGATTAAAAAAATTCACAGTTGTAGTGCACATTGTCCCGCGTCTTGCACACAAGAGGACACCATATTATCTGATGGGACTAGCTACATGATGGGATATGCATCCAAAGGAGGATGCACATATATATGAGGAGGATGGACATGACAAGATATAACATGGTTTAATTTGTGTTCCATTGGTTACTCATGAGAGTGACTTAGACTCAGACACTGACATTCCCATCGATGGTCTTGATGCCTTCATGCTAAGCATCAACACACTTCATAATTCTTATTAGTTATTTGATCATGATGTTCATTTCTTTTAGATTCTTTTCATTGTTTTAGTTTTGACCTTTTGGCTCTGTTAATATTTATTATTTAGTAATTTTTGACAAATTTACTAATATTTCACTACTTTCTAAGTTTACTTTTAGTTTAGTATTCTAGGGCTATTTTAGACTTCAACATAATGTCAATGTCATAAGATGGATTTACTTTTTTATACATACATTACTTAATTTCTATTGTCAAATGATGAATTTAATTTACATGTACGTTGTATAATATTAATGCCCATTATCAAATGATGAATTTAGATGGAACATTCCATCATATCAAATGATGGATTCAATTTAGTAATTTTCTTTTAGATTTAAATTGATTATTGTAGAAATGTCAAATGATAATTCTGATTCATAATAAGCTAATATGAAATGATGATCATATTTAAATTAGATTTCATAATTATTAATATTTACCATTTACTAATTTACATATTGTTCAGATTTTATCCTTTATTTTTATACATTAATTTTTTAATAATTTTATGATTATGACGTTTCTCTTTCCTCAAAATTTCATTAAATTTTGTGCTTATGTACGTCCACTTTTGTACGTATCCCCACTCTGATGTTTCCTCATCCCTAGATTAAATTTAAACTTAAATAACAAAATGGTAAGGAAATTTAAACCATATCCGGTTTATGCCTCGTTTTATACTCTATTTTTTTAAGAAGAATTGAATATTGTTTCAAAGTGAAGCACCGACCTTCACATAGAGTGCAGAATTTCGTATGCTTTTGTTTCATTGGATAGCCAAGGAAGGAAGACTACGAGACCCCGACTACTTTATATATCCATGGCTTTGCCTCATAATCCGAATGGTAAGGCTATTGACATCGATCTCAGAACCCCTTACAAGGATCTAACCTAATTAATAATATCCGAAGGATATAACCTAAATAAAATAAAATTAGTTAAACTTGACTTAATTATCTTAGAAGATATTATAGTTTCAAAGTGGAAAAAAAATAAATATATAAGATTCATATCTTCAAAGTAAAAATAAAATGGGCATTGATGTAAGCGAGAGGATATAAATAAAATGAGTTAAAATTGTCTTAATTATCTTAGAATATATTATATTTTCAAAGTGGGAAAAATATATATATAAGATTCATATTTTCAAAATAAAAATAATATGGGAATTGATGTAAGTAAGAGGATATTAATCCCCTTTGAAGGCAGATAAGATCATAAGAACTCAACCATTTATTTTTTAAATGTTTATAAATTAATTATTTTCTTTAAAAAGTGCATGTGGCTATGGTTTGGTATTATTTATATATATATATATATATATATATATATATATATTCAAAAGGAGGTGAGTCTTAATATTATGATTCAAGAGGATGTTTCAGGCACACTAATACTTTATATCCTGCTGTTCTACATACTCCTAGTCAAGATTCTAAATCCAGTGTGGTGGTTCTAACAGATTCAAAAAATCAAAAGATAGAACACCAAACAATTAAATGGGAAGACTTGAGTTTCCCTGAACACTGGATTGTACAAAATCCCAAGCCTCCTGGTATGTAGAGTATTACGTCAGCCAATGTCCAAGAAAATAAATCTTCTGCAATAATTTCCTTTCCCAGAAGATCGACCATCGATCGCAGAAGGATAAACCAACTCTGCAAAAGTTCTCCTTTTTATAAAGACCCTGAAGAAATTGATACTGCTTGTTCCTCTCATTTCACTGTACATTGTCAACATATTGAGTTATTTGAATTTTCTCAGTTAGTTAATTTTTCCTCTATAGAAGTTGTCTGCCCAAGTTGTAAATCTGCTATAAATTTAAGCCAACTTGTTGAACTTGTTCTTCATTACAACCATCATCCAAGGATTGGAGAAGCCCCACTGTCTACATCTGTAAATACATGTCCAAATCCTAAATGTTCAGACATCCCTTTTCCACATGAGTCTGATCATGTTATGATGATGCATAGCCTACCTTCTTTGGAGGAAGAAGACCCTAGGCTTACAGAAATATTCAGCAAACTGAGACCCCCAGGAATGCCTAGATATGGCATAGGATACTTGGCAGTTGAACAGTCTAATTCCAAGTAGCAGATTTATAGATCTTCCCGCTGACTGCAAAAAGCCATCAATACCAGAAATGCATAAATTCTTTTCTATAATGGATGGGTGTCAAAAGCATAAAATAGATACCCAATGGATGAAGTCAATGTTAAATTGGGATCTAAAGACTCACCCTGAGGCTGAATCTTTTGATCTCAGCACATCCAAAGAAGAAAGAATTAGGCTGGCCAAAGAATGGAAAAATTACATGGATTCTAATAATCAATGGATATCTTTCTATACTTGGAAAAAGATCTTAGAATCAGAATCTGTCATGATGACAGATACAACTTCACCTTCCACAACACAACATTCATGGACTACTCTTGATGGTAGCAAAGTTGAAACAAATAAAACTTTTCCTCCATACAAAGGCATTATATTAGGAGAAGCACAAAGTTCTACTAAGGCCATCCCTTTGGTGCTTAAAGATGACAATGCCTTAGGAATAGATGGAAGGATACAAAAAGCCAGTGAACAAATAAACTGGACAAATACTGCAGTCAAGGGCCTAGAAATGAATGTTTCAAAGGCAGCCATAATTAAAGAATATTTTGATGGTATTCAAGTATCTTTTTCAGATGTAAATAATTCTTCGAATCATATTCAGTTTACTACTTCTTCTTTAAGAAGTTATACCAGAGAGTCCTTAGAAAAAATTGTAGTAGAAGCCAAGGTTGAAAAAGAATTTCATTCTACTCAAGGACTCATAGAAAATATTTCTGTACAGTTAGATAATTCTAAAATCAAGAGTGTAGATAAGCCTGTCCCAGCATCCTTTTTATATAAAATGAATGTACAGATCCAGCATCCTATCAATCCTATTGACAGATTTCCTCATTTGCTTCCAAAAGAAGTAATCTAGTCCAGCAAAGAGGCAGAATCCTCAGATAAGATTACTGTAGCCTCTTTATTCAAAGATCGAGAAGATGAATCTCCCTCTAGAACATAAGAACAAATTCTTCCAATGTATGAACCACTGGAAAGTCAATTCACAAGATATCCTACTCCTGACTTAAGTGGTAAAGGGAAGATTCATGAGACTCACACATTTCATCCATATGCACATAGGGAATGGAATGTTGACAATTTAAGTATGGGTCAAATAAGATAGTTGCTTGATATGATGTTCACAAAATACAAATTAATGTGCTTAAGAGGAAAAACAGAAGTAGAAGCCTATAAAACTATAATCCAATGTTTTACTGGTACATTACATAGATGGTGGGAAACAGAGACGCCAAAAGCCCTTATAGAAAAAATGGAAAATGAAATCTTGAAAGATGAAATAGGTGACATCATTCATAATACTGATGGGACTCAGAATAATATGATAGGAGCCCTAACTTCTATGATTCTAGAACACTGGTGTGGATCAGAGATTGAGATAGCAGATTAAAATGAGATGATTCTTATGAATCTCAAATGCTATAAATTATCTCACTATGAAGATTTTCACAGAGACTGGATGCAAATAATATATGAAGTAAAAGACTCAAAGAATTTATTTTGGAAACAAGTTTATCTTGCTGCTTTACCTTCAAAGTTTGTAGATCTTCTCAAACAGCAAGATGCTTTTCAGTTACCTTTTGAGTCTTTTACATGGGGTGAGATCTATTCTATTATTACTAAAACTATGGTTGGCTTGTGTACACATATGAAAGTAAATAAGTCTCTTCAGAGATTATCAAGATACCTGACAGTAATTCAATCTGTCATAAATATGGTATTTCTCTTGATGATCCTATTGTCAAAAGAAGAAAGGCTAAGAAGCAAGATAAAAAGGCAAAGAAGCAGGCGAGATAATTCCCAACCAAATATAGAAAAGGCAGAAAAAGGGTTCAGCAAAAACCTAGAAAAGGATATTACAGATATATCCCTAAAACCCATTATTATCAATCATATGATATTCACTTGCGTACTCATAAGCAAGAAAAATGGGATAAGTTGACATGTTGGTTATGTGGCAAACCAGGTCATACTTCAACAAATGTCCAGATGGTGAAGAATCTAAAAATAACAGAGGTAAGAAATCACAAGCCTTAGCCCGTAACAAGAAAGTTTTCAAGATTGAATCTCCTACATTATGTTATAAATGTGGATCAAGAAGTCACAGGACTGAAAACTGTCCAAATATTGTTATGAGAGATCAACTTCAACAATTTCAGGTTGAAAGTACCTATGATTCTCAGAGTTCTTATTCTTCCTCTTCTGATGAAGAATTGCATGCACAAATGGCCACATGTTTTTGTTCTAATTCAGAAAATATTGATTGTCAATCTAAATCTAGTTCGTCTGATGATGATTCTTCTGATTGTGAAGAATCTAATTCTTTTCAGTAGCCCAAAGAAAAAGTTCTCATGGCACAGACTGCTAATGATGCAGAATTGAAAATTCTGTCCCAGATTAGAGCACTTGATGAATGTGAAATGAAAAATAAGCTTCTTGAAGCATTTTTAAGCCAAGTGTACAATACCAAGAAATCTTCTTCTAAACCCCTGTTTATTGATGCATCTTATGAGAGAAATACTAAAACCTTCCAGAGGAGTCAACTGCAAGATAAAGTTCGCCAACTCACTTTGGGGAAGGTAAGTAGGGAAATCCATACTTTAAAATCTGAAATCTCTACTTTGAAAGCTAAAGTCTCTCAGTTATAAAAAGGCAAACAACATGAAGAAGAAGAAGAAGAAGATTATTTTTCATCTAAAAATACAAATGTTGAAATTTTTGAGGGAAAAAGAGATACTACTACTAGTTTTAGAGATATGGGGACCCTAACTATTCAATATCAGCATCATCATGTAATGCTTGAGATTTGCATTGAAGGACAAATGTTTTCCCTCAGAACATTAATTGACTCTGGTGCAGACATTAATGTTCTTCACAGTAAAATCATCCCATCCAAATATTGGGTAAGGGCTTTCAGAAAGGTTGTTGGATTAGGAGATAAAGAATTGCAATATGAAGTTCCTAAAGCTACTATTTTATTTGATGAACATTGCATTAAACTAAAATTTGCAGTTGCAGATATTCCAATTGACTGCATTTTAGGCAATGTGTTTTTAGCAGTTGTGGAACCCCATGGATTGACCAGATTGGAAAACAACAGAGCTGGTTATTTCATTACTGTGCCTAAATCAAATGGGAGTTCTAAAAAGATTAAGTTTCCTTATATATCTACTCCCAGAATTTCTACCATGGTTCAAGCTATGGAACAGCTAAAAATGGCCAGTAATAAACTAGATGAATTGAAATATTTAAAGGCAACAATGAAAATTGGAGAACAGCTCCTTTCTCCAAATATCAAGAAGAAAATCTCTGATCTAAAGAAAAGATTTGAATCAGAATGCTGTGCAGAAGAACCAAATTCTTTCTGGCACAAAAAACATCATTTTTTTTGAATTTCCATACAAATCATATTGTGGAGGCAGACCCTGCAAAAGTAAGGCAATCCTAATGAACAAATAATATAAAGATTTTTGCAGTAAAGAAATTAAGAATCTTCTGGATAGGAAGCTAATCAGAGAGTCTGACAGTCCTTGGAAATGTTATGGCTTTTATGTTAATAAAAGATTAGAACAAATCAGAGGCATCCCTAGATTGGTCATAGATTATAAACCTCTGAATTTTGTTCTTGCGGATAACACCTATCCTATGCCACACAAAGGTGAACTATTGGCAAGAATTGCAAATGCCAAGATCTTTTCAAAATTTGATATGAAGTCAGGATTTTGGCAGGTGGAAATCAAGGAAGAAGATAAATTCAAAACTGCATTCAGCGTCCCAGGAGGCCACTATGAGTGGAACGTCATGCCTTTTGGATTGAAGCATGCTCCATCCAAATTTCAAAAGGTTATGGAATCAATTTTTAAACCATATTTTGAATGGTTAATTGTATATATTGATGATGTTTTGATTTTTTCCAAGAATTTTCATGATCACTTCAAACATGTAAATATCTTTCTGCAAGTAGTTAAAAGAAATGGCCTGGTTTTAAGCAAGAAAAAGATAGAGTTGTTTCAAACCTCTGTCAAATTTCTTGGCCATACTATTGAAGATGGACAGATCTCTTTGCAAAAGCATGCTCTGGAGTTTGCTGATAAATTTCCAGATATTATCACTGATAAAACTAAATTGCAAATATTTCTAGGTTGTTTAAATTATGTTAGCAACTTTTATGAAGTTTGTGCCAAAGATATATCTTTGTGAAACCAAAGATTGAAGAAATATCCGAAGCCATGGACTGAAGCTCACACTACAGCAGTCAGAAAAATTAAGTCCAAGGTAAAAACTCTTCCTATTTTATTTGTTGCTGAGGATGATACCTTCAATATTTTTGAATCTGATGCCAGTAATGAAGGATGGGGAGGTATCCTCAAACAAGTAAAGGATGGAAAAGAACAAGTTGTTCAATTTGCATCAGGCACATGGAGTCCAGCTGAAAGAAAATATTCCACCATTGAAAAGGAAGTAAAAGCTTCTTGGAATGCGGTGGATAAATTTGAAATCCACCTTGTAAATAAAAAGTTTTTTATTAGAACAGATGCCTTTGCTCTTAAAAAATTTCTGACTAAAGACATCCAAAAGCCTGGAGAGGCTAAATTTTCCAGATGGCAGGCCCTGTTTGCAAACTTTGAGTTTGATGTTGAACATATCAAAGGGGAAGAAAACAACCTTCCTGACTTCCTGAGCAGAGAATATATACAGCCTGCATAGATTATGATGATTGTGATAGAATGGGATCCAAACCAACAACAATAAGTGCTCAGGTCTATTCCTGAAAGCAGAAATTGGGCAGAATATCATGATCAATGGAAGCCGACCTGGCAGCTAAGAAATACAAAGGTTTTGTATGCAAATTTGCAGCCTCATACTGACATTCTTCATTTAGTACCTGAAAGGAAAATATACCCAAAAGGAAATAAGTGGATACATGATATGGTATACTCCAAAAGTATGATGGATGCTCATCTAGCAGAAGAAAGCCTCAATAATGATTTTCATGATATAAGCATGATCTGGTCAGAAGGGGGTGATAGGCGCCGAGTCTATCATAGATATTTTTGTATAAATAGAACCAGAGATCCTGCATGGACAATTGGTAATGCTTTATGGCCAGGAATTAATCATTCTCTTATTTTTCCTGACAATGTTTACAATTTTGCAGGATATAAGAAAATCTGGTGGGATATTTTGAATGTTGATGGAAAAGGAGAAAGCCACTATACAAAAATAAAGTTCGGGCCTACTTGGATAATGCAAAGGAACATGAAAAGTGAATGGCTGAAAGACTGGTGGAATGATTATGGAGTAAATAAAAATGCTATTGATCCAGTCTATTATGAGTCCTGGTTTCAAAATCATTGCAACTGGTGCTTTGAGCGAAACATTGAATGTTTCCATACTGCTTGAAATAATTTTGGTGACCTCCTAAGACTTGAAGAACATTAAATCTTACATCAATACATGATCAGGCATTATGAATGGTTATTCATGACAAAGATTAAACATCAAATTGTTTTGAATAAACCAATGATTTTTAGACGGATCTATACAAAAGCCTGTGATGAGGCCAGATACAAAAAATATCGGTTTCCTAGTATTAATATTCTTGATGATCCTTCTTAAATGGTTTTCGTGGGTTCCATAAAAATATCCACTTTGTCATAATGTCTAGTCACGAACTTAAAGTGACTGGTTTTCCCATGGGCTTTCCGGTAAAAAGCTTCCACTATGTAAATATTCCTTTGTAGTCTTTTCTCGTAGGTTTTTTATTAAAAGCATCCACAGTGTAGAATCATGATTAATAAAATTTTACAAAGATTCGATATTATCGGGAGACTCGGAGAACTTCTCCGACAGCTGGTGCGGTTTGACCCACATCTACCTGATTGATTGATCAACGTACTAAGATTCCTTAGGACAGGTAGGACCGAATATTAAGTGGTTGTACCCTCTCCCTTCCTATAAAATAAGGAGGGTAAGGCTCATTTGGCCATCGGATGTTTGAGAGTTAGAGTTAGAGAGTCGAAGAGTCTTTTGTGTGTCCAGCGAATCTGAGCTATTTTCTTGCTCTGCATCTGAAATTTATCAGCAAACTCCAAAGCATGCTTTTGCAAAGAGATCTTTCCATCTTCAATAGTATGGCCAAGAAATTTGACAGAGGTTTGAAACAACTCTATCTTTTTCTTGCTCAAAACTAGGCCATTTCTTTTAACTACTTGCAGAAATATATTTACATGTTTGAAGTGATCATGCAAATTCTTGGAAAAAATCAAAACATCATCAATATATACAATTAACCATTAAAAATATGGTTTAAAAATTGAGTCCATAACCTTTTGAAATTTGGATGGAGCATGCTTCAATCCAAAAGGCATGATGTTCCACTCATAGTGGTCTGCTAGGACGCTGAATGCAGTTTTGAATTTATCTTCTTCCTTGATTGCCACTTGCCAAAATCCTAACTTCATATCAAATTTTGAAAATATATTGGCACCTGCAATTCTGCCAACAGTTCACCTTTGTGTGGGATAGGATAGGTGTTATCCGCAAGAACAAAATTCAGAGGTTTATAATTTATGACCAATTTGGGGATGCCTCTGATCTTTTATGATCTTTTATTAACATAAAAGCCATAACAGTTCCAAATACTGTCAGACTCTCTGATTAGGTTCCTATCCAGCAGATTCTTAATTTCTTGATTGCACAAATATTTATATTCTTTGTTCATTGGGATTGCCTTACTTTTGTAGGGTCCGCCTTCATAATCTGATTTGTATGGTAATTCAACAAAATGTTTTTTTCTGTGCTAGAAAGCATTTGGTTCTTTTGCACAACATTCTGATTCAAATATTTTCTTTAGATCAGAGATTTTCTTCTTCATATTTGGAGAAAGGAGCTATTCTCCAATTTTCATTGTTGCCTTTAAATCTTTCAATTCATCTAGTTTATTACTGGTCGTTTTTAGCTGTTCCATAGCTTGAACCATGGTAGAATTTCTGGGAGTAGATATATAAGGAAAATTAATCTTTTTAGAACTCCCATCTGATTTAAGCATGGTAATGAAATAACCAGCTCTGTTGTTTGCCAGTCTGGTTGATCCATGGGGTTCCACAGCTGCTAAAAACACACTGCCTAAAATGTAGTCAATTGGAATATTTGCAACTACAAATTTTAGTTTAATGCAGTGTTCATCAAATGAAATAGTAGCTTTAGGAACTTCATATTGTAATTCTTTATCTCCTAATCCAACAACCTTTCTGAAAGCCCTTACCCAATATTTGGATGGGATGATTTTACTGTGAAGAACATTAATGTCTGCACTAGAGTCAATTAATGTTCTGAGGGAAAAAATTTGTCCTTCAATGCAAATCTCAAGCATTACATGATGATGCTGATACTGAATAGTTAGAATCCTCATATCTCTAAAACCAATAGCAGTATCTCTTTTTCCCTCAAAAATCTCAACATTTGTATTTTTAGATGAAAAATAATCTTCTTCTTCTTTTTCATGTTGTTTGCCTTTTTCTAATTGAGAGACTTTAGCTTTAAAAGTAGAGATTTCAGATTTTAAAGTATGGATTTACCTAGTTACCTCCCCCAAAGTGAGTTGGCGAAATTTATCTTGCAGTTGATTCCTCTGGAAGGCTTTAGTATTTCTCTCATAACATGCATCAATAAACATGGGTTTAGAAGAAGATTTCTTGGTACTGTGCACTTGCGTTAAAAATGCTTCAAGAAGCTTATTTTTCATTTCACCTTCATCAGGTTCTCTAATATAGGAAAAAAATTTCAATTATGCATCATCAGCAGTCTGTGCAATGAAAACTTTTTCTTTGGGCTGCTGAAAAGAATTAGATTCTTCGCAATCAGAAGAATCATCATCAGAAGAACTAGATTCAGATTGACAATCACAATTTTCTAAATCAGAATAGAAACATGTGGCCATTTGTGCATGCAATTCTTCATCAAAAGAGGAAGAATAAGAACTCTGAGAATTAGAGGTACTTTCAGCCTGAAATTGTTGAAGTTGATGTCTCATGAAAATATTTGGACAGTTTTCAGTACTGTGACTTCTTGATCCACATTTATAACATAATGTAGGAGATTCAATCTTGATAACTTTCTTGTTACGGGCTAAGGCTTGTGATTTATTACCTCTATTCTTTTTATATTCTTCACCATCTGGACATTTTCTTGAAGTATGACATGGTTAGCCACATAACCAGCAGGTCAACTTATCCCATTTTTCTTGCTTATGAGTACGCAAGTGAATATCAGATGGTTGATACTAATGGGTTCTGGGGAGATATCTGTAATATCCTTTTCTAGGTTTTTGCTTAACCCTTTTTCTACCTTTGCTATATTTGGTTGGGAAGTCTCTCGCCTGCTTCTTTGCCTTTTTAGCTTTCTTCTAGCCTTTCTTATTTTGACAATAGGATCATCAAGAGAAAGACCATATTTATGACAAATTGACTTATTGTCAGGCATTCTTGATAATTTCTGAAGAGACTTATTTACTTTCATATTTGTACACAAACCAACCATAGTTTTAGTAATAATAGAATAAATCTCACCCCATGTAAAAGACTCAAAAGGTAACTGAAAAGAATCTTGCTATCTTAGAAGATCTACAAACTTTGAAGGTAAAGCAGCAAGATAAATTTGTTTCCAAAGTAATTTCTTTGGGTCTTTTACTTCATATATTCTTTGCATCCAGTCTCTGTGAAAATCTTCATACTGAGATAATTTATAGCATTTGAGATTCATAAGAATCATCTCATTTTTATCTACTATCTCAATCTCTGATCCACACCAGTGTTCCAGAATCATAGAAGTTAGGGCTCCTATCATATTATTCTGAGGAGTCCCATCAGTATTATGAATGATGTCACCTATTTCATCTTTCAAGATTTTTTTCGAGTCCTGTGATTTGGCAGATTGGCAAGCCAAATGATAGGGTAACATCAAACCAACTTTGGAGCCCAAGGACCTAGCCTTCCTAGACTCAGAGAGGGATCTCTCTATTTGTGCAAAGGATGTAAACTTGTTTTCTTTCTATGTATCTGATTTTAATCTAGTTGTTAAGTGTGTTTTTTGTTTGTTTTAGGTTTTTGAGGGAGAACTGATCAAAGGATAAATAGATAAAAATATTTTCAGATCAACTAGACTATGGGGTCGATAAGGTCGAGACAGCCTCAAAGGCTGGACAAGGTATATTGCAAGGTCGATTTGGTCGAGGTAAATGGATTCTTTAGGTGGAGTGAAATGGGATGGACACTAAGTTTGTGAAAGACGAAGAAGTTTTAAGCACAAATAGTTTTAAAGCAAACATCTATGTGGTAGGGCTAACCATTAATCACTATAGATGAAACTCAAACTGATAGATGCATGAAATAAACATTCAGGTGATACATACAAGTATAAGACCCTCTAACTTTGGGAAAATCACCTTCAGACTTTGGGGAAAACAAATAAGTCAAACAAACAACTCAATCCATGAAGAGGGAACTCCTAGACATCATGTTTTGAGCTATCGGGAACTTTGAACTAAGATTTCAGAGCATAGGCAAAGGGCAAGATCGAAACAAGACCTCTTTGGTTTAACTAGGACAATAAAAAATTTAGAGAAAGGTTTCAGTGATGGGGTTTTGGATAGCTATGAGTAAGCAGGGCGTACCGTGACTCATACTAGATAGCATACATAATAACCATTAATGAAATTGAGAACAAGTTCTTAGGGTATCAAAGAGCAGTTAAGAATCCTTTGACATAACTAAGAAAGAAGAAAAACATAGAAGCTGTAATGAAATCAGGGAACTTAAGGTGCCTCCATGGCATGTCTCAAATCTATTCTTTACTGACCTACAACAAGCAAGAAACATGGAAACATGTATGATAAACTAAGGAAAACATACAGATAAGGAACACTATACCATTTACCAAGCCATGGAATCCCACAAATAGTCCTCTTCCACCATCCAAGACAAACAAGAAATCATCCACATCATGAGACAAAGTATTTCTTCCAAGCTTGTATAACCATGTATTTCTCTATAACATCAAGTTCAGCCTCTTCATACAATGAAATCTCTTGGAATATATAGGCTAAAGAGAAACAAACTATCCAAGAGCATCTAGAAGGCCATTGGCCTATTACAAATATCTGATTTTGTCCTTGAGGCTTTGCAAAGCCCAAGGCACAAAATATCTTTAAAAATATATCAAAATTATAAAAAAGGAAATAAAATTGAATTTTCATGACTGATAGTGGCCAAAAAAGGCTTAACGCACATTTGGATAAGCCGCTTTAGAAAACTGCCTTTTTTGCCAAAATACTACAGGAACGTAGCAGCAAAAAATTGCCTGTCTTGTAGACCACTTTTGAGGGACCTCCTGATGTCGAAACGAGGCCCGTGATGGCTCTTTGGAAAGCCCTGGATGTCTAGTATCCTTTATTACTTGATTTTTCCCAAAATTACCCCTATAAGTATGTCAAAAAGTGGACTGAGTGGAAAAAACAAAAAAAGTAGCCCTTGCTGATATGTGAGACAGAAAGTTAAAAAATCACTGTTTTTCGCCTCTTTGGGGGACCAAAACACCTCCTTTGGATCTGAAAATTTGTGAGTAGCTTCCCCTGAATTTATTCCATCCAAAAAATGACTTTCATGAGCTGTGGAGGCTCCTAGCACCCATGACAGCGCCTTGAAAAATGTGCAATTATGGCCAAAAAACACAAAAAACAAAATCTTGTCAAAATTTGCTCAATTTTGGCGAGCAGGCCCCTCATGGGTTCTTAGAAGCATGTAAGGAAGACAAGGCCAATATTTCAAGCCCTGATGTGCCTTTCTCCACTTTTTGTACCAGGCGCCTCTTTCGGGAAGCGTTGAGCTTTTCTTGAGCAAGTTTGAGCTTTCTTCGGGCAAATTGGTTCAACTTCTTATAGTGCCCGGTAATCTTCTTTTGTAGACTCAAGTCTCTGTTAGCTTTCTCTAATTTATTCTCCAAATTCTTGTTGGCCCTTTCAAGCCATGATTCTCTATCATTCTCTATTTCTTGGGCGAGCAATTGAGTGAGAGGATAAGATCGAACAAGTGTTGCCTCTTCTTCCTTCTTTTTCTCCAAAGCTTTCTTGAGACCCATAGTCCTAGGCCTCTTTCTCATTTGCTGCTCTTCTTCTTCAGTATCATCAAATTCTCTCATAAGCTCTTCAAGCTTGATTTGTGCTTTGTAGGCTTCCCTTTGGTATTTGAAAGCCCGAACCTCAAAAGATGTCATTTGACCACTCATTTGTTTGTTTTTCATCTGTAGAACATGTATGAGGTATTTTGACCTTTCTAGACTAGCTTATAGGTCATGAATTTGGGATTCTGTTTTTTGGAAAAGAGCCTCAAGGATTCTAGCTTCATTATCCCCATCATCACTATCTATCTGTATGATGTCAAACCCCCTTTCCTTTCCATGACTACTCTCCTATTTTTCTTTCTCTTTGCCTTGGGTAGACTTCTTGGTCTTTTTCCTCTTTGGAAATTCAACAATACTCTTCTTAGGAAGTTTTCCTTTACTTCTTAGTGCTCTTCTGACATTTCTAGTCACTATTGGAGTGATCTTCTTCTTTGCTGATCTAGTGTTTCTAGGCTTCGTCACTTTTGGAGGGAGAGTCATGGCCCCTTGCCTAAGAGAGGCAACTAGCACATGCTCTTGGCTGTGTTGAGGAGAAGAGAGAGATAGTTTCATAACTTGCACTTTCTCAACTTAGTCCTTGGTTTCGTTTTGGCTGCCCTTAGGATTGTTTTGATATTTTTTCTCCATGTTTCCCCCTTCGGAATGCTCACTGTTTAGTGTTTTCTTGCCATCATCATTGCTTGCTTGAGGGATGTCTTATTTCTCATCATAAGTTTCCTTTTGAGGATTGTCATGACCCTCATCATAAGTGTCTTTTTGAGGACTGTCATGACCCTCATCATCACTGTTTTGGCTGCCACTTTGTTTGTTTTCTTGAGGACTGTCTTGTTCATCGTTGTTTCTACTTTCTTCATGACTGTTGTGTTCTTTTCCTTCACTGTTTTGTCCCTCATCGCCCTGAATCTTACTGCTGTGTTGGCTACCATCATGTTCCTCTTCATTACTGCTATGCTCACCATCAATTTGTTCATGCTCACCATCATTTCCTTCTTTCCCATTGTCATGCTTAAAGTCTTTACTTTGCCACTCATCATCACTAGTTTTATTCTTCTCACTTTTCTCTTCTTCATCACTAATTTTCTTTTTCTCTTCTTCACTTTCAATCATAGGGTATTTTTGCCTTTTAGGAGTGGATTTACTAGAAGAAGGAGAAACATGATGAGTGGATGGTGAGGAAGGTGCATGAAATGAAGAGGCAATGGAAAAATCGAGATGGGAGATGAAAGAGTCCCAAGAAACTCCCTTTTTCTCAATTTGATGGAGGATGATGATCTTGATAAGGGAATGATGAAATAAACAAGATTTTTGTTGAGCAGAGGGCTTCTTTTGGATAGTAGAGGCCATCTTGTCAATGATTCTGTAGAGGAAGAAAGGTAGGTTCAAAAACTGTGTTCTTATGAAATGCATAAGAAGCCTGATGTGATAGGCATAAATCCAGGGAAACCTCCCTTCACATGTGAAATACATCATGATGACTTTCATGAGGGGGGCATAGCTGCTCAAAAAATGAGAAAAAGGGAAAATAGCTTGGCAAGCATCCTGATGGTCTGGTTTTAGAAAGGGTTTATAGTGATTCAAATCTAGGTAAGTTTGTTTGAACCACTTTTCTCCTATATAGGGGATCTTAGTTTCTTTGGATATATCCCTAAGAGTGAGTTTGAAATCCAGACCTGCTAGATGGACATGCTTTCCTTGCAGCCTAAAAGCAATAAAAGCAAACAAATGTGTCAAAGGAGGGTGATTTTTTACTTATTTGACTTTTTGGCAAAAATCCAAGCATCCTACTTCATGAAAATTGAAGTGTACTGAAGGAGATTCATTCACCTCTTGAGTTGTAATAGGCTCATACCTATTGTGATACCCACTTCTGCTATCCTTATTTAGAGGCATTTTTTCTTTTGATACCCTTCACTGACTTACCAAACAAGACCTTGAAATGTACTGAAAAATAGACTATTTCCTTTCTCTTTAGTTGGAAAAAAAGTATTTGCTAAATGAAAACAAATTTACTTCTCCAACACTGTGTTTTGAGAAAAGAGGCCTTTAGTAAGATCTATTTGTGGTTTTTGAAGACAAGTCCCCTTTTTTTTTTGGCACAAAAATGCTTTCCCTTAATCACTGCTTTTTTTGAAATCACTGTTTAAGAGGTGAGCAAAACCCCTTATAAATTGATGAAAACTGTTTCACCCAATCATTATCTTCCTTTCTCTCTAAGAAAAGAATACACTCTTGAAAAAAAACACCGTGCTTCCCCTTTGAACAAACTGTCCCTCTTTGATGATCACTGTTTCTCTAAAAAAAAGGTAGTCTCCCTGTCACTCAGTGAGAAGCTTTCAAAACAAATTCTGTCTCTTCTTTATAGAATGTATGATATGTTATGTACTTGAAAAACCAATTTTAAACTTTCACAAGGCACTAGGTTTTTAAACAGTGATTCTCTGTTTTATGTGGTACAAGTTCTTGACCTCGAATGATGAGTCTCCCTGCCAAGACTAAGCTCTATTCTTTATCCAACATAAGGGCCCTTTTGACACTGATAACAAGCCCTTCCTCCCTTAACTTACTACTTCTCTATGATTTTTAGATAAACATAAAATTCTTGGAAATAGCTATGTTTTCCTCCTTCGAAAATTACTATCCTTCCTTTGAAATCTATGTTCTAGACTGGCAATCAAAACAAGTTTTGAGAGCAAACTGTGCTCTTTTTTCTTTTAATTACTCAAAACTATTTAAACTGTCAATAAGCCCCTTCTTAAAATATTGTTCCTTTGTTTCTAAATAAACATGACAGTGTTTGAAAACAAGTTGTGTTTGGAGATGAGATTACTTGTTTAAAAAACTGATCTTGGCACCTTTGAAGGCTTCTTTTAGTATTGGCACGGGCTGGCAGAAATTCGTTCAGAAGTGGTTGCTAGGCCAGGAAGGCCTAAATGGAAGAATGCGCCGTGTTTAGAGATGGTTGATGGGTCGGGCAGGCTTTGAACGAAAAAACACGCCACGTTTGAACAGTCGGGTCAGCCCTGGGCACCCATTGAATGCTGGGCACAGGCGTGCCACGCAACCATACAGGTGCGTCGTTCTGTGTGTAACTTTCTTCTGAGGATGCCTATAATCACGCCGCACATAAGCATGGTTGCAAAATGACTTAAAAAACGCTCAAAACTGTTTCTCTCCTCCTTGAATTGGCTTTTCATAATGATGAATGATATGTGCTTGAGCTCCTTTATACTTGATGAGGGTTTTAAAACTCCTCCCCTCCTTTATTATTTTCAAAATATGAACTCACCTTTTTAAGCCTTTGTACACTGTTCCTTAAAACTTGAGACTTGGACTTATCCTTTGATTTAGAATACCTTAAAAAAAAAACGGTTTGTGTCCATCTAGACATTGGTCTCTTATCATTTGAAGGAGGGTTTATATGAAAATTTACCACTGTAGTCTCTCAAAATCACCATGTAAATCCACTATTTTTGAAGTGGTGAGGATATTTTCACCATGATTTGGTCTTCTTTTTGTATGATGAAGGAGGTCCTCAAAACATGATTTGACCTTCTGCTGGTTTACATAAAGGAGGCCTCTAAAACAAAAATTTATCTTTATAAGACACTGCCACATTGTCCTTTCGAAGGCGATATTTTAAATTTGGAACTGGAACTTATCCTTTGATTGAAAACATTTCATAATGTAAACTGTCTGTGTCCACTAATACTCTGTCTCTCATCATTTGTTGGAGGCACCCTTTGACTGAATATGAATCATGGTTACATCACCCTCTTTTAACCCTTTGAATAAGATGATCTATATGGACTGTTAATAATTTGGAGAGCTGACCCTCTACTTTTGTGAAGGAGGCCATTGTTGAAGTCTCTTGAGCCTATTGTCCTCTGTCCCAGGTAACTTTTCTTATGGTAAGTGTCCTAGTCTCAAAATCATTGTGAAGCCTTTTAAGAGTGAATAACATGATTGAGGAAATGATGAGGGTTACTGTTAGGCACTTTGTATTCACAGTTTCTCTTAACTGTGTGTAGACCTTCTATTTGTCCTGAAGAAAATCCCTGCAACTGTGATCACTTATGCTCATTTAGAATCATGGTTAGGCCCTTAAATTCATGATGAAAGAGGCCTTCAATCAATGAAAGTTCATCTATCTTAATAATGTGCCCACTGTCTTTTAAATGATCTGAAAAAAGTAACCATTGGCGCTTGCCCTTCATTCATCATTTGGAGGGGTTAGTTATGATAAACCATAATGGATTTGTAAAATAAAAATTCCCTTTTCACATACACCTTCTGTGTGAATGCTTCTCTATACGAGTATGCAGAAATTACTAGAAACAGAGCCTAGTCTACTAAATTTACCATTCAGATGAGGCTGCTTTAATTCAAAAATATAACCTCTGATTCATCCCTTGAAGAAGGCTTTTATAAACATAAGAGCAGAGGATTTTTAGCACCATCATGTCACTTCTTTGCTTTTGATGTGAAATAGGCCCTTAACTTATAAAATTTCATTTGTTTTACAACTGTTTCTCAAAATGGTCTTACCAATAGAGACTTTATCAAACACAACATCAGTCAATCCTGGTGATGCATCCTCTATCCTCTTTGGAGGAGGTGGCACAAAATAACTCTTGTAGCTACTTTAAAAACATGCTGACCCTCTGCTTATTAGTGAAGGAGGTCATCACTGTGTTTCTAACCCTCTGCTCTTTGAAGGAGGTTATCTTTAACACAGGATCTACATCTACTTCAAATCACTGTACCTTGCTTTGTATGTATGTTTGAAGAATGCCAATAGGAAACAAAGTATAATTTGACATTTATCATTGATGAAATCACTTGAAAATCATGTCCTCTTTCTTTATGAGGCCTTGTCTGATATGTATATATCCTTTGTAAAATATCACTGTGAACACAAAACCAGAAGAAATGTGATTTATACATGGAGAGTGCTTGCTGCCAGATATCATTGAACTGTCTTTTTCCTTAACTGTGTTGTCAGAGGTTTATTGAAATTTCCTTTGACTACTTTTCAAAACCCAGGTTCAAGGTAACATAAGAAGCAGTTGTATTCTTATGCCCTACATGATGATGCCCTTTGGAAGATTATGCAACACTGCTTTTGGAGGAGATCATGGAGCACTGTTGATCAGCATCACTCAGTATTTTGTGTTTATTTGACATGAGGAATGATATTTTCTCTTTAGGCAACCTTTAGATTTATATCATGTACACTTGCTGCTCTTCTCTTTACAACTCTTCATCTGATCATTGATGGCAAACCTTTTCAAAATGAGAGACATGTTTGAACTTGTCCCTTTTTCTCTTATTTGCATACTGATCATCACTCAGTTACACCCCTGCAGAGATGTAAAATGGATGCTTTGGAACCTTGGAGAGCTCTTTTGGTGTTTAATGGAGATTTTTCCATGATCTAAGCATATTTCTTCAAACAGTGACAAAGCTTCTCTTTTCCTGATTTGGATCTTTGTTGAACTTCTTTTGAAATGAGACAAAGCGACCTCTTAGTGGTGTGCGACCTATGGATAGAACAATGCTTGTTTTGTAGAATAGGAACTAATTCATGGTTGACTGGTACTAGACAGATGCTTTTTGGCCTAAGATATCTTAGCGAAGAAAAAATTCCCTAAACACCACTATCTAACTTAGGGGAAATTTTGATAGATTCTGAGTGTTTTCTTAGGCATGATCATATTGTCATATGACAATATGATCAGGGATAGAGTAGTAGATAGACACTTTTTAAACCTTTGGATAGTGAATGGCATGAGAAACAAGGGTAAATGACAGCAGATAATCACAGCTATAACAGCTATAGGCGAATATACTTTGTGGAAGCGAGATAGGTCTTGAAAACTAGAGATTGTTCTCATCATAGACTGACAGGAAGGGGTAGGAGGACAAAAATTTGTTTGGGGTGTTTTCTAGATGACAAATTTGCAGTTTGAGATTAGCTTCTAGAAAACTCAGCTAAGGAAACTAGTCATCAACAACAGGTAAAAAAATATTGATGACTAACAGTGGCTCCATTTGGGGAGGGCAGCTCCTTTTGAGGAGGTGTCCAGAATTGCAGATCTCTAGCTTGTGAAGACCAGTGCCTTATCCATTGGGAAAATTTCTTTCTTTCTTGATGCAATTTCTGAAAATTGACAGCATGATTAGCATCAAATTCATCTCTATCTACCCAACTATATTTCCTAGCATTTTTTCTTCTTTTGGTGCATTTGGACTAGCAACCCTTTGACATGATATTTTTGAAAAAGACACTATCTAATTCTACACTTATATCTTCCGGGAGTTCATATTAAACTGATGAATTTCTTTGATTCTCTATCTATGCTAGATCGACTGTCAAGATTAAGCTGTTTGACATGATTTCATTCACTACACTAAAACATGAAATTGAAAAATGACCAAATCAGGATTAGACGGTCTAATTTGTCATGTGTTTGTGGCATAAAAGACAAGATACACACAAATATTATTTTGCACAAAAACAAGATTTAGAAAATTTAGGGCTAGGATACATAGTTTGTTTTTCATCCATGTTTTCCTCTTTGGTTCTCTTTTGATCATGTGGAACCAATATCTTTTCCTAATCTACTTTCTTTGACAAATCAAGCTTACACAATTTGACTATCACTTATTTCACTAACTTATCAACAACAAATTTAAAACATGTCCAGTTATGATTAGGCTAGATAACTGAACAAGATATCTTTTGAGCACTAGTAGTGGCATTTAGACTTGTGCACTTTCAGCATGACTATTTTTTAGGTATGGGGTTGTACCATTGCTTTAGAAACTGCCCTCTTTTTCTACTTTTCTAGTGTTTTTGTATTTTCTATTTTTTTACATTTTCTTCAAACAATCTAGAACTTGAAAAGATGCTAACAAGGCTCAGCTTAATTTTTAACACCTATCTATCTATCCTAATATAAAATATACACAACATACATTCATTTAGTGAAATCTCTTTTCCAACAAAGCCAATCAAGCAGATGATTCCATGAGGGATTTAGTTTAAGCTTTTTTAGAGTGCTGAAGGAATGAAAAGGCCACTTCCACTTTTCTTGTTTTCGAAAAGTAGTGCCTAAAATTTTTCTCACTCTTTGCAACAGACTGTTATGGGCGGAACACACTACTCCTTCAGATTTCTCAAGGAAAACAACAAATGGATCTTGGAATAATACCTGATCTAGACGATTTGATATATAGGCTTCATTCAGGACTACTCTTTCTTCGACTTGGCTATATTTGGGACTCTCTTGGTAAAGCAACTCTTCCCCTTGCTCATGATCACTTGAACTGTCAGACTCATCATATATTGCAGTGTAGTCTTCTTTCCAAGCTGATGTGTTATGATTAAGTGGACTGAAAACTGTGTGAAGGTCATCATGTTGATGAGAATGGATACACTTTGGCAGTAAATCCTCTTGAAAGGATAGTGTGACAACTCTCATGTGTTTATCAACCTCTATTTCTTCATCTGCAATTTGTAACTCAATGGAACTTGGTGGCTACAAATCTGGATTTAAGGAGGATTCCATGTCCAAAATTACTTCCTCGACCATTTCAGGAGAAGACTTCTCATGGACAACTTGCTCAAGAATTTCATCATCCTCTTGAACCTCATCATCAAAGCTGAAAGACTACTGATTTCCAATTATGTGAAAGTTATTTTTGATGGACTGAAGAAAAGTGGAGCAAAGATTCAAAGACTCTTCACTTACTTCCAAAATCTGAAGGATTTCCTTATCAGTGTCATAGGTGGCATGAATTTGCTGATTACTGTTTTCAATCTAATGATAGTGAACCTTATCCCACAAATCAACTGCTAATGGCTCTAGAAGGTTAGCTTCTGTTTGAATATCACAATCATCAATATATTGATCAAACCTTGGAGAATCATTAATATAAGTAATGTCACCAGCCATACATATTGGACTATCAGATTTTTTGTCTTCAAATTGATTTACAAATCTGTTTTCTGTTATGTGATATTTAAGATCAGAAGGAAAATCAAGAGAGGCTGACTGTATGTTTACGAGTTGATCTAAATCTTTTTCAGTTAAAAAGGGAGGCATTTTTATCTCTTTTTGGGTATAACTACAATAATCATCTTTCTCTTGGGAAAGATGATTTAGAGGATGAATTTCCTTTTGGGCCTTACCTAAGGGAGATGATATATGTTCACTTGTGGCTTTAGAGTGATCCTGTGGGTTCTCTTCCATTTCTTGATTGTTTTAATCTTCAACCAACTTTTCTTGGTGTTTGGGACAAAAAGCATGGGATTCATGAGTTGCCTTTGATAGATTCTTAGGAGGCCAATTTGCTCGTATGAACTCAAATGACTCAAAGAACAAAGGTAGAGATCCTATAGGTTTAGATTTTTCTTCCATTTCAGATTCTGTGATTTCATGAATATGGCTGATAGATTCTTTAGAGCATTCCTCTATGTTTTTATTTGCAACTTTCTCATTAGGCACATTTTGTTTGTTACTCTTGTCTTATAAAAGTTGAGTGTGTTCATCCCGATGAAGAAGTGTAGGTTGGTTTGAATAAGTAATGTTAACCTTAATTTTGTGTCTTTCTCTTTTCCTGTCAAGTAGAGGCATCAGTTTGCTGAACATATATACCAATTTTTCCAATTTTTCAACTATGCTCTCACTTGGATCCATCTTTTTTTACAAGAAAGAGATACTGTGTCCTTTCAACTAGTCTAAAGTTCTCTACCAGTGGAGTATTTTGGTCTATTGAGGGTTGTGGAGTCACCAGGTGGAAGTTTTGAACTTTGCATACCACCATCAGCATGATTTGGATTGCTTAATGCATTCCCAGGAGATTTCCTAAGGACTAATGGAGTAATAGGCCTACTGGAGGCTAGTAGAGTTTCCAGGTGGATTTTTTAGTTGTTTTTGAGGGTATATGTATATGGTCCACCATCAATACTGACAAAAAACCAATCTAAGGATGTTTTTGGGGTTTTCTGAGTTTTTATGCAGCCCTAAGGTTTGCAAGAGTGTCCTATAGTTGGGTCATCATTTTTCTAGGATGGTGAGACAACGAGATTCTACTCTTTGGACAACATTTAAGTTTTCTAGCTTTGACTGAGATTCAAAGAGTTACTAAGGTGTACTTAGATTTTCACTAATTCAGAAAGCCTCACCGTGATTGCCATTATGTTAGTGTGGCGATGAGGTGGCGGATTCACTAGATATTCTTGAAGACAAGGGATTTCTGGAGTCCTAAGGTGTACTTAGTTTGTCACTAACTATGAAAAGTACCACTGTGATCACCATTAAGCATGAGCGGTGGGGTAAGTCGACAAGATAATCTTCTTAAGGGATGTTGAAATGTTTAGGGAGGTCTAAGTTTGTTTATTCACTCAGGGTCCCACCGTGATCGCCATTATGTTGGGGTGGTGATGAGGTGGAAGATTCACTAGATATTCTTGAAGACAAGGGATTTCTAGAGTCCTAAGGTGTACTTAGTTTGTCACTAACTCAGAAAGGTCCCACCGTGATCGCCATTATGTTAGGGTCCTGTGATTTGGCAGACTGGCAAGCCAAATGACAGGGTAACATCAAACCAACATTGGAGCCCAAGGACCTAGCCTTCCTGGACTCGGAGAGGGCTCTCTCTATTTGTGGAAAGGATGTAAACTTATTTGCTTTCTATGTATCTGATTTTAGGCTAGTTATTAAGTGTGTTTTTGGTTTGTTTTAGGTTTTTGAGGGAGAACTGACCAAAGGATAAATAGATAAAAATATTGTCAGATCAACTAGGCTATGGGGTTGATAAGGTCGAGACTGCCTCAAAGGGTGGACAAGGTATATTGCAGGGTCGATTTGGTTGAGGTAAAATGGATTCTTTAGGTGGAGTGGAATGGTATGGACACTAAGTTTGTGAAAGACGAAGAATTTTTAAGCACAAATAGTTTTACAGCAAACATCCATGTGGCAGGACTAACCATTAATCACTATAGATGAAACTCAAACTGATAGATGCATAAAATAAACATTCAGGCGATACATAGAAGTATAAAACCCTCTAACTTTGGGAAAATCACCTACAAACTTTGGGGAAAACAAATAAATCAAACAAATAACTCAATCCATGAAGAGGGAACTCCTAGACATCATATTTTGAGCTATCGGGAACACTGAACTAAGATTGTAGAGCATAGGCAAAAGACAAGATTGAAACAAGACCTCTTTGGTTCAACTAGGACAATCAAAAATTTAGAGAAAGGTTGAAGTGATGGGGTTTTGGATAGCTATGAGTAAGCAGGGCTTACCGTGAATCATACTAGATAGCATACATAATAACCATTAATGAAATTGAGAACAAGTTCTTAGGGTATCAAAGAGTAGTTAAGAATTCTTTGACATAACTAAGAAAGAAGAAAAACATAGAAGTTGTAATGAAATCAGGAAACTTGAGGTGCCTCCATGGGCATCCTCAAATCTATTCTTTACTGACCTACAACAAGCAAAAAACATGGAAACATGTATGATAAAATAAGGAAAACATACAGATAAGGAACACTATACCATTTACCAATCCATGGAATCCAACAAACAGTCCTCTTCCACCATCCAAGGCAAACAAGCAATCATCCACATCATGAGACAAAGTATTTATTCCAAGCTTGTATAACCATGTATTGCTCTATAACATCAAGTTCAGCCTCTTCATACAATGAAATCTCTTGGAATATATAGGCTAAAGAGAAATAAACTATCCAAGAGCATTTAGAAGGCCATTGGCCTATTACAAATATCTGATTTTTTTCCTTGAGGCTTTGCAAAGCCCAAGTCACAAAATTTCTTTAAAAATATTTTAAAATGCTAAAAAATGAAATAAAATTGACTTTTCATGACTAAAAATGGCCAAAAAAGGCTTAACGCACATTTGGATAAGCCACTTCAGAAAACTGCCCTTTTTGCCAAAATGCTACAGGAATGTAGCAGTAGAGAATTTCCTGTCTTGTAGACCACTTTTGAGGGACTTCCTGATGTCAAAACAAGGCTCGTGATGGCTCGTTGGAAATCCCTAGATGTCTAGTTTCTGGAACTACTTTATTTTTTCCAAATTGATCCTTGGAAGTATGAAAAAAGGTGGACTAAGTGGAAAAAACCAACAAACTAGCCCTTGTTGATACGTGAGGCAGAAAGTTTAAAAATCATTGTTTTTCGCCTCTTTGGGGGACCAAAACATCTCCTTTGGATCTAAAAATTTTTAAGTAGCTACCCCTGAATTTATTCCATCCAAAAAAATTACTTTCATGAGCTGAGGATGCTCCTAGCTCCCATGGCAGTGCCTTGAAAAATCTGTAATTATGGCCAAAAAAACACAAAAAACAAAATCTTGTCAAAATTTGCTCAATTTTGGTGAGCAAGCCCCTCATGGGTTCTTAGAAGCATGTGAGGAACCTGAGGCCAATATTTGAAGCCCTGATGTGCCTTTCTCCACTTTTTGTACCGGGCGCCTTTTTCAGGCAGCCTTGAGCTTTTCTTCAGCAAGTTTGAGCTTTCTTCGGGCAAATTGGTTCAACTTCTTATAGTGCCCGGTCATATTCTTTTGTAAACTCAAGTCTCTGTTAGCTTTCTCTAATTTATCCTCCAAATTCTTGTTGGCCCTTTCAAGCCATGATTCTCTATCATTCTCTATTTCTTGGGCGAGCAATTGAGTGAGAGGATAAGATCGAATAAGGGCTGCCTCTTCTTCCTTCTTTTTCTCCAAAGCTTTCTTGCGACCCATAGTCCTAGGCCTCTTTCTCATTGGCTGCTCTTCTTCTTCAATATCATCAAATTTTCCCATAAGCTCTTCAAGCTTGATTTATACTTTGTAGGCTTCCCTTTGGTATTTGAAAGCCTGGGCCTCAAAAACTGTCATTTGACCACTCATTTGTTTGTTTTGCATCTGTAGAACATGTATGAGGTTTTTTGACCTTTCTAGATTAGCTTGTAGGTCATGAATTTGGGCTTCTCTGTTTTGCAAAAGAGCCTCAAGGATTGTAGCTTCATTATCCCCATCATCACTATCTATTTGTATGATGTCAAACTCCCTTTCCTTTTCATGACTACTCTCCTTTTTTTCTTTCCCTTTGCCTTGGGTAGACTTCTTGGTGTTTTTCCTCTTTGGAAATTCGACAATACTCTTCTTAGGAAGTTTGCCTCTACTTCTTAGTGCTCTTGTGACATTTCTAGTCACTGTTGGAGTGATCATCTTCTTTACTGATCTAGTGTTTCTAGGCTTCGCCAATTTTTGAGGGAGAGTCATGGCCCCTTACCGAGGAGAGGCAGCTAGCACATGCTCTTGGCTGTGTTGAGGAGAAGAGAGAGATAGTTTCATAACTTGCACTTGCTCAAATTGGTCCTTGGTTTGGTTTTGGCTGCCCTTGGGACTGTTTTGATCTTTTTGCTCCATGTTTCCCCCTTCAGAATGCTCACTGGTTGGTGTTTTCTTGCCATCATCATTGCTTGCTTGAGGGCTGTCTTGTTTCTCATCATAAGTGTCCTTTTGAGGACTGTCATGACCCTCATCATAAGTGTCTTTTTTAGGACCGTCATGACCCTCATCATCATTGTTTTTGCTGCCACTTTGTTTTTCTCCTTGAGGACTATCTTGTTCATCTCTCTTTCTGATTTCTTCATGACTGTTGTGTTCTTTTCCTTCACTGTTTTGTCCCTCGTCACCCTCAAGCTTACTACTGTGTTGGCTGCCATCATGTTCCTCTTCATGGCTGCTATTCTCACCATCAATTTTTTCATGCTCACCATCATTTCCTTCTTCCCCATTATCATGCTTAGAGTCTTTACTTTGCCCCTAATCATCACTAGTTTTCTTCTTCTCACTTTGCCCTTCTTCATCACTAATTTTCTTTTTCTCTTCTTCACTTTCAATCATAGGGGATTTTTGCCTTTTTGGAATGGATTTACTAGAAGAAGGAGAAACATGATGAGTGGATGGTGAGGAAGGTGCATGAGATGATGAGGCAATGGCAAAATCGAGATGGGAGATGAAAGAGTCCCAAGAAACTCCCTTTTTCTCAAGTTGATGGAGGATGATGATATTGATAAGGGAATGATGAAATAAACAAGCTTGTTGTTGAGAGGAGGGTTTCTTTTGGACAGTAGAGGTCATCTTGTCAATGCTTCTGTAGAGGAAGAAAGGTAGGTTCAGCAACTGAGTTCTTGTGTAATGCATAAGAAGCCTTATGTGATAGGCATAAATCTGGGAAAACCTCCCTTCACATGTGAAATACTTCATGATGACTTTCATGAGGGGGGCATAGCTGCTCAATAAGTGAGAAAAAGGGAAAATAGCTTGGCAAGAATCCTGATATTCTGGTTTTAGAAAGGGTTTATAGTGATTCAGATCTAGGTATGTTTGTTTGAACCACTTTTCTCCTATATAGGGGATCTTAGTTGCTTTGGAGATAGCCCTAGGAGTGAGTTTGAAATCCATACCTGCTAGATGGACATGCTTTCCTTGCAGCCTCAAAGAAAACAAATGTGTCAAAGGAGGGTGATTTTTTACTTCTTGGACTTTTTGGAAAAAATCCAAGCATCCTACTTCATGAAAATTGAAGTGTACTGAAGGAGATTCATTCACCTCTTGAGTTGTAATAGGCTCATACCTATTGTGATACCCACTTCTATTGTCCTTCTTTGGAGGCATTTTTGCTTTTGATACCCTTCACTGACTTACCAAACAAGACCTTGAAACTTTTTGAAAAATAGACTACTTCCTTTCTCTTTAGTTGGCAAACAAGTATTTTCTAAATGAAAACAAATTTACTTCTCCAGCGCTGTGTTTTGAGCAAAGAGGCCTTTAGTCAGATCTATTTGTGGTTTTTGAAGACAAGTCCCCTTTTGTTTTTGGCACGAAAACTCTTTCCCTTAATCACTGCTTTTTGGAAATCACTGTTTAAGAGGTGAGAAAAACCCCTTATAAACTGATCAAAACTGTTTCACCCAATCACTATCTTCCTTTCTCTCTAACCAAAGAATACACTCTTGAAAAAAAACACTGTGCTTCTCCTTTGAACAAATTGTTCCTCTTTGATGATCACTATTTCTCTAAAAAAAAGGTAGTCTCCTTGTCACTGAGTGAGAAGCTTTCAAAACAAATTCTGTCTCTTATTTATAGACTGTATGATCTGTTATGTACTTGAAAAACCAATTTTAAACTTTCACAAGGCACTAGTTTTTTAAACAGTGATTCTTTGTTTTATGTGGTACAAGTTCTTGACCTGGAATGATGAGTCTCCCTGCCAAGACTAAGCTCTATTCTTTATCCAACATAAGGGCCCTTTTGACACTGATAACAAGCCCTTCCTCCCTTAACTTACTGCTTCTCTATGAGTTTTAGATAAACAAAAAATTCTTGGAAATAACTATGTTTTCCTCCTTTGAAAATTACTATCCTTCCTTTGAAATCTCTGTTCTAGACTTGCAAACAAAACAAATTTTGAGAGCAAACTGTGCTCTTTTTCTTTTAATTACTCAAAACTATTTCAACTGTCAATAAGCCCATTCTTAAAACATTGTTTCTTTGTTTCTAAATAAACATGACAGTATTTGAAAACAAGATGTGTTTGGAGATGAGCTTACTTGTTTAAAAAATTGATCTTGGCACCTTTGAAGGCTTCTTTCAGTATTGGCTCGGGCTAGCAGAAATTCATTCAGAAGTGGTTAATGGGTCGGGTAGGCCTAAACAGAAGAACGCGCCGCGTTCAGAGATGGTTGATGGTTCGGGCAGGCTTTGAAAGAACAAACTCCCCGCGTTTGAACAGTTGGGTTGGCCTTGGGCACCCGTTGAACGCTGGGCACAGGCGTGCCGCGCAACCACACAGGCACACCGCGCTGTGTGTAACTTCCTTCTGAGGATGCCTATAGGCGCACCACGCGTAAGCAAGGTTGAAAAATGACTTTAAAAACGCTCAAAATTGTTTCTGTCCTCCTTGACTTGGCTTTGCATAATGATGAATGATATGTGCTCGAGCTCCTTTATACTTGATGAGGGTTTTAAAACTCCTCCCCTCCTTTATTATTTTCAAAATATGAACTCACCTTTTTAAGCCTTTGTAAACTATCCCTTAAAACTTGAGACTTGGACTTATCCTCTGATTTAGAATACCTTAAAAAACAAGTGTTTGTTTCCATCTAGACATTGGTCTCTTATGATTTGAAGGAGGGTTTATATGAAAATTTACCACTGCAGTCTCTCAAAAAAACCATGTAAATCCATTGTTTTTGAAGTGGTGAGGATCTTTTCACCATGATTTGGTATTCTTTTTGTATGATGAAGGAGATCCTTTAAACATGATTTGACCTTCTGCTGGTTTACATAAAGGAGGCCTCTAAAACAAAAATTTATCTTTATAAGACACTGCCACATTGTCCTTTCGAAGGTGATCTTTTAAATTTGGAACTGGAACTTATCGTTTGATTTAAAACATTTCATAATGTAAACTGTCTGTGTCCACTAAGACTCCGTCTCTCATCATTTGTTGGAGGCACCCTTTGACTGAATGTGAATCATGGTTACATCACCCTCTTTTAACCCTTTGAATAAGCTGATATATATGGATTGTTAATAATTTGGAGAGCTGACCCTCTGCTTTTGTGAAGGAGGCCATTGTTGAAGTCTCTCGAGCCTACTGTCATCTGTCCCAGGTAACTTTTCTTATGGTAAGTGTCCTAGTCTCAAAAGCATTGTGAAGCCTTTTAAGAGTGAATAACATGATTGAGGAAATGATGAGGGTTACTGTTAGGCACTTTGTATTCACAGTTTCTCTTGACTATGTGTAGACCTTCTATTTGTCCTGAAGAAAATCCCTGCAACTATGATCACATATGCTCATTTAGAATCATGGTTAGGCCCTTAGCTTCATGATGAAAGAGGCCTTCAATCAATGGAAGTTCATCTATCTTAATAATGTGCCCACTGTATTTTAAATGATCTGAAAAAGTAACCTTTGGCACTTTCCCTTCATTCATAATTTGGAGGGGTTAGTTATGATAAACATAATGGACCTGTAAAATAAAAATTCCCTTTTCACATAAACCTTCTGTGTGAATGCTTCTCTATACCAGTATGCAAAAATGACTAGAAAAAGAGCCCAGTCTACTAATTTTACCATTTAGATGCGGCTACTTTAATTCGAAAATATAACCTCTGATTCATCCCTTGAAGAGGGCTTTTATAAACATAAGAGTAGAGGCTTTTTAGCACCATCATGTCACTACTTTGCTTTTGATGTGAAATAGGCCCTTAAATTATAAACTTTCATTTGTTTTACCACTATTTCTCAACATGGTCTTACCAACAGAGACTTTATCAAACACAACATCAGTCAATCCTGGTGATGCATCCTCTATCCTCTTTGGAGGAGGTGGCGCAAAATAAATCTTGTAGCAACTTTAAAAACATGCTGACCCTCTGCTTATTAGTGAAGGAGGTCATCACTGTGTTTCTAACCCTCTGCTCTTTGAAGGAGTTTATCTTTAACACAGGATCTACATCTATTTCAAATCATTGTACCTTGCTCTGTATGTTTTTTTGAAGAATGCCAATAGGAAACAAAGTAGAATTTGACATTTATCATTGGTCAAATCACTTGAAACTCAAGTCCTCTTGCTTTATGAGGACTTGTCTGAGATGTATATATCATTTGTAAAATATCACTGTGAACACAAAACCAGAAGAAATGTGATTTGTACATGGAGAGTGTTTGCTGCCAGATATCATTGAACTGTCTTTTTCCTTAACTGTGTTGTCAAAACCCAGGTTCAAGTTTACATAAGAAGTAGCTGTCTTCTTATGCTCTACATGATGATGAACTTTGGAAGATTATGCAGCACTGCTTTTGGAAGAGATCATGGAGCACTGTTGATCATCATCACTCAGTGTTTTGTGTTTATTTTACATGAGGAATGATATTTTCTCTTCAGGCAGCCTTTAGATTTATATCATGTACACTTGGTGCTCTTCTCTTTACAGCTCTTCATCTGATCATTGATGGCAAACTGTTTCAAAATGAGAGACCTGTTTGAACTTGTCCCTTTTTCTCTTATTTGCATACTGACCATCATTCAGTAACACCCCTGCAGAGATGTAAAAATGGATACTTTGGAACCTTGGAGAGCTCTTTTGGTGTTTCATGGAGATTTTTCCATGATCTAAGCATATTTCTTCAGACAGTGACAAACCTTCTCTTTTCTTGATTTGGATCTTTGTTGAACTTCTTCTGAAATGAGACAAAGTGAGCTCTTAGTGGTGTGCGACCTATGGATAGAACAATGCTTGTTTTTCAGAATAGGAACTAATTCATGGTTGACTGATACTAGACAGAGGCTTTTTGGCCTAGGATATCTTAGCCAAGGAAAAACTCTCTAAACACCACTATCTAACTTAGGGGCAATTTTGACAGATTCTGAGTGTTTTCTTAGGCATGATCAGATTTTCATATCACAAGATGATCAGGGATAGAGTAGCAGACACTTTGTCAACCTTTGGATAGTGAATGGCATGATAAATAAGGGTAAATGACAGCAGATAATCACAGATATAACATCTATAGGCGAAGATACTTTGCTGAAGCGAGATAGGTCTTGAAAACTGGAGGTTGTTCTCATCATAGACTGACAAGAAGGGGTAGGAGGACAAATATTTGGTTGGGGTGTTTTCTATATGAAAAATTTGCAGTTTGAGATTAGCTTCTAGGAAACTCAGCTAAGGAAACTAGTCATCAACAACAGGTAAAATAATACTGATGACTAACAGATTTCATTTTCCATTTTTTCTATAAGGGTTGGTGACATCTTTGTTTCCCACCATCTAAGTAATGTACCAGTAAAACATTGGATTATATTTTTACAGCCTTCTACTTCTATTTTGCCTCTTAAGCACATTAATTTGTATTCTATGAACATTATGTCAAGAAACTGTCTTATTTGACCCATACTTAAATTGTCAACATTCCATTCCCTATGGGCATCTGGATGAAATGTGTGAGTCTCAGGAATCTTCCCTTTACCACTTAATTTAAGAGCAGGATATCTTGTGAATTGAATTTCCATTGGTTCATACATTGGAAGAATTTGTGCTTCTGTTCTAGACGGAGATTCATCTTCTCGATATTTGAATAAAGAGGCTACAGTAATATTTTCTGAGGATTCTGCCTCTTTGTTGGACTGGATTACTTCTTTTGGAAGCAAATGAGGAAATCTGTCAATAGGCTTGACAGGATGATGGATCTGTACATTCCTTTTATATAAAAAGGATGCTGGGACAGGCTTCTCTACACTCTTGATTTGAGAATTATCTAACTGTACATAAAGCTTTTCTATGAGTCCTTGAATAGAATGAAATTCTTTTTTAACCTTGGCTTCTACTGCTTCAATTTTTTCTAAGGACTCTTTGGTATAAATTCTTAAAGAAGAAGTAGTAAACTGAATATGATTCAAATAATTATTTACATATGAAACAGATACTTGAATACCATCAAAATATTCTTTAATTGTGGTTGCCTTTGGAACATTCATTTCTAGGCCCTCGACTGCAGTATTTGTCCAGTTTATTTGTTCACTAGCTTTTTGTATCCTTCCATCTATTCCTAAGGCATTGCCATCTTTAAGCACCAAAGGGATGGCCTTAGCAGAACTTTGTGCTTCTCCTAATATAATGCCTTTGTATGGAGGAAAATTTTTATTTGGTTCAACTTTGCTACCATCAAGAGTAGTCCATGAATGCTACGTTGTGGAAGGTGAAGCTGTATTTTTCATCATGACAGATTCTTATTCTAAGATCCTTTTCCAGGTATAGAAAGATATCCATTGATTATTAGAATCCGTGTAATTTTTCCATTATTTGGCCACCCTAATTATTTCTTCTTTGGATGTGCTAAGATCAAAAGATTCAGCCTCAGGGCGAGTCATTAGATCCCAATTTAACATTGACTTCATCCATTGGGTATCTATTTTATGCTTTTGACACCCATCCATTATAGAAAAGAATTTATGCATTTCTGGTATTGATGGCTTTTTGCAGTCAGCAGGAAGATCTATAAATCTGCTACTTGTAATTAGACTGTTCAACTGTTCCAAGTATCCTATACCATATCTAGGAATTCTTGGGGGTCTCAGTTTGATGAATACTTCTGTAAGCCTAGGGTCTTCTTCCTCCAAAGAAGGTAGGATGTGCATCATCATAACATGATCAGATTCATGTGGAAAAGGGATGTATGAACATTTAGGATTTGGACATGGATTTACAGATGTAGACAGTGGGGCTTCTTCAGTCCTTGGATGATGGTTGTAATGAAGAACAAGTTCAGCAAGTTGGCTTAAATTTACAGCAGATTTACAATTTGGGCAGACAACTTCTATAGAGGAAAAATTAATTACTGAGAAAATTCCAATAACTCAATATGCTCACAATGTACAGTGGAATGAGAGGAACAAGCAGTATCAATTTCTTCAGGGTATTTATACAAAGGAGAACTTTTGCAGAGTTGGTTTATCCTTCTGCGATCGATGGTCGATCTTCTGGGAAAGGAAATTATTGCAGAAGATTTATTTTCTTGCACATTGGCTGACATAATACTCTGCATACCAAGAGGCTTTGGATTTTGTACAATCCAGTGTTCAGGGAAACTCAAGTCTTCCCATTTAATTGTTTGGTGTTCTATCTTTTGATTTTTTGAATCTGTTAGAACCACCACACTGGATTTAGAATCTTGACTAGGAGTATGTAGAATAGCAGGATATAAAGTATTGGTGTGCCTGAAACATCCTCTTTTCTGGATGGCTATGTTACCTCTTTTTTTTCTCATATCGAATCCAGATGTCTGGATCTGAAACTGTAATATGTCCTTTATATGTTCATCAAAGACATATACTGAGAAGTTTGGATAGCAATCGAAATAGATTGGTCCATTAGACAAAGGAGCTACTATTCCTCCTATCAAAGAGTCTGTGTATTTATTATGAGTAAGGTCTCTGACTGTGGCAAGTACAAAAGTTTCTAGCCCTCTATGAGTCAAAGCATTTATCCCTACCTGAATACATCCCAAATGTAGATATTGGGTTTTGAGCCTCTTGGCTTCTGCCTGAAGAACTTTTGGATCTAGGAGAGGAATGGATTGCATGCATTCAGAATTCTCTTGGATTTGACTTACAGATTCTTTAATGGAAATTCTTGTAGCGGCTATTAAATGAAATGAAGATAAATCTGACTATACATCGGATGCATTTATATTGGGTAAGTGCCATCTGGGAGATGGTTTACACTCTAAATATTCAAGCTCGGCTGAGTTGATAACATGACTTGAGGATGAAGCAAACATATCTCTTAAAGGATTTTTTTCATCCTTATCTTTCTCATATAATTCATGGAAAGAAACTAATCTTCTGACTGGATCCATTTTTCAACAAAGAGTGAAGTGTTTGAGTACTAACCTTCACGAACCAGACGACACTTTTGGCTCTGATACCAATTTTACACAGGGGCTTCAACTTGAAGCTTACAATAGCAACACAGGCTGACTGGCCTTCCTGAGTCTCTTCTTTGTATATACTTATTCACCCATAGACGAACCCATAAACGAACCTACTCAAGCATTTCACGCTCTGACGACCTTTTTCTACAGCTTCCCTTGCCTTTAGCGGTCTTGGCGTCCCTTCTACCTTTTGGCGAACCTTTGGTGTAAAGAAATCACACAAATACTACCTCAATAGACTTTAAGATAAGCTCTTTCTTCTTTGGAGGTGCTGAGATCAAAAGAATCAGCCTCAGGGTGAGTCATTAGATCCCAATTTAACATTGACTTCATTCATTGGGTATCTATTTTATGCTTTTGACAGCCATCCATTATATAAAACAATTTATGAATTTATGGTATTGATGGTTTTTTGCAGTCAGCAGGAAGATCTATAAATCTGCTACTTGGAATTAGACTGTTCAAATGTTCCAAATATCCTATGCCATATCTAGGCTTTCCTGCGGGTATCAGTTTGCTGAATACTTTTGTAAGCCTAGGGTCTTCTTCCTCCAAAGAAGGTAGGTTATGCATCATCATAACATGATCAGATTCATGTGGAAAAGGGATGTCTGAACATTTAGGATTTGGACATGGATTTACAGATGTAGACAGTGGGGCTTCTCCAGTCCTTGGATGACGGTTGTAATGAAGAACAAGTTCAGCAAGTTGGCTTAAATTTACAGCAGATTTACAATTTGGGCAGACAACTTCTATAGAGGAAAAATTAATTAACTGAGAAAATTCCAATAACTCAATATTCTCACAATGTATAGTGGAATGAGAGGAACAAGAAATATCAATTTCTTTAGGGTCTTTATACAAAGGAGAACTTTTGCAGAGTTGGTTTATCCTTCTGCGATCGATGGTCGATCTTCTGGGAAAGGAAATTATTGCAGAAGATTTATTTTCTTGGACATTGGATGACGTAATACTTTGCATACCAGGAGGCTTGGGATTTGGTACAATCTAGTGTTCATGGAAACTCAAGTCTTCCCATTTAATTGTTTGGCATTCTATCTTTTGATTTTTTGAATCTATTAGAACCACCACACTAGATTTAGAATCTTGACTAGGAGTAAGTAGAACGGCAGGATATAAAGTATTGGTGTGCCTGAAACATCCTCTTGTCTGGATGGCTATATTACTTCTCCTTTTTCTCATATTGAATCCAGATGTCTGGATCTGCAACTGTAATATGTCCTTTATATGTTCATCAAAGAGATATACTGAGAAGTTTGGATAGCAATCAAAAGAGACTGGTCCATTAGACAAAGGAGCTACTATTCCTCCTATCAAAGAGTCTGTGTATTTATTATGAGTAAGGTCTCTGATTGTGGCAAGTACAAAATTTTCTAGCCCTCTATGAGTCAAAGCATTTATCCCTACCCGAATACATCCCAAATGTAGATATTGGGTTTTGAGCCTCTTGTCTTTTGCTTGAAGAACTTTTGGATATAGGAGAGGAATGGATTGCACGCATTCAAAATTCTCTTGGATTTGACTTACATATTATTTAATGGAAATTCTTGTAGCAGCTATTAAATGAAATGCAGACAAATCAGAATATACATTGGATGAATTTATATTGGGTAAGTGCAATCTAGGAGATGGTTGACACTCTAAATATTCAAGCTCGGCTGAGTTGATAACACAGCTTGAGTATGAAGCAAACATATCTCTTAAAGGATTTTTTTCATCCTTATCTTTCTCATATAATTCACGGAAATAAACCGATCTTCTTACTGGATCCATTTTTCAACAAAGAGTGAAGTGTTTGAGTACTAACCTTCACGAATCAGACGACTCTTTTGGCTCTGATACCAATTTTACACAGGGGCTTCAACTTGAAGCTTGCAACAGAAACACAGGCTGAATGGCCTTGCTGACTCTTCTTTGTATATACTTATTCACCCATACACGAACCTACTCAGGCATTTCACGCTCTTATGACCTTTTTCTGTGGCTTCCCTCACCTTTAACGGTCTTGGCGTCCCTTTTTCCTTTTGGCGAACCTCTGGTGAACCTCTGGTGTAAAGAAATCACACACATACTACCTCAACAGATTTTAAGATAAGCTCAGAGTTTCAGTACTCAAAATATGCGAAATAATTCTCACTCTTTATTGATCAGAAGATTTTAAATTAAAAAGTTTGATAATACAGACTCAGTTTTTCATTCCTGAGATAGACTATGATGGAATTTACCAACATTTGCTTCTTAATGAATAAGATAGCTTTCTGGAGGCTACCTCGCCGACTCATAGACTCAGTCTTTGAAAAAAGAAACAATAACACATATACAGACAATCCTATGTGTTCTGGCCACTTTAGGTTCTTACCAGTGCTCGCACACTGATATGCAGGCTTCTTAGAACAACCCAATGACTAGAATCTTAGCTTCCTTCGTGATGCAAGCAGATCAGGCTTATCAGCCCATAGATGCAGAGCAGGAAAATAGCTCAGACTCGCTGGACACACAAAAGACTCTTTGAATCTCTAACTCTAACTCTCAAACATCCGATGCCAAAATGAGCCTTACCATCCTTCTTTTATAGGAAGGGAGAGGGGACAACCACTTAAGAGTTGGTCCTACCTGTCCTAAGCAATCTTAGTACATTGATGAATAAATTGGGTAGATTTGGGTCAAACCACACCAGCTGTCGGAGAAGTGCTCCGAGTCTCCCGATAAGATCGAATCTTTGTACAATTTTATTAATCATGACTCAACACTGTGGATGCTTTTAATCAAAATTCCACAAGAAAAGACTACAAAGGAATATTTACATAGTGGAAGCTTTTTACTGGAAAGCCCACAAGCCCACAGGAAAACCGGTCACTTTAAGTTCGTGACTAGACATTATGACAAAGTGGATATTTTTATGGAACCCACGAAAACCATTTAAGAAGGATCATCAAGAATAGTAATACCAGGAAACCGGTATTTTTTGTATCTGGCCTCATCTCGGGCTTTTGTATAGATCCGTCTAACAATCATTGGTTTATTCAAAACAGTTTGATGTTTAGTCTTTGTTATGACTAACCATTCATAATGCTTGATCATGTATTGATGTAAGATTTCATGTTCTTCAAGTCTTAGGAGTTCACCAAAAATATTGCAAGCAGTATGGAAACATTCAATGTTTCGCTCAAAGTACTAGTTGCAATGATTTTGAAACCAAGACTCATAATAGACTGGATCAATAGTAGTTTTATTTACTCCATAATCATTCCACCAGTCTTTCATCCATTCAATTTGCATGTTCGTTTGCATTATCCAAGTAGGCCTGAACTTTATTTTTGTATAGTGGGTTTCTCCTTTTCCATCAACATTCAAAATATCATACTAGAGTTTCTTATATCCTACAAAATTGTAAACAATGTCAGGAAAAATAAGAGAAGGATTATTTCCTAGCCATAAAGCATTACCAATTGTCCATGAAGGATCTCTGGTTTTGTTTATAAAAAAATATCTATGATAGACTCGGCGCCTATCACCCCCTTCAGACCAGATCATGCTTATATGATGAAAATCATTACTGAGGCTTTCTTCTGCTAGATGAGCATCCATCATACTTTTGGAGTATACCATATCATGTATCCACTTATTTCATTTTGGGTATACTTTCCTTTTAGGTACTAAATGAATAATGTCAGTATGAGGATGCAAATTTGCATCCAAAACCTTTGTATTTCTTAGCTGCCAGGTTGGCTTCGATTGGTCACGATATTCTGCCCAATTTTTGCTGTCAGGAATAGACCTGAGCACTTCTTACTGTTGGTTTGGATCCCATTCTGTCACAATCATCATAATTTGTGCAGGCTGTATATATTCTCTACTCAGGAAGGCTGTTTTCTTCCCCTTTGATATGTTCAACATCAAACTCAAATTTTGCAAACAGGGCCTGCCATCTGGCAAACTTAGCCTCTCCATGCTTTTTGATGTCTTTAGTCAGGAATTTTTTAAGAGCAGAGGCATCTGTTCTAAGAAAAAAAAAATTATTTACAAGGTGAATTTCAAATTTATACACCGCATTCCAAGTAGCTTTTACTTCCTTTTCAATGGTGGAATAGTTTCTTTCAGCTGGACTCCATGTGCCTGATGCAAATTGAAAAATATGTTCTTTGCCATAGTTTATTTGTTTAAGGATACCTCCCCATCCTTCATTACTGGCATCAGATTCAACAATCTTGAAAGTATCATCATCAGCAACAAATAAAATAGGAAGATTTTTTACCTTGGACCTAATTTTTCTGACTGCTGCAGTGTGAGCTTCAGTCCATGGCTTCGGATTTTTCTTCAATATTTGGTTTAACAAAGATCTATCTTTGGCACAATCTTGATAAAAGATGCTAACATAATTTAAACAACCTTGAAATCTTTGCAATTGAGTTTTATCAGTGATAATATCTGGAAATTTATTAGCAAACTCCAGAGTATGCTTTTGCAAAGAGATCTGTCCATCTTCAATAGTATGGCCAAGAAATTTGATAGAGGTTTGAAACAACTCTATATTTTTCTTGCTCAAAACTAGGCCATTTATTTTAACTACTTGCAGGAAGATATTTACATGTTTGAAGTGATCATGCAAATTCTTGGAAAAAATCAAAAAATCATCAATATATACAATTAACCATTCAAAATATGGTTTAAAAATTGAGTCCATAACCTTTTCAAATTTGGATGGAGCATGCTTCAATCTAAAAGGCATGACGTTCCACTCATAGTGTCCTGCTGGGACGCTGAATGTAGTTTTGAATTTATCTTCTTCCTTGATTGCCACCTGCCAAAATGATGACTTCATATCAAATTTTGAAAATATCTTGGCACCTGCAATTCTTGCCAACAGTTCACCTTTGTGTGGGATAAGATAGGTGTTATCCGCAATAATAGAATTTAGAGGTTTATAATTTATGACCAATCTAGGGATGCATTTGATTTGTTCTAATCTTTTGTTAACATAAAAGCCATAACAATTCCAAGGATTGTCAGACTCTCTAATTAGCTTCATATCCAGTAGATTCTTAATTTCTTTACTGCACAAATCTCTATATTCTTTGTTCATTTGGATTTCCTTACTTTTGCAGGGTCTGCCTTCCTAATCTGATTTGTATGGAAATTCAACAAAATGCTTTTTTCTGTGCCAGAAAGAATTTGGTACTTCTGCACAACATTCTGATTCAAATATTTTCTTTAGATCAAAGATTTGCTTCTTGATATTTGGAGAAAGGAGTTGTTCTCCAATTTCCATTGTTGCCTTTAAATATTTCAATTCATCTCGTTTATTACTGGCCATTTTTAGTTGTTCCATAGCTTGAACCATGGTATAAATTCTGGGAGTAGATATATAAGGCAACTTAATCTTTTTATAACTCCCATCTTATTTAGGCACAGTAATGAAATAACCAGCTCTGTTGTTTTCCAGTCTGGTCGATCCATGGTGTTCCACAGCTGCTAATAACACATTGCCTAAAATGCAGTCAATTGGAATATCTACAACTGCAAATTTTAGTTTAATGCAATGTTCATCAAATCAAATAGTAGCTTTAGGAACTTCATATTGTAATTATTTATCTCCCAATCCAACAACATTTCTGAAAGCCCTTACCCAATATTTGGATGCGATGATTTTACTGTGAAGAACATTAATGTTTGCACCAAATTCAATGAATGTTCTGAGGGAAAAAATTAGTCCTTCAATGAAAATGTCAAGCGTTACATGATGATGTTGATACTAAATAGTTAGGATCCTCATATCTCTAAAACCAGTAGCAGTATCTCTTTTCCACTCAAAAATTTCAACATTTGTATTTTTAGATGAAAAATAATCTTCTTCTTCTTCTTCATGTTGTTTGCCTTTTTCTAACTGAGACACTTTAGCTTTCAAAGTAGATATTTCAGATTTCAAAGTATGGATTTCCCTACTTACCTCCCCCAAAGTGAGTTGGCGAACTTTATCTTGCAGTTGACTCCTCTGGAAGGCTTTAGTATTTCTCTCATAAGATGCATCAATAAACAGGGGTTTAGAAGAAGACTTCTTGGTACTATGCACTTGGCTTAAAAATGCTTCAAGAAGCTTATTTTTCATTTCACCTTCATCAAGTGCTCTAATCTGGGACATAATTTCCAATTCTGCATCATCAACAGTTTGTGCCATGAGAAATTTTTCTTTGGGCTACTGAAAAGAATTAGATTCTTCACAATCAGAAGAATCATCATCAGAAGAACTAGATTCAGATTGAAAATCACAATTTTCTGAATCAGAACAAAAACATGTGGCCATTTGTGCATGAAATTCTTCATCAGAAGAGGAAGAATAAGAACAATGGGAATCAGAGGCACTTTCAGCCTGAAATTGTTGATGTTGATCTCTCATAACAATATTTGGACAGTTTTCAGTCTTGTGACTTCTTGATCCACATTTATAACATAATGTAGGAGATTCAATCTTGACAAATTTCTTGTTACGGGCTAAGGCTTCTGATTTCTTACCTCTGTTCTTTTTAGATTCTTCACCATCTGGACATTTGCTTGAAGTATGACCTGGTTTGCCACATAACCAGCAGGTCAACTTATCCCATTTTTCTTGCTTATGAGTACGCAAGTAAATATCAGATGGTTGATAATAATGGGTTTTGGGGATATCTCTGTAATATCCTTTTCTAGGTTTTTGCTGAACCCTTTTTCTACCTTTGCTATATTTGGTTAGGAAGTCTCTCGCCTGCTTCTTTGCCTTTTTAGCTTGATTCTTAGCCTTTCTTCTTTTGACAATAGGATCATCAAGATAAAGACCATAATTATGACAGATTGACCTATTGTCACGCATTCTTGATAATTTCTATAGAGACTTATTTAATTTCATATTTGTACACAAACCAACCATAGTTTTAGTAATAATAGAATAAATCTCACCCCATGTAAGAGACTCAAAAGGTAACTGAAAAGCATCTTGTTGTTTGAGAAGATCTACAAACTTTGAAGGTAAAGCAACAAGATAAACTTGTTTCCAAAGTAACTTATTTCGGTCTTTTACTTCATATATTATTTGCATCCAGTCTCTGTGAAAATCTTCATACTGAGATAATTTATAGCATTTGAGATTCATAAGAATCATCTCATTTTTATCTGGTATCTCAATCTCTGATCCACACTAGTGTTCCAGAATCATAAAAGTTAGGGCTCCTATCATATTATTCTGAGTCCCATCAGTATTATGAATGATGTCACCTATTTCATCTTTCAAGATTTCATTTTCCATTTTTTCTATAAGGACTGGTGACGTCTCTGTTTCCCATCATCTAAGTAATGTACTAGAAAAACATTGGATTATAGTTTTACAGGCTTCTACTTCTGTTTTTCCTCTTAAGCACATTAATTTGTATTATGTGAACATCATATCAAGAAACTGTCTTATTTGACCCATACTTAAATTGTCAACATTCCATTCCCTCTGTGCATCTGCATGAAATGTGTGTGTAGTATATAACATGAACAAATTATTTCTACCATTTATAGGGAGAAAATATCAATTGGTATAAAATTGAAAAAGAAATGTAAAAAAAAGAAGATAATTTTAGAATATTCTAATATATAATACCTTTAGATTACACCTATATTTTGTAATGTGCAACGATTATAAATAAAATTTAATAATTGGATAGAACTCGTGAATGAGGCACGAATCCACGATCTGAGGGGAAAATCCAGAGTGGTGTTGGAAGGAAAGTGATTGGGGAAAAGAAATAGCCTCGTGAAAGTAAAAAGGGGATGCAAGTATAAGAGGAGAGAATGGGATGGGGAATTTGATTTGCGGATAGCCAAAAAAGAGGAGACATACAACATGTAGGGAACGCTGGAGAAAGAGAAAGCTTGAACACATTTTGAGAACTAGAGGAGTCTGTTGTAGATGGCAGAATGAGATTCCCTATATAAATGCTTTGAAGTTGTGGATTCGGTGAATATCTAAGCTTGGCGAATTCAGTGGAATTCTCATAGGAGAGCACATTGGGTGATGGGTGCTTACTGTGTGGTTAATAAACCACTAAGGGTTTGTTGAGGAGGTTGATAATCCCCTTAGTGATTTCCAGGAAGGCTGAAAAACCTCTACGAAGAGTAGCATTCACTAGAGTGGTTGATGAAAGGACCGATGAAAATATGAGTGCTTGCCAAGAGGGTTGATAAAACATACAATGCTTGTCACCTAGGCTAATAAAACACGAAAAATTGTGAGTTTTAGGATACTTGTAGTGCTTTCCTTATGGAGTGACAACTAATAAACCACTTGAAAAATTATCCCATAGTCTTGGAGATGAGCATGATATTAGCTAATGCTAATCGAGATCCCCTTGAATCTTAGAATTAGCTCTGAGTTGAAGAACTACAAGAAATAGTTTTGTAGTTGGTATATGATTGGGTGGATATTTGAACTCCCACCTTCAGTTCCCAACCTATGTTATCCATTCAGATAAGTGCCATGGTTGTATGCAATGGACTTAAAGTTTAATACTTTCTTTGGTATGTAATGAATGTGTGAATGTAGATGTTATATGGAATTATAAAAAATATACACTATTGCTTATGCATGTAAACATGAAATTTTATTTATTCGTTGTTGAAGACTCGGTTGCACTTTGGAAGGAGAAAATTTACTATTGTGCCTCGATTTTTTAGTAATTTCCTTACACATTTAAACACATACAGCCAAAATTAATTGTTATGATGTAGATGAGAGAGATTATTAGAAGGTTGGGTTCACTTGAAATATATTAATCCTCTTAGGTATAGGGGAGTCAGTGAAAATAAATGACTCGGTATTGTAATTAGTTAGATAGAAAAACATAGTAGAATATAATAGTAACTACAGGTATGTAATTGTGTAGGAACCTCTCTAAGGAATCTAAACATGCCACAACAATGCAATGACTTATAAGTATTAACGCCTTATGGTACAATATGTGAAAGAAAGTGATCGAAGCGAGTGGGCAATAAAACAATAACTCTAATGAAAGTTGGGATTGAGAAAAAATATATAAGTTTGGCACGGTAAATCGCCATAACTAGGAAGTATAAAAGCTAAAAGTCACAATGACACTTGTATATGACCTTAATAATATCTAAAAGGATGATTCCTTTTAGATCAATCTAAGGTTATATGCATTACAATCTGCTAACAACCACGAAAGCGAAGCTGGGCGCATTTGGGTGCATTAGAAACTATAATGGATAAGAGCCATAAACATTTGTCGCTTAACATACAACTAACATGAGAGTATATATATATATATATATATATATATATATATATATATATATATATATATATGATACAAAATTAAGTAGACATGCTAGTGATATCCTCACTGCTGAACGCATTCAGGATATTTTAAAATTTAGCAACTAGGCATCTATAATATGCTAATAGTGAGTCCACAAATGGGGACCAATAGTTTTAGAACACAGAGATACATAGGTAAGTTTATTTAAATATGAACAAAAAGGGAAATTATAGTATACATTGTGCCTTGTATTATATGCACATGAAAAAAAAAAATATACCCCTCTCATCGAGCGTTCTCTAGTCCTTGTCTAATATTTAGAGGTTGACCTTTCAAAACCCTAAAATGGATCAACTATGTAAGAAACGAACATGTGGAATCATTTCATTCTTGAAAATAAAGAGAAATACAACAGATTTCCCACCTGGACAACATATGGAGGGAGACATTATTCCCAACCTAGAATTGAAATTGCAAGCCTTTAACAATGAATGAAATGTTCGTGGAGATAAGGAAAAAGTTTTGATCACGTAGCAATTTAACCAAAATTTTGATTAAAAGAAATAATTACTAAGGGTAGAGGATTCGACAGTAGTATAAAGTAAAACATATATTCCTTTAACTATTTAAGTGGAAGGAGGTAGAACCTATTATGTCCAAATATTTTAGTGCCGGAGGGAAACAAAAAAAAGCGATAACAGGGATAGTGATTTTCCATACTCCTCATATACCAAGGATGGTCAATTTTTCAATTTAATGTATTGAGGTGGGTATATATATATATATATCTATCTATATATATATATATATATATATATATATATATATATATATATATATGTTTTCACACCTGTATTCCCGTCAATAAAGGTTGATGAATAAAGGCCAACTAATAAAAGCCTAATATTAAGACAATTATTTTATTTACAATAGAGCGAGGATATATTAAAAAACATGGTGTGAAATTGGCATTTATTATCGATGGTATCAAGGGTGTATGACATAGTATTTAAAAAAAAATTGAGGTATGTTACATTGTATTAATATTAAAACTAGCATTTGCACGACCGTGCAAAGGGAACGCCGGAGGCGCACGCAAGATGAAAATTGACAGAGTTGACAGCTTTCAAATTTCTATTAGTTGGAGGGACAAACACATGTCAAAATCTCATTGGTAGGAAGGGCGATAGTCAAGCTCTCTGATTGGCTGGGGTGAGCAATGTTTGCCCACCCAAAGCCAACAAAGAGAACGCCTCTGGCATAAAAATATATGTTCTAGATTGCTATTTATTCTTAAATAAAATCTATGTAGAAAGCTTTTATAGAGGTCGTACAAATTCAAGAAAATAAATAGGTAAGTAAATAAGTAAAATATGTTGGTTTTTATTGAAGTGGATAGTCCCACGGGATATAGAGAATATCTCAAGGGAACATTTTATAGAATTTTACACTATGTCGGTAAATAATAGTGAAAAAAATTTCAACAAAGTACTCAAACAATGTAGATTAAAGAAAATATTGTAAGAAAAAGAAAAAAATAAATTAGTGCGAGAGTTGAGTCTAAGAACATTATATTTATATGCATATTCAAATATATAATCGTTTTGGAAGAATTAAATAAAATACACACAAAATGGTTAAGGGTGGTTTTTTATATATATATATATACAAGGTTTTTTGAAAAATAACTTTGCCAAGTCTGAATGGCTGTAAATATATAAAGTACATGAAAAAAATGCTTTGAAATTTTTAGTCGAGAGGCTTTGAAAAAAAGGTTCTTGTAAGGGTCTCCAGATGCGAGTGATAGAACATACACGAGTGACAATCACATCCCAAATAACAAAGATCTCCAACACAGAGCTTTCCCTGCTGCGGATCCAAATACCGTTAGCCTCTCGCATGAACATCGCAGAACCAGAAATGATGATGAGAGGATGGGTATTGCATCACCATGCCCTGAGCATCACATCTTATCCATCACCATTAGTTTCCATCATGATTAACTAGTATCGCAACCATACCTCCTCCCCTGAGCCTACTTAGGTTCTCAATCATAGCTCGCAGATACGTGCAAAGGCCACTCAATGCCATCCTCACATATCTCATCCCTCCCCCTTTATAACGCTTAGCTATCTGCCCCTATCCTCACTCAGCCTGTTTATTTGCCTTTCACTCCCCTCACTCTGCTCTGGATTCTCACCGACTTCAAATGCCTGCGAAGCCCCTGTCCTAGAGTGGAGCTGCACAGTTTCCCTTAGAATGCTGCTCTCCATCCTGCGAATTTCCCCCCCAAATATTTCTTCCTTATAGCCCCAGTATGAATCTCGTCTCCTTTTCTCAGTCGTGTGTGCTTTTGTTTCTCCTCACCTACTCACCCCATCACAGGCGTGCAATGGCTCCTATAATTTGCCAACGCACTATTCGCGGTGGACAGAGAGGGGCTTTCCCAAGATGGTATCATCGCAACGAGGATAATGATCTCGAGTCGGTTGATGGCTCCTCTTCTAGCACTTTTGTCAGCCAACGTCCTAATCTCGAGCAACATGAAGAATCCTCCAGGCAAGCTGCGTAGAGAGGTGGTCGTGGTTCAAGGAGGTCCACCTCCTCTCCCCAGCCGCACTCTCCGCATCAAAATCCTGTTCCTCTGACAACACCGGAGAAGGATGATGAGGACACGAACATCTGGGTCATGGACTCCGATGGCATTTGGACGCAGGTTCTCGATGGCGTAGACCCACACTCCCACATCCTCTGCGCTTCTATGAGTATTCCCAAGCATACTGTGGCCGATTTGGAAGTAGTTGCTACACAGGCTCCAGCTTATCCTATCGAGGAAGAGAAACCCAATAGTAATGATGAAGATGATGAGTAACGTCTGCATTGATGCACAATTTTCCTTTATTTTTTGTGAAGTTCGCCATCAGGGCTTTTCTTCTATCATTTAATTTGTGTTTTTTAGATATGTAAGCGCTACTACGCATAATGTACTGCTCGGTTCTAAGTTTTGTCAGGGCTGGTTTCCTCCCTCAAGGCAGCCTAGAAACAATGTAACAAAGGCCGGGATTGGTTAAGCGCAGTTTTCCAACCCAACCTATAGCATATGTAACTTTATGTTTCCAAAATTAATAGAATAACTCAACTTACCAAAAAAAAAAGGTTCTTGTAAGGGTGTAAACCCTATATTGTGAAGCCTTAAGAATGGGACTTGTCTTCATAGTCAATTAGCCTTGAGAAAACCCTAAAAAAAATGAAGCCAAAACCTCGATAGGATGGGTAAAAATTGTAAACCACATTTATATAACCCCAAAATGTGATAGCCCTATTTATAGTAAGGCAAAAAAAACTTACAAGTTACTGAAAGTCTGTTAGAATCTTTGACATGACATTGGGAGAAAGAGAAACAATAATAAAGAAATTTTTAAGGAAATTGTTATAATGAAAGCATTACATTTATGCAAGGGTTACTCTTTAATTCGTGTAGCCAAGACGAAATAAAACGTTAAATAAAAAAGAATGGTTGGAATATTAGGGTATTAGAAGGAAAATTTTTTAAGGGTTCACTTAAAAAGTGTCTTGGCATTTCATAATAAGAAAAACTATGTGTGATTCTTTTCATGAACATAATAGCCTAGCTTTGGAACTTCTGTCTTTCCACCTTTTAAAAATCTTTGGGTGAAGGGTACCTAAAAATAAAATCCCAAAAATAATGTTTAATGTTGAGGTTTGCATAATGAGCGAGTAGACATTAACTTGTTTTGAAAAACCTGCCATCCAGAGGCAACATTTATAAATCATACAATGTGAGGGAGATAAACCCTACCTAAGTAATAATAATAATAATAATAATAATAATAATAATAATAATAATAAACAATGAGAACTTCCATTCCCTACCACATTGGCACCTTGGAATTCATGAAATATCAATAGGTAATAAAGGACTATCGACCATAAAAGTAAACCATGAGAAAAAGCCTAATAGGGGCAGTGAGGTTGCAAATCTTGCTCGGGTGGCATGAACGAGCAAATGAGATTGGAGCAATAGTGAGGGATAGAGTAGTTACTCCAAACCAAACCCAAAAACCCTACCATCATTGATAAAGTCGTAATATATGTTTTATGTCGTTGTTAAGAACCTCATTAGCATAGAAATTAATAGGATAGTCCCCAATCTGTAGCCAACTAGTGTTTTCTAGAGGGTTCCGAATAAACCATATGGTAAGGTACAAGTCTAGGTGTTGTACTGGAATACCATGAAATATATGAATTTTTTTATGCTGTTGTGAAGTCCCTAGATAACCCTATATATTTATATGTGAGATATTGGAGTTACCTGCTTGCATTAGTAAGGATTAAGAACCACCATAGTAAATAAATATAGTTAGGAGTAACCTCATAGATCTTCCAACCATTTCACATATCCTATACTATGAATAACGGATATATGGAGGGTGTATTTATATAATGTGAATATTAATAAATGTAAGGAAATGTTTAGGATTACTTCATAAAAGCTAGAGTGATTAGTGGATATTTTTACCTTGTTGAGGAAAAAAAATACATGACATGTATTAGCCAATGACCACAAGCAAGGTATGACTTGGATAATATAATGGAAGTGGATGTTAGAACAACAAAGAAATTACCACTTATTGTAGGAATTTACAAGGTAATTTCCTTAGATCAAACACCAAATGTCACCACTCACAAACAAATTATAGATCATTACACCAGTATTTGATGTGGTTAAAACCCTCGAAGAGGGAAACATCCATGACCTTAGCCAAAGTGGGAAATTCAGGAAATTTATTAATATAAAGAAAGAAAAATTACATAAGCTTCTCTTATAAACAGTTACCGAACAAATGACACTCCATGCTCTTTAAACAGAGATCATGCACCAATCGGGTGTCAAGCCACAGATCAAGTGTTGGTAATACCGAGGAGAGAGTGAAACGTCAGATCACTACATATCGTGACCGTCGGATTATAAGTTACAAATGTAAATAGTAAAGAAACACAATTTACCTAACTCTACGCTAGACCAAGTTATACTTAACTATTTCCTATGCGTCAGAATATCCTAACACTTATTAATTCATTCTAAATGAAAGGTAAATGAAAATATATAAATTGTTATCACTTCTCGACTCATGGCTGAGATGAGTTTGATTGTATTTATATAAAAGTATTTTTAAGTGTATGCATTTTTATCTCAAAAAAAAATTAATTATATGCTAGGAATAATTTTCCTTGGTGAGGGATGTTACATGTTGTCTTATTTCTAGCTCTTTTCCCATCTCAATTGTTGTGTTTGTTTCCAACAAATTTACATGGAGTTTGGTTGGTGGATATCTTGGAGGAATGGATGGATTCATTGTTCATTAGACCAATGAAGTTTAGGTGATTGATAGAGAGGAGATTCAAACTGATGCATGACTATTCTCTTCTCAGTAATGTGAATGCATGTTATTATTAGGGGCTGTGGATGACACTACATTTTCATTGATTTCCACCGATTATGATTTGGTTGCATTTGTGGTATTGTTCATCTATGGGGTCAAATTCACTACATGCAATGTTCCACTTGAGGCTCTTGACAATCCATTCCAAGCCCCCATCTCAAAATATTTTATAACAACATGTGATCACATGCCAAATGTAACAACTATCCAAAATTTAAAATCATTCAATAAAAGTAAATGTATTTCAACTATCCAAAATGTAAAATATGTCCAAAATTTATATAATTCAATAAAATTAAATATAACAATGTATCAAGTGTTACATGTATCAAGTTATATAGAAAAGTAAATATAACATGTACTATAAAAAGACTGCATCAAATAAAATGTTGTGCACATCAATTAAATAGAAAATTTGGCTGCAATGTATTTATCGTCTTAAGAATGGGGAACCTATATAATGTGTAATTGCATATATATACCCATATATAAGAAATTTATGTGCATGTATTAAAATTAAAATATAATTTTTTAAAATTGAATGAGAATCTAGAACTTCATAAATAAATAAATAAAATGAAAAAAGAAATTAAAATTTCATGCAATACCTCATGTAGTTCCCCCTCCATTGTTCCATGTTGGCCATATATATATATATATATATATAAGAAATTTGTATGTATGTATTGAAATTAAAATTTAATGTTTTAAAATTGAATGAAAACTTAGAACTTCAATAAAACAAACAAAATGAAAAATAAAAATAAAATTTCATGCAATACCTCATGTAGTTCCCCTCCATTGTCTCATGTTTGCCTTGCATCAATGCATCCTCCAAGATACGTTGTTAAATACACACACACACACACACACACACACATGCATATGTTAAAATTTTAAAAATTTTCAAATGAAAATGCATAAACTAATGAAATAATATTAAAAAAAATGTTAGGAAACTTCTTCAAATTGTTTGGATTTTCATATCCCCATCATCGACTCTATCGCTAAAGTCCATGGAGAACAGAAATCATGTCCACAAACCTAAAATTCAAGAATTTTAAAACTGTAAAATAACTCAAGATCTATCTGATTTTTTAATGAAACTTGCACTTCAATTTATAACTTGAAGCATAATTTAAAAATTGAATACTTGTGACAGTGGATTATTTGGCTCATCTCCTAACATGGAAGAAGAGGGTGGCTCCATTGCGAAAACATCGGACAAAAGCAGAGTCTTTTAACATTTAATTTTATACATTTGTACACATAATTATTTCTTTTAAAAATATACACATCATGATATTTAAATATAATGATAGAATAATAATTGTACATCAACATCATGAACTCTTAAAAAAACTAACCTTTCCCAAAATATCATTTGGATTGAAAGAACCTGAAACTTGGAGTGTGATACTATCAAAATTTTCATTCAACATGCATGTAAACTGCAAATGGTGAACATATGATACATTTAAGTTTGAATAACACATACATACAAACATTTATATATAGGTAAATTACAAATTACATTAAAATATCCACCCTAACCATTAACACATACCAATCCCATGCCCTCTTCCTCATGAAGAATTAAGTCCTGCCAACCATTACAACAATACTTTGCATATGTTCTAAACTCTTCAATACTCATGTTTTCTATCTCATCATATGTACTATACAGAAAATTAGCACGTGCATTATCTCATTCACTTGTTCGATTCAGAGCAATATCAATTCCACCAAGTCCAGTCTGAACGTTGTTTATGATGTCATCCGTTGCTGCTTGACTAATTTGAGAAGTTGCATCCATCTCTGACCGCAAAGTTTCCACACAAGGAGGTCGGCTTACCAAAGGTGGCTCAAGGTGAGGAAACTCAGTATCACGCTTAGCACCCTTACGGTCATATAATCAACCTTTTCAGGGACCAAAACAATCAGAAGGAAGGTCATTATAATTGGGTTTCATTCCCAAAAAGAATTCTGCATAAAATAAATTTTCAAAATAAATAAGAACCTTTTTATTCCATGATAGTCTTCCATAGGCTTCAAGGTGCCTATCATACAAATGGAAGGCTATATTAGGGTGCTTGAAATATTTCACCTTTAGCATCATTCTTTTCAGCCCTTCTTTGAAATTAAACATAGATTTTTCCATTTGTTTTGCAACTTTGTTTTTAACATCGTCCCATGTATCCAGATCCATTACTGCTATTTTCCTCATCAATTCTAAAAATGTATTACTAGTTGGCCCAAACATTTTGTAAACATCTACAAGTATGCTTACAGATTTCAGAACTATTTGTAAGCTTTCTCGAATCTCTGCAGGGAGTTTCAAACTCCCGAGATCTTTCATCAATTTTAAATAAAGACGTTCACACTTTCGTAATGTGCATTGTTGGATGTTTTTTCCTAAGGTAAATAATTGGGAATTTCAGATGGATAAGTCGTGGTTGGTGTACAACCTTCTTATTGAATTACACGATCTAGTCTACATATTTTTTGAGCTACATTTTCACCCTTTGCATCAATATCTAAAATTATTTCATATTAAAAATACATGTGACTTTTTTTTTACAAATTTGTTTTTAACCATAAGAATTATATAGATAATTTAACAAATTAATAATCATGATTATAATATTCAAATTGATGGCCACCTCTAGATGGTTGAGCACCATCATGCCCACCCAGAGATGGTTGAGAACCAACATCAATACCCATTGATTGGCCACTAGGGGAATGTGTACCACCATCCTCACGTGGTTGGCCACCACCTATTGATTTGCTACCAATGGAATGTGTACCACCACCACCCCCCTCACGCGACGAGAGCGAAGCTTCATAAAAAAAATATGAATATATAATCAATTCAAATATACATACGTGTATATACATACATATGATTGGGTAGATTGCGTGAACCATACCACGATTTCATGAAATAAGACCAAGATCCGTTGATTGAGTAGATACCCTTTTTCTTTGAACTCCTAAAAAATGAAATTTATTAACAATTATTTTACCTCACTAAATTGATAAAAAATAAATTCCACATGTATACATGTATGTATGGAGATAATATTGTATATTAAAATGTCATCTAAAAACTTGCACATTTAATATAAATACCATGAACACGATGGACATCATCCGATCCATGATCCCCCTCTGTTGTAGAGGCATGAGACTCGAATGATGTTTGCCTAGAAGAATCCCATGGCAAACGATCATCCTCCATGATATATTTATATGGATATCTACAGATACATAAATACACATGATTTTTAAAGCCTCAAAGATTCATGTGGAAAATGATCATCCATGATATATATGGACATCTACAAATACATAGATACATGATGTTTAAAAATTTACCTCATGCACTTACAATTATTTTTAAAATTACTATTTAAAAATATTTCAGAAGAATTCAAAAAATTGATGTAATTTACACAAATGTTGGAGCACAACTTGAACACAAATGCAAAGCACACAACTTGAAGCACAAATTGATGTGTACAAATCACTTGACTATTTAAACAAAAATTTGTTGAAGTCGTGCACATTTTGAAAATTAAGTTTACAAAATTTTCTAAAACATGAAGTTCACCGAGTTGTGTTTATATAGTGGGTGAACATTTTTAAAGTTAAATACAAAATTTTCTAAAACATGAAGTTCATCAAGTTGTGCATACATAGTGGGAGCGCACTTGGTATATAATTGAAAAAAAACACATGGTCATTAAAAATGACACATTTATAACTAAAAAACACACATATATCAAAGATATCTTACAATGTACATCAATAAATTTTGATGGAGAGCAGCTTCTTAACAATAGTTCATCTTTGACACAAAAATCAATTATTTTTAAAATTAATATTTAAAAATATTTATTAAGAATTCAAAAAATTGATGTACTTTACACAAATGTTGGAGCACAATTTGAACACAAATGTAAAACACAAAACTTGAAGCACAAATTGATGTGTAAAACTCACTTGACTATTTAAACAAAAAAATGTTGAAGTTGTGCACATTTTAAAATTAAATTTACAATTTTTTCTAAAACATGAAGTTCACCAAGTTGTGCTTACATAGTGGGTGCACATTTTGAAAATTAAATACAAAATTTTATAAAATATGAAGTTCACCAAGTTGTGCTTAGATAGTGTGAGTACACTTGATACATAATTGAAAAAAAAACATGGTCATTAAAAATGAGACATTTATAACTAAAAGAAATACACATATCAAAGATGTACTTCGCAATTGACATTTGGTTCATGCATTTGATTAATGTCAACATACTGGTAGGTTTGGCCCCAACATTATACATTTATATTGAAACATTAAATCAACCATAATTGAACTTATAATAATATTGCAAGAAATATGTCATGTTAAATTATGGTAATAAGGTTGGATTCGTAAGTAGATGTAACCTTATAATAAAAGAATGGAGGTTAGAACATTTGATTAACTATTAGTGTAGTGAATGAAATTATGTGATGATCAAACTTAAGTAATGTTGTGTCATTTTAAAAGATTCATTTGTCTAAAGTATTTATCCTTATGGGGGGTAAGTAATTTTTTTTTTTTTTTTTGGTGTATATATGTTACAAGTGGTACCAGAGCAGCGTTAATACGATGGGACTCTAAAGGTCAACTAACGATTAAGCTGTGTGTATAATGATGCACACAATTTAGAAGCAAAGCAACAAATATCATGATGAGGGGAACAATGCAACAACCACCCCAGGACACTGGGGAACCCCAAAAACAACCAATAGTGAGCCCTGAGATGTGGGTTCAGCTGAGTGTCGATTAACACCAGCAAAAAAGTCGACTGCTAGAAAAACAACAACATCAAACCAGCTTACTATTGAATAAAATACAACAATTATAGGAAGATATGGTGCGAGTTCGAAGGGATAATGAACGATTAATGCAAGAACAAGAAAAGATACTTAAGAGCCTGCCAGACAAGCAAAACCAAGAAATGGGACACCCCAGTGCTGACAGGGATATGCAAGAAGGTGAAGAAAAACAAACCAGAGACAACACCACTGACAGAGTGGAAAGAAGCCCATCTCAGCGTCACAAAAAGAACAAAAATTACAATGAAGTAGAATCCAGAAATTTGTCGGATCAACAAGAGGTTAAGAAGCAGAAAGTAGAGCTTTAGGGGGATTTTTGAAAAATAAAACCACCAACATTTGATGGTGAAGCTGAGGAAGTGGCAGAGGCATGGTTAATATGTTGAACCTTTAGTTAAAATGAGAGGGGGGGTGAATCAGTTTAACACATTCCCGATCTTTTAGAACTTTTCATTAAACTTATTTTCACCTTCATTTCATATCCAATTTAATGTGTGAGTAATCTTAGAATGTACGCAGCAAGCGTTAGTATAATATAGTAGTAGACTTAATATGAGAGTAGCAGGTATTAAGCAGATGATACATATCAGATCAATACATAAATATCATGCAAGACACAGATAAGTGGAAACCCATAAAGGGAGAAAAACACATCTTATTATTGTTGTGATGCAAAGGCAAGCTCCAACTCCCTCTCACCACTGTTTTTCTGCAGGCATCAACCTACAGGAGGCTCCAACCTCAATTCTGCAAGCTACTACTTGCAAGGAAGCACCAACTCCCTTCAATTTTCTGCAGGCACCAACCTACAAGAGGCTTCAACCTTAGTCAGCTACAACTGACAGCTATCAAGCTACAACTTGATAGGGAAGCTCCAACTTCCTCCATTTATCAAACTGAATGTTTGCTGATTTACTCCAGATATCAGCTCTGTTCTGTATCTGCTCTTCTTCTCTTAATATTCTCTGCTTTATTCTTCTATGTTCTGCATTCTCTATATTTTCTCTCTCTCACCTCTCTTAGTTTATCAAATCGATATTATAGATATAGAAATTCTCACATGAATGTTTGTATTTCACAAGGAATTTGGAGTGAATAGCCATGACTTTTTGGCTTCTGTCTTCATATTCCCTTTTCCAACTTATTTTTAGAATTACTACAATATGTACACATTTCCATGCTACAGTGGGATTTTGTCTTTTCCTTAGGATACTTTCCTTTGCATCACAAACAATAAAAAATTAATTACAACATTTACATTTACATTCTTAATTACATATTTTAATTTTACTCAGCTCCTTTTCTGGATTTTAGCTTTATTGGATTTGTCTTTTCTTGCTGTTGTTAAGAACCTGTTCTGCATACTCTTTGTTCACTGTCATCTGCATATTCCCTGTTTTCTGTGCTTATTCACCTGTCCAACTCATTCTTGTACATATTCCTGTTCACCGAACTTCCATCTCTGCATGCTTTCCTCTTCTTTT